>JANBPO010001442.1:0-53682 GCA_024336825.1 Amorphophallus titanum | reverse complement strand
TGGGATGTCAGGATCCCAACCCCACCAGTTTCGCGTTGATTGGTTGTCATTTGGGGCCGGTAGGAGTCCGGGAACCCTGGTGACTCGATTTGGGTCGATTTGTCTAAATCGCTCGGATCTCGCGTTTTAATGCGTTTCGGTGTGCGCATGTGGCATTTTTGGAATCCTGGAAGGATTTCCCATCGAATGGGTGTAATTCCCCAGTGCTTCGGCGTGCATGGGGCGTGGAACAGGCCGAACCGGCCATTCCACTATTTTCACTGTCGGGTTGGCATGACGGCCCTACCAGAGACCGCCATGCAGCATAACAGTCCCGCGATAGACCGTTATGCATCGCGTGTTATTTTTAGTCTTCGTAGGCTTTGGAGCATAACAGACCAACTCCAGTCTGTTATGTGGGACATAACGCCCCTGCCCAGGTGCGTTATGGTTGGTGGATTTTGAGGATCAGACATGTCAGATCACTCGTTGATCGTGCCTACCTCGAAGACCGGGTCAGTCGGTTTGCATAACGGACTTCTCCCCATGCGTCATGTATTAAGATGACGCACAGGTGTAGATCCGTTATTGTTTCCTGACCGTGGCTTTGGCTGGGTTGAGGGGTTGGCATAACGCGCCTCACCTAGTGCGTCGTGTAGCTGTGACAGACAGGCTTTGGTCCGTTATATCCCTATGGCTTATGGCTGCTCTTTTTGGGTGTCTGGTTGGGTATAATGCATCTCCCCATGTGCGTTATGCCCGTATAACGTGACGATGGTGGTCCGTTATACGTTGCGTTGGTCTGTGAAGCATAATGCGCCTTGTGCGGTGTGCTATGTCGGTATGACGCCCCCGTGTAGGTGCGTTATATCGTCTGTGCGTGATGTTGGGTTTGTTGCGCATAACGCCCCTGCGGTGGTGCGTTATGCTGGTGTAACACCCCTGTACTGGCGTGTTATACTGCTTGTTGTAGTTTTCTATCTGGTTGGCATGGCGCCCCTCTTGTGGTGCGTTATGTGGGTATAGCACCCCTCTGCTGGTGCGTTATAGTCCTGTTGGCCGCGTCGGCCGGTTGTTTGTGGTGCCGCGCGTCCGTTTGTCCTAGGGCCCTGTTTAGGGTGGTGTTGTCTGTCGGTGGCTGTCTGGATTGGTCGGTTAGGTGACTGGGTGTGGTCTGCTCCTAGACTGTGGTAGTACCCTAACGATTTTATCTAGAAGCTACCACTGTCCTTGTCTCTAGTTGCGTAACAGTTGTCTCTTGACTGTTGGGTTTCCCCCTAGTAGTTGACTGATGAGTTGCTTTGCCCAGAGTGTTGTCGCTCTCCGCCGCTTGTGTTCTTGGTGGTTCTACTTGCTTGTGCTGCAGTGGCGGTGGATGTGTTAGTGTGTCAGTGTCTGAGTCTATCCTTGTCGTGTCTGGCTCCACCGACCCAGGATTGCCTGGAGGTTGATAGGAAGCCTTGTTGTGTCTCGACGGCCCTGTCCAATTCGAGACATTAGTTCTGGATGCTTCGAGGTACTGTTCTATCTCGACTTGCACATCCAAGTGTGCTGAGGGTTCTCGGTGTTCCCTCAGGTCTCCGTGTTTTGGTTCTCGCAGAGCGCTATTTTCCCTGGCTTAGGATTAGACCGATTGGCAGCTTGTTCTGTCGTGTACGACGATCCTGACTCAGAGTCGTGGGACTCAAGGACCGTTGCAGTTGTAGGTCTAGTTGCCTTGCCCCGTGTGGTCGGCAGTGTTCCGTGCTACCACGGTGCACGTAGTACTGACTGTGTGTACTTCAGTGCTTGTGCTTTGGAGTCTTCGAGTTTTGTGGCTCCTCTGTGCTTGGTGCCTTACGGCACGCCTGGGGCGTGACGACTTTTACAGCGGGGCACTTCCGATTCACAATTTGTAAGCTAGTCTCCGTCGACTCCCGCGGTTACCGTAGCGTCATACGGGGGGAGAAAACTAGCTAGAGGCCTGACCCTCAGCACGGGTTGGTGTGTGCACACGGAGTCAGGGGCGTTGGACTCACGTCGATGGGCGTGACCCTGACTGGACCTTACAGTGGTGGTTTCCACGTGGACCTGCGACTTGGCCTTTGCGGTGGACAGGCCACCCTTGGCTGGTTGTCGAGGTACTAGCCAGGCCTCTAGCTAGTTTTCTCCCCCAGCGGACGCTACTGCAAAGCAAGGGAGCCCACGGAAACTAGCTTATAACCGTGTATCGGGAGCTACCTCACCACCACTCCCAGGTGGGCCAACACGTAAAAACGAGTCGTCAGGCTATAGCTAGTGGAGGTTCACGAGCCACAGACTCTAAAACGCGAGTGCCGGAGTACAGACAGGCAAGAAGCACTATCGCACATACTACGAAACACCAATGGCAATGCAGAAAACTACCGACAGACTCAGGACAAGGCAACTAGACCTGAAACTACAACGATCCTTGAGTCTCACGACTTGGAGTCAAGATCATCGTACAAAGCGGAACAAGCCGCCAATCGGTCTAATCCTAAGTCAGAGAAAATGACTCGCCGTAAGAAATGACTCACAGAGACCTAAGGGAACACCGAGAACTCTTAGTACACCTGGATACACAAAACGAGGTAAGGTGATACCTCACGGCATCCAGAACCATGTCTCGAACTGGACAGAACTGTCGAGACAAACACAAAGTCGCCTGTCAACCACTGGGTCACACCGGGTTGACTGGAACCATACAATGACGACTCTTCAGTAGGAAAGAGGATCCTACCACATGCAAGAAAACTCATGGCTACCTCATAACGTAGTCTTAGCCCTCATAGGACATCAGAAGGTATCCACGGGACAATGGGCAAACCACAAGGTCAAGCCAAGATTTCGAAAAACCAAACCACCGGCAAACCACCTGCTGGAGGATAAGTGATCTATCACTCGACCACCTAACGACATAAGCAGTTAAGGAAAGAATCACTACCCCCACGGAGTTAAGGACTCTGGCGGTCAAGGGTTGGGCCGCTAGGGCACTGTGGCGGTCAAGGAATAGGCCGCTAGACACAGTTGACCCCGAACAGACTTACTCTATCAAACCACTGTAGCGATCTAATATAGACGCACTACACGGTCTAATATAGACGAGCTACACGGACCTGGCAGTCTAAGAATGAACTGCCACACTAACCGCCCTAGATAATAACCTAAGACGGATAGACCTGTAGCGACCTAATAGTGGCGCGCTACACGACTCTGACGCATGAAGGTTGGGTTGTTAGAGCCAACCGACTAAAACTATTGACTCAATCAAATGACATGTAGCGGCCTAATGTAGGCACGCTACAGAGCTCTAGCGGTCAGAGCTAGAACCGCTAGAACAAATTGACAGACTCAAAAATCGAGGAACCATGGGTCTGTGACGCATCAATAGAGGGGCGCCAGAGGAAGGTGGCATTCCAAGATTGGGCCGTCACACTCACCAGACCTCGAGCTGACCAACAAGCCAAGGGAATGTGGCGGTCTATCGTAGGGCCGCCAGAGACTGTGGCGGCTCTGGAACGGCCACTAAATCGTCACGGTGGGAAAAATAGGGGAAAGGCCGAATCGACCCATTCCATGCCCCATTCACGTCGAAACGTAGGGGAATCGGTACAAGATGATGAGAAATGCCTTCCACAAGTCGGAAGGACCACATGCAACCATCGAATCGGGAGATCGGGGTGATTTCGACGAATCGACCCAAATTGGGTCAACGGGGTTCCTGGACTTCTACCGGCCCCGAATGACGACCAATTGCGATAAAACTTATGGGAATGGCATCCAAACATCCCGATGGTTCCATTGATACCAACTGCATCAAAAACCGTCGCCGTTTTCCGACGAACCCTACGAACTCCCACAATCACGATTTTTCCTAAACGAGCCCAAACTCACCCGTTCTAGCACTGGACAGCACGAAACTGCAGGAAAACGCACAGAAAGAGTAGGTGATCCATCTCCCTACCTCCACCAAAGAAACCATGTGCCGAAGCGACTAATCCATGCCGAAAATCATAAAACACGAACCACGCCGGCTTTGAATCCACCGTTCAGGATTGCGCCAAAACCGATCCGATCCTCGTCCCTTTGCACAGCCGACCATCCCCACGCCATCACCACCTCGCCCATGAGCCTCCTCCGTCTGCAGCCGGAGCCGGAAGGGTGAGAGAGGAGAGGAAACATGAGAGAGAGGGGGATGCGTGCGAATGAAAGGGAGGAGAGAGGAAGAGATGATATTAACTGTTCAAAAAAATATATATTTGTGATATTTTGACATATAATTTTAATTTTTTAATAATATCTCGCCTCAAACATCTCAAACGTCTCGGCCATCGCCTAGGCCTTTAAGGCGTGAGGTGACCCCCTGGTCGCCTCGCTCGCCTCACGCCTCAGACTACATAGGAGAGGACTGTGCGGATGACAGAATTCTTAAGAGCGTGAAACTTGATGCTTCCACTTATGATGGTCGTCGGGATTCCCAGGCATTCCTAGACTGGATGTTGGCCGTGGATTGCTACTTTAACTGGTACAATTTTTCAGAACGGAGAAAAGTCACATTTGTAGTCATCAAGTTGACTAGCATAACATGCCAATACTGGGAGTATGTCAAGCACCAAATGGCTTTGAGGCGGGAAGACCCTGTGATGACTTGGGATGAGATGGAGTGATTGAAGGTGAAATTTCTCCCCCTCTCATTCCACCAGAGGATGCTTGGCCAACGGAATCGGTTGACCCAGGGCAACAAATCATCTACTGAGTATGTTGCCAAGTTTGATGAGTATCTGAACTGGTGCAGTGCCTTAGTGCTTGAGACCCCCACATAGACTTTGTCTCGCTTTCGATTTGGGTTGCGAGATGACTATCGTTGGGAGCTCCGTGCCCGGGGCACACTTACATTGGAGTTGGCCTATTAGCTGATCATGGACTTGGACGAATCTAGGGGCACTCTCTTTTCTCGAGCTACCAAGGTCCACGACACACATGGCAAGGCTATGTCTGTGGGCAAGTCTACTTCTTTCGGTTATGACCCTGCTGTTTCTTCTAGGAAGGCCGTCGCTAGTTCTTCTAACGTCAAACCCCCTTCTATTGCTAAAACGAGAGCTATTAGCGAACCATTCAAAGTCAACCTTAGGACTCAATGCTACCGATGTCAAGGGTCTGACCATGTGACGAGTTAGTGCCCGAGTCAAACCAAGTCTCTCTACATTGAAGGTGAGCATGAGGGTGATGAACAAGAGGATACAGAGGAAGTTGTTCACCAAGTTGAGGGAGGCTCAGACGACTTGAATGATGAGAGCGAGTTTGTGGGATGCATTGAGAGCGTTGTCCCGTGCCACCCAATTTCACCTTGTGAAGACCCTAGGTTGAGGGCAGTTAGGTGCACCCTGACACAACCCTAGGCGACCAACGACTGACAGTGGACCACAATCTTTCACAGATTCACCAAAATTAGAGAGAAGAGCTGCAAGGTGATTGTAGATAGTGGTAGTTGCATCAATGCTATATCTTCTCTTTTTTTGACCACTCTCAAATTGAAATTTGAACCCCACCCCAAACCCTACAAAGTGTCCTAGATCGACACCACATCCATTGAGGTTAAAGAGTGTAGCCCGATTCCCATTGAGTTTGCTGCTTACAAGGATAAGGTGTGGTGTGATATCATCACCATGGATGTAGGGCACATCATGTTGACCTTCATTGTTTGATTTGGACGTTACCATCTATGGATGCTCAAACATTTGCCCATTTATCCATGATGGTAAACGTGTGAAGTTGGTGCCGAGCCAACCCAAATCCCTAAGTTCTAAAAAGAAGGCTAATAGCAAGACTGAGAAGAACAAGAGAAAGAAAGTAATAAGTCTAATCAGCGCCAGAGAGTTGGAGCAAGATTTGTACAAAGGCCAACCATTGTTTGCTCTTATAGCTCAGGAAGTTGAGAAGGATGTCTCCCTACCCCTCCCAGAATCTGTTGAGGGCCTTCTCGAGGAGTTGCAGATGTTTTCTCGGAGCATTTACCAGACGGGTTGCTTTCATTGCATGACATCTAACATGTCATAGACTTCGTCCTAGGAGCCACCTTGCCTAACTTGCCTTATTATCGAATGAACCCTGTGGACCATGCAAAACTCAAAAGATAGGTTGGCAAGTTGTTGTTGAGAGGCTTTGTGAGAGAGAGCATGAGTCAATGCACGATCTCAGTATTATTGACACCGAAGAAAGATGGCACATGAAGTATGTGTGTTGACAGCCGTGCTATTAACAAAATCATTATCAAGGACCACTTCCATATCCCCTGATTGGATGACATGTTGGACCTTATGGCTAGTGCCATCATCTTTTTCAAGATCGATCTAAAGGGTGGGTACCACCAGATTAGGATTTGACCCGGGGACAAATGGAAGACAACTTTTAAGACCAAGGATAGATTCTATGAGTGGGTGGTCATGTCTTCCAATTTGTCCAATGCCCTGAGCACCTTCATGAGAGTCATGACTCAGGAGCTTCGGCCTTTCATGGGTAAGTTTCTGGTTATCTACTTTGATGACATCTTGCTTTATAGTTGGAGCCAGGAGCTACACCTAGAGCACCTTTGCCAAGTCTTCGTCGCACTTTGGAATAAGAAATTCTATGTGAACCCAAATGTGTGTCTTCTACACTCACCGTGTCAGTTTTTTCAGATTCGTAGTCTCTATTGAGAGAGCTTCGGCGGATTCTGAGAAGGTGAGAGCTATTAGGGAGTGGCCTTTGTCACGTAACATCAGGGATGCCTGTAGCTTTCATGGGTTAGCCACTTTCTATCATTGGTTCATTAAGGGTTTTAGTGAGATCATGGCATCGATAACTGATTGCATGAAGAAGAGAGAGTTTGAGTGGATTGCCCTAGCCGCTAAGGCCTTTGAGGAGATCAAGCCCAGGATGACTGAGGCCCATATCATGTGTTTGCCTGATTTTTCTAATGTCTTTGATGTGGCCTGTGATCCTTCGGGACTTGCCATTGGTGGTCTTCTTAGTTGGGAAGGTCACTTGATTGCCTACTTCAGTGAGAAGCTGAATGACATCTGCTAGCGCTACTCCACTTATGACAAAGAATTCTATGCCGTCATTCAGTCTTTGCGGCATTGGCGGCACTATCTGTGGTCTCAAGAATTTGTCATCTATTCGGATCATGAGGCATTGAGGCACATCAACTTACAAAAGAAACTAAACTCACGACATGCTCGATGGGTTGAGTTCCTCCAGGAATACACTTTTGTCCTAAAGCATAAGGCGGGTGTTGAAAACAAGGCATCTGATGCCCTCAGCCAGAGGCTGAACATGCTTACGAATATGAGCGCGGAAGTGATCAGCATTGACCAGATGAAGGCAGATTATGAGGCGTCTGCTGACTTTGGGGAAACTTTGTCAGACTTAGGGATGGGGACGCGTGCGAGATTGAAGGATTCCTCATCTAGGATGGATTTTCGTTTAGGCACAACAAATTCTGCATTCCCCGAACGTCTGTAATAGACTTCATCATTTGG
Organism: Amorphophallus titanum; assembly: GCA_024336825.1. Lineage (NCBI taxonomy): Eukaryota > Viridiplantae > Streptophyta > Magnoliopsida > Alismatales > Araceae > Amorphophallus > Amorphophallus titanum. Next base: position 46,183 of record JANBPO010001442.1, on the reverse strand, counting down.
GAGTTGAACGTTAGAGGCCTAGCTGGCCACTTCAGTTAGAAAGGACCATTGAAACTGTTGAACACAAGTTCTATTGGCCCAGTCTAAAAAGGGATGTTGCCAAGTCTGTAGCGCATTGTCGTACATGTCAGTTGGCCAAGCAAGGGAGGCAAATTTTAGGTCCTTACATGCCCCTCCTTGTTCCCAATTGCCCTTGGCAAGACGTCAGTTTGGACTTTGTGTTGGGTTTACCTACAATCATGAAGAGGCATGACTCGATTCTGGTGGTAGTTGACTGTTTCTCAAAGATGGCGCATTTCATTGCTTGTTCAAAAACCTCCGATGCATCTCGAGTGGCCACACTCTACTTTGACAATGTGGTCAAGCTCCGCGGGTTACCTAGGACAATGGTGACCGACATAGATGTAAAGTTTACGACCTACTTTTGGAAAACCATGTGGCACAAATTGGGGACAAAGCTTCAATTCTCTATTACCTTTCACTGTTAAACAGATGGCTAGATTGAGGTGGTTAATCGGAGTTTGGGGAATTTACTTAGGTGTCTTGTTGGGGCGAACCTCCGAAATTGCGATCTAATCTTGCCCACAGTTGAATTTGCATACAACTGATCTGTCAATAGGACCATTAGTCTCAGCCCATTCGACGTTGTACATGGATTCACACCTGGACAAGCTGTAGATCTTTTACCCATCTCTTCTCATGCACGTAGAGTCTCAGATTCTATATTTGCATTACATCACACTTTCATACATTGCATGAAGAGATTCGAGAAAATATCAGGAAGAACATTGCTAGGTATAAAGAATTTGCTGATATTCGCAAGCGATGTCGAGAGTTCAATGTTGGGGGCTATGTCATGGTCCATCTGCGACTTGAGCGATTTCCCCCAGGTAACGTAAAGAAATTGCATGCACGAAGCACTGGGCCCTTTCAGATCCTAAAGATCAATCCCAATGCTTAAGTGGTGGAATTGCCACCTGACCTTGACTTCAATCCCACATTTAACGTTGAAGATCTAGTTCCGTACTGAGGTTCTTTGACTCCCCACCTGATCTATTTATGGATGAGCCTTCCCCAGACACTTTGGATGAGAGCCCCCAGTTACCCCTACGTCCCTCAAAGAATCCCACTACAACTGAACGCATTGATACTATTTTAGATGATCAAATTGTCTTTACCCGAGACAGAGAAGTTCACTGTTATTTGATCAAATGGAGTGGTATACCCGAGTCAGAAGATTCGTGGATTATCAAGGATGTGCGACGCTTGGATCTGGAGCTCCTGGAGCTCTCTTCCACCGCCAATCGACGAAGTCGAGTTTTTCCCTGCCCCGAGGAAATGATGAGGATATCATGCCCCTGTTTCGTGTTTACGCTCGTAGATGTTCTCAAGGTTGAGTTATCTAGTGTTAGTTTGATTTCCATTGTGATATTTTATCTTATCTAGTGTTATTTTGTTGGTATGGGTTTATTCGGCCTTCCCGCCTTTGACTCGCACGTAGGCGCGAATGCCGTGGATGCCGTGGGATCCTTGTCGTCATTTTTTAGCGTCCACAGGGACAGAGTGGACATGGTCTTCCTGACGGTGAAGCTCAAAATGATAAGAAAGATACAAGTCAAAGTGAATTGGCGCTAGATGAGTCACGCCAGGATAACTTGAAGTCTGCATCAAGGAAGGACAATTAAATCTCCAGATTTCAAGCCCGTGTTGCATGCCCAACGATGCACCTCGGGGAAGGGGATGGCTTGTTTCTACCTGATGGTGGAAGACAAAATATCAGAGATACTCGAGCTAGCACCGTTAAGCGCGATAGATGAAATGATCCGACACCAAAATGGCACCGGAACGGGTTGGCTATGCCGATTCAAGACTAAGGTCATGCTTTTGGCGTGGGCAGCTAACCCATGCTAATCCAAGGTGCCATGTGGTGCCGGATCAACCCATGTCGCCCCTATAAAAAGGGAGGAGTGGCTAAAAAAAGAGGAGAAAAAGGGGAAAGGATCAGAGAACAAAGCGACAGAAAAGTGGGAGATCAAAAGTGAGAACTCCAAGAAGAGAAGAGAGAAAAGAGAGGGAGAAGAAGAGGCTCCGTCGTAGGTGGGTCAGTGTATTTGTTTTGCTTTCTTTCCTTTTCCTCTTTCATGCCTGATGGAGGGCTACGCCTCATGTATCTACTTTGCTCTTGATGAATGAAATAGTTGGCCATTTGGCCTCGCTTCTAGGATGTTGTTGTATCTCACATGCTCTATGTTTTCTCTACTATGTTTATTCCTTTTGCCGTGAATGAATGTCTTTCCCCTTCCCCTACCGATGATTTCTAGCTCATTTATGTGATCCCAATAGTATTCTCCCCCCAGGTGGTAGCTCTCGGAGTTTGCACAAGAAAATGAGTAGGACCCCGGGACCTAACCCGCCTAAATGCCCTTTCATCTCCTTCTAACTTGAAGTGGGTATCGAGTTTTCCCTGTATCCTTTCCCCACGATGAACTTCATTCTTGGAGGGGTATGTGGCCCCTATCTCCTCCTCTGCTCTTCATCAGAGAGAGGAAAAAGGTGGCCAGTGGCTAACCTCGATGTCCTATGTAGGCGTTTCCCCTGTTGGTTCCTCTTCACAATGGGATTATCACTCTACTCCCTTTATTGTGAACTGGCGTAGTTTTACTACATAAACCCCCATAAGTTTTTGATTTCCTTCCCTCCCCCTCTGTAGCTGATCAGAGGAGGAAAAAGTGATCAGAGATCTAGCCTGACACACCTGTGAGATCACCTTCTCCTTTGGCCCTCCACATAGCACTCTCCATTTGATTTTACGATGCTCTATTTTCTGCATAATTGATCCAGCATGCTACAACTCTCTAATTCGGTGCCCCCTCCTTGCCTGAACTGGCGTGGCCTATCGATTGAGCTAGTAGCCCTATTGTTTGGTTGATCTGGTAGCATACCCGACCAATTCGGTGGCCCTTTGATGAGCTGATCTGGTGTGCCTCATCCACCTGATCTGGCGTGCTCTGGCGCAGATGAATCGATGCAGAGGAGCACTTTCCCCCTCCTCTTACACATGTTGTTCTAGTTGGCACAACCTATCCAACTGAACCGGTAGCCCTCTGGTGGTCTAATTCGACGCCCTTTTTTTGTTCGGCTGATCCGGAGTGCCCCTATACTTGGACCGACATGACCCGAGCAACAGATCCAACCTAACCTACAGCAGGCTGATCCGATGCAATGACGACCACTCTTCTGATTTCCTTATCTGGCTGTACTTTGAGGCTCTGGTCAGGCCGTGTTTCTCTATCACTCCCGGAGCGTCTAGGTAATTTTGATCCCCTAGTAGGCTAGTCCTCGAGGATACGGCGCCATGGACAACTCGATATGCCACCATGCTGGGCTTATCTTGACGTTTAAGGGACCATCTCGGATTCTCCGGGGATGTGCACCCGCTACTCACCCCTCTAATGCCTCGGGTCTAGGGGAGGTGCTGCCAAAATTTCATCAGAAATCTAGACTGACAAAGAAACCAATGATAAAAAAAGGAGCAGGTTTAATAATAATGAGGGGGAAATAACTGAATCTCTGGTTGCTGCCCGGCGGTATAACATGTGAACACCCTGGTTGCATCGTTGAGGAGCCAGACCGTCCTCCTTTTCTGGGAGCGCCTCTTGGGGCGGATAGGTGTCCACAGCCTATCAAAGACCGAGGTACGCTGCGGAGGAGTCACCATCATGGCATCTGCCTGAGGAGAACTTGGGGCTGGATGCCGGTGGGGCCCACAATGATCCCATCTCTACTTCCGCCTATCTGTGTGAGAGGCGATGAAGGGTTGGGCGCCACCAGATGACACGACTGCGGGGTCAGTCGCACCTTGCTTGGCGCGACACCTTGGTGCCTAAAAGGGGTTGCTGAGGCGTGCTTTCCCGATAGCTTGAGCTTTCTCCAGGGTGACCCAGATCCTTCTCAAGTCTGACTACTGGTCTCCCTCGTCCTTGTTCCTCTGACGGGACTTGGGAGCTTGAGTGCCAAATTGGCGCTGGTGCTTTTGGGCCGTTGCCGAAGCCTCCACCCGCTTAAGTTCCGCCTTATCTTCCCGCGTTCGACGCAGGAGACTAAAGTGGTTGGTGATAGGGACCGTAGGGATGATCCATTCCGGAGGAATAATGGGTTCGCCCCCATCCAGGCGAACCCATAAGTCTCTGACAAGAGTGGTCCTACTAGAGTTGCTAGTGGTAGCAATGGATCACTTGCCTTTACTGCTATGACGGTGCTTCTTCTGGGGAGCGGAAGACGACTCCACCCCAAGGTGGTAGGCCGAGAAAACCAAGCCTACGGGTGCTGGTGGCACAGGGCCATTCATCAGGAATACCGGGATAGGCCCCCAAGACACGAAGTCTATAGTGAAGGTCGGCGGTCGGGTGGCTCGAGTGTAGGCTTTCACCCGAGCCGACAGTAGTGTTGCGGACACTCGTCGCGACATGCCCACACCCGAAGTTGTCACTGCAGGGGGTACCGGGATGCCGGTGACCCAAGGCCTTGAGCCTAAATAGGGAGCTAGCAGGACCGAAAGGCGGGACAAAGGGCACTCAGTCCGTACTGAGGTCACCGCGTCCCACAAAGGTAGACCTGTGCTGGGGATCAGTGTTGTCAGATTGCGGGAGGAATGCCCCTGAGGTGAAGCCTTGAGATCCGAAGCCTGACGTGGACCACTCGTAACAGACATCATCCATGGGAAACCCCGGAGTTATACGTCTGGTTTGGATGCTAGGACGCCTCGTGCCAGGGGTTAGGGACCCAGGCGAGGCGGTCGCGCTTCTGCGGTTCAGGTCGGGAGGCCCGAACCAGGTGCTGGGGAGCCCTGCCCCTAGGCTAGGAGGCCCGTGTGGGGAGCTGGCTCTGTAGGAGCTCAGGATTGACGGCCCGAGCAAAATGCTGAGGAGCCGAACACCGTAGGATGGAGACCCACACTGGAAGTCGGCTTGGCTAGGGCTCTGGGCTAGAGGCCCGAGCAAACTGCAGGACTGGAGACCGGAACTTGGGACGCAAGGCTTGCATCGAAAGTCGGTCAAGACTAGCCCCTGGGACTAATGCTTGCCCGGACCGGGACTAGTCTGGAACCCCTACGAGCACCGGTGGTGGGAGAGCTGAGCCTGATGCCCGGCCTGGCTGTCGGGACTAGTAGCTGGCGTGGCGCCATGGTGGCACCAAAGGAAACAGGAGCTGGGGGTGGCGGTGTAGCCGCCACGGGGACCACACCCAAGAAGTAGGGTGATCCGACAACAGGAGGAAAGCTATCGAAAGCGATCGACACTGCCAAGTAGCCAACCGGTGCATGGGTGGCGATGGCGATGGGACCGTAGGTGATGGCCGCCATAGTCACTAGAGTCCTGGACAAGCTGAGGCGATGACCGGGAGTGGTCGTCGAACACAATCTGCCAACTGGGAGATGAACTGGAAGCTACTGGGAAGTACGAACAGGTGCTCTTCTGCTACCCCTCCTGCAAGGATAGGAAAAGGGCACCCATACTTCAGGGCTTGCACGGGCTTTCGCATTAGCAAAAAGAAGGAAGGCGGGAGACGTCCTGTCAAGTCCCGATGCGGAATATCAGAACGTACAGTCAGAAATAGCTAGAAATAATATTAATATGCTAATCTAAGCATTTACACATGTGCTATGGGGTCACGACGCACAAGAAACGTGAAGAGAACCGCGAAGAGCCACGTGCCACGTGACTAGAGTGCCTCACCACCAGAATAACAGCCAACTGCGTCCACTAACGTCTTATGCTGTGCCTACTAGTGTCTTATCCACGTCACCTACCGCAAGGACTAGGCTGAGACAAAGACACTGTCAGAACCAGAATAGTACCATAACATGAGTGACTAGTCAGGGTCACGTCTAAAGATGCCAGTCCAAAGCCCCTGACCACGTGTGCACACACTGGCTATCGTCTAAGCCAGGCCTCTAGCTAGTATTCTCACTCCAAAGGATGCTACGGTTGACGAGGGACCCACGGAACTAGCCTAAGAACCGTGAACCAGGAAAGTGCCCCGCTACAAGAGTCGTCACGCCGAAGCGTGTCGTAAGGCTACGACTAGTGGAGGCTCACAAGGCACAGAGACTCATAACACGAGTGTAGAAGTACAGACAAGCAAGAGACCACTGTCGCACATACTTCGAAGCACCAATGAGAGCACAGCCACTGTCGACAACTTAGGACAAGGCAACTAGACCTACTCACGTAACGATCCTTGAGTTAGACGACTCAGAGGCAAGATCATCAAAGACAACGAAACAAGCCACTAATCGGTCTACTCCTAAGCCCAAGGAAATGACGCTCTGTAGGAAATGACTCATGGAGACCTGAGGGAACACCAAGAACTCTCAGCACACTTGGACACGCCAACCAAGGTAGAATGATATCTCGTGGCATCCAGAAACACGGCCTCAGATTGGACAAAGTCACCGAGACACACACAAGGTCATATGTCAAGTCCTTGTCTCACCGGGTTGACCAAAACCCGACATGACACATACACACAGACACACACACAGCATGCACAAGCACTCCTGGTTGTCCCATCATGGTCACTACCCACCTAGGATGTCAACAGACACCCACAGGTCACAGGCAAACCACGAGATCGAGCCAAGACAAGCAGAATCGGAGCGGTGGACAACAACTACACTCTAGGCAGAGCGAACTATCACTCAACTGCTAGGTGAACCCGGCAGTCAAGGAATAACCGCTATAAAACTAGAGACAATAACACTGGCAGTTCTAGATCAAGTCGTTAGGGAACTGTCGCAGTCAAGGAAAAGACCACACCCAGTCACCTAAACCGACCGATCCAGAAGCCACCGATACACAGACACTGCCCTAAAACACAAACCTAAGACAGACAGACAGACACACAGAATGGACACAGAACGGGACAACTGCCATCATGGCCAACAAGAGGATTGTAACGCACTAGCATAGGGGCGTTACCTGCTCTAAAGCACCAAAGTAGGGGCGCCAGGGCAAATAGACCTGAAATCTAATGCAGACCATGTAACGCACCAGAACAGGTGCGCCACATCAGCATAACGCATCAGGAGAAGGGCGTTATGGCCAACGGATCAAAACTCAAATGAAGGGCATGTAACGGACCTCCATAGGTGCGTTATACAAGCCTAACACACTAGGACAAGGGCATTATGGTCAACAGACCTAAAACCACTAACACAGACAACAGGCATATAACGGTCCAGGCTGAGTCCGCCACAGCCACATGGCGCATTGGGGTAGGCGCGTTACACCAACCGCCATAGCCAGACAAACGCCAGTCAAACACAATATAACGGTCTCACACTGGTGCGTTACTTAAATGATAACGCACAGAGATAGATCCGTTACAGCGAACCGACTGACATGATCTTCGAGGCAACACGATCGTCAAGGGGCTAACAACAGCAGCAGGCCTCAAAAACCACCCGAGCGTAACGCACCTAGACAGGGGCATTATACTCATGTAACAAACCAGGTCTGGTCCATCACACCAACCAAGCCTCGAAAGATGGAAAATGACAAATGGGGTATAACTGTCTATCGATGGACCATTATGCTTGTGACGGCCTTTGGAAGGACCGTTACACAAATCCGATAACTAAAACTATGGAATGGCCAAATCGGCCTGTTCCACACCCCATTCATGCCGAAGCATAGGGGAAACAACGCCAAATGATCATACAACATATCTGGAGTCAAAAAATGGCACATGCATCCACTAAAATGCGAGCGCCCGAGGCCGGAGGCGCGCGCCCGCGGCCCCCGTGGCAGAGGGCGAGAGAGAGAGAGAGCTTGAAGAAGGGGGAGATAATTCTCCAAAGTGATTTCCTTAAAATTCTCAAAGCATTAGTTCTACAATAGAGGGGGTGGGCTCCTATTTATAAGCGTCGCACTTTTCCCATGACCAAACTACCCTTAGCATTTTACTAAATGACCACTAGGTGCCAAGGGGGACGCCCATGGCCCAGCCCACTTAATTGGGCCCAATTAGCCAAACCAACTAGCCTATTGACCCATTAAGCTAGCCAATTGACTCAAGTAAAAGGAAAATTACATAGAAGTGACTCAAATAAAATAAAAATTACATGCTATGACTTGGAAAAAAAATAGAGAGGCACGGGATGTCCTCATCATACCCCCGGTGTGGGAAAAACTTGACTCCGTCGAGTAGGAGTGTGCTGCCATGGTTGCCAATCTGCCAGTCCCGAGCCGTGCTATAGTAGGGTCTCCAGTGGAGGTTGATTCTTCCGCCCAATGAGGTAGCGCTCCCATGCCCTATCCTGGTAAGGGTTTCCTGTTCAGCCAGTATCATCTCATGTTGCTCACGCTGGGCACTCAAGGCTGAAGTAGATCCCTCAAGGTTAGGTTCACTCGCAAGGTGTGGATTAGGCTCAATTTCATCATTAGGCGCCATCGCTGCGCCCGTATGGGGCATGGGGTCTACCATGTTGTTAACAAGGGTAACTCCATGATCCATGGAAAGATCTCACTTGTGGTTGCCATTACTCCTCAATACCTTGAAGGGTGTGCTACCTCGGAATCTCATTGTTGAGGACACTCCCGAGGAGGGCCTCTTAATCCTCACCATCCCAGAGTCATCCTCATGGAACTCTTGGCGGCACTCAAGGGAACTGATCTACCTTTTCGAGCTTTTGATGACCTTACCAAGGTGCTTACAGCGTTTGGAATGCAAAGATGCTAGTGAAGTGAGACACATGGCTTCTATGGGTGGGCCGGGGCAACCAAACTTTGACCTATTGGGCATGTGATGCTTATCAAGCTTGACAGATATGGGACCTGGGCATCCATATGTGAACCTATCATGCAAGGGTTTGACAAATGTTGGGGGACTAGGGCACACCCTTTTTGGGGAAGTGTGCACCTTGACATGTGAATGCCCAATCTTTAAGCTCTTCTAGGTGGGGTGGGTCCGTGTCAACTGGCGGAACCAATGATAGGGTGGGTTCCTCGATTGGGGATGAGCATAGGGAGACATATGGTTCGATCCCAATGAGGGGTGTTGGGCCAAATGGACATGTGGGGGTGGGTGGTGATGGGTGGTCGATAGTGTGGTAGGAGGGGAAAGAGGCGGGATGGTGCCATGATTCTCAATCGGTGGGATCAAAGGGATCGAAGAAGTTGTGGTTTGGGATGGTAAGGTCTTCCCCTATAGGCTCCCATATCATAGGTTCCTCAATGTGTGAGGGGTCATCCCTAAGTGTAATGGGAGATGGGACATTGGCCTCAATGGGGTGGATCGGCTTCCTACCCGAGACAACAAGTTCTAGATTGTGGATAAGGTCGGGTTACTCGGGTGTAGGGAGGAATAAAAAGAGGTCACTAGTATAGCAACAATGGTATAGACTGAGGTGATGGAACCAACACATAGGTGAATGAGGCCAAGGCTTTTAGATCGGTTGGTCCCTAGGGTCAACATGCTGGTTAGTTCTAATTCCCATTCCAGCCCCTTGATAAGTTCACCCAAAGTCTCTACATTGTAGTTGGATTGGATGGTGGTGTGATGGGAATTGAGGGGCACCATAGGGAGGTTGTGCTCCATGGGAGGACAAACATAGGCCATGATCTCATGGATCAGACTCTTCCCTAGCCAACTAGCAAGGGACCCACTTAAGATGTGTCTGCTCCCAATTAGAGTGGATGAGGTAAAGTGGAGCTCAAGATGTGGGTCTTCCTCCTTGGCTTGGGTAGGGGTTTCCTCAAAGATGGGGAGAGAATATGGGATGTTCTCTATCTCCAGATGGTCAAGTGTATGGGCCACGACTCCTTCTATAAAGGGGATGGGAAGGTCGTTAGTGGGTGGGGTGGTGGTGGCTAGACCTAGTAATTCACATACTTAAAACATGCATAGACCTATATGCACAGACTTAAAACATGCATCGACCTCATAGAAGACCAATGCAAATGTGCATCGACCTTATATATGTATAAGACAAATGTGCATTGACCTTATATATGCATAAGGCAAATGTGCATCGACCTTATATATGCATAAGGCAAATGTGTATCGACCTGATAATACTACAATACAAATGTGCACAGACCTTTGTGGCATTGAAAGCAAATGTGCAGAGACCTTTTTTGAAGGAATAGGAATGTGCACAGACCTTCTATGACTTAGACAAGAATGTGCACTGACCTTCTATGAAGGAACAAGAATGTGCATAGACCTTCTATGACTTAGACAAGAATGTGCATCGACCTTCTATGAAGAAATAGGAAAGTGCACAGTCCTTCTATAACTTAGACAAGAATGTGCACATTCATTTGGGTCAATGCATCATTGGTTTGCATTTCAACTCTATAGCATTTCAAGTCAATGCATGTACATGGTCTGTGTGCAAAATAGGTCGATGCACATCTTGCCTTGGGCAGACTAAGGTCGATACACATCATGTTAGATAAAAACTAAGGCCGGTACATGTTTATAGTGTTCATATAGAATGTCAATGCATATGGCACTGACACGCGTATAAGGTCGGTGTAAATTTTGTCTGTCTACATACAAGGTTGGTGCACATTTTGCCTGTCTGCATACAAGGTCGGTGCACATTTTGTCTGTCTGCATACAAGGTCAGTGCATATTTTATCTATCTGCATACAAGGTCGGTGCACATTATGTAAGACAACTTATAAGGTCGATGCACATTTCCCTTGTGCATATAGAAGGTCTGTGCACATCTTCCTCATTCAGTTAGAAGGTCGATGCACATCTTGCATTGCGGAGACCAAGGTCGGTACACATTGTACCTGCGTAGAATGGAGGTCGATGCACATCGAGCTGGGGCTTGACCAAGGTCGGTGCACATTGAGCCTACGCAGAATGGAGGTCGGTGCACACCGAGCTGGCGCAAGACCAAGGTCGGTGCAGGCTCTGCTTCAATGCATAAAGTCAGAGCACATGTAATCTCCAGGGTTGGTGCATGTCTGCCTTCGATGCATCAAAGTCTGAGCAATGTTTGCTTTCAACATTAGAAGGCTTCTTGAGTCAACACTTCTTCTGGGTGACCCAAGTCAGGTTTGCCATTTTGGGTTCGAACTCCCAGTTTCTAGGTCTGATTGGCCTAGGCTTTTTACCCCTATACCCTTAGGGTTTCTCCCATCTATTGGGTGTGTTTTGAAGGGTTTTTTAGAGGGGCTTTGTGGTCTTTTATTGCTTCCTTCTTGATGATATATGCTGGCTGCGATTTGCTTCAACTATAAGTGAAAGGCTAATCTTTTCTATTCTTGTAGGGAATGGAGTAAGGGCCATTGAAAACATTTGGAGGAGGAAGAGGAAGAAGAGGATGACACCATCAACAAGCTTTCCTTGTCGATCTGAATCAGTTGGGAGCAAGGTCACTGAACCATTCCCCCCGGGACGTCTTCTACGAGCTTGAGCGGCTTCCACTCCTCAGAAAAACATCTCCAGCACACCCCATCACTCCTTTGAGCGGGTTTCACTACAGATTTGAGGGGGAATCCTTCTTCTCTCATTTCTACTCTTTTATTTGAATATAGAGTCATATTGTGGGTGTTTATTGTATACCCTTTCTATTCATAGAACTTGATATACTTTCGTTTGTGGGCAGAGCTGCGTCTCCGAGTGGTTGGTTGTTTGCGGGGCAAGGTTCCCCGAGTTTGTGAGTGTGTGGTTTTATTGTGGACAAAGCTGTGTCTCCTTGTGGTCTTTGCGTCCGGGGTGTGTTCCCCGATAGCGTGTGTGTATGCTGCAGTGGCAGTGGCTTGGGACAAGGCCTTGTGTTGCTACATCTCGTAGTGTGTAGTAAAGCCTCACCGAGTTTCGGTGAGGGTTGGACGTAGGGAGCCCGTCGTGGTCCCGAACCACCTAAAAATCCTCGTGTTTCATGTGATTGTCTCTGTGTTTGTCTATTTTCTCTATCTCCATTCACAGGTCAATTATATTGACTTTTATTCACTGGCGTCTAGCCCAAACACCCATCTCTGGGAGATTTGTGTGTGTGTTTGCTAGGCTCACGCCGAGGGCATGCCGCATGTGCATCCCTCATACGGCGTCTAGCCCAAACACCCACCTCCGGCCCCCTTGTTATAATGAATGTATGTCATCTCGATAATCATGCACGACCCCAGATCTTACTTGGCGAAAGCACTCTGCCCGAGCCCTGCCTCGATAGTCATGCGCCCCCAGATGCCGCTCTACGAGAACACCTAACTTGGCCTTGCCTTGGCATTCGTGCATGACCCAGATGCCGCTTCATGAGAGCACCCTGCCCAATCCCTGCCTCAATGAGCGTGCACTATCCAACGTTACTCGATCGAGCCACCCTACCTTGTCTCTACCTCGACGCTCGTGCACGACACAGTCATTGCTTGATGAGAGCCCCTACCCAGTCTCTGTCTCAATGATCGTGTGCCATCGTACGCGGCTCAGTCGAAGCACCTAGCCTGGTTCCCTATCTCGATAAGCGTGCCCTCAACATCGTTATTTGGACAATGGGCATACTTTACAAGTCCCGATGCGAGATGAAGCGCCAGGTCCCTGCCTCTATCAACAGGCCCCGAGAACGACCATCAAGGTCCAGCGGTGCCCATCTACTCAGTCATAACGGTGCCTCTGGCACCAGACTGCTAGTCACTCTGGTCACATCGGGACCCGCGGCACCCGATCACTCAACACCTTGGTCACAACAGTGCCCCCGGCACCTGACCGCCAGCCACTCTGGTCACATCGGGGCCTGTGACACCTGATCACTCAATAGCTTGGTCACAACGGTGCCCCCAACACCCGACTGCCAGTCGCTTCAGTCACAACGGTGCCCCCGGCACCCGACTGCCAGCCACTTGAGTCACAACAGTGCCCCCGGCACCCGACTGCCAGCCACTTCAGTCACAACGGTGCCCCCGACACTCGACTGTCAAGCATTCTAGTCGCAACGGTGCCCCCGGCACCCAACTGTCAAGCATTCCAGTCACAACGGTGCCCCTGGCACCCAACTGCCAGCCACTTCAGTCACAACGGTGGCCCCGGCACCCGACTGTCAAGCATTCCAGTCACAACGGTGCCCCCGACACTCGATTGCCAGCCACCTCAGTCACAACGGTGCCCCCGGCACCCGACTGCCAGCAACTCCAGTCACAACGGTGCCCCCAGCACCCGACTGTCATCAACTACATTCACAACGGTACTCCCAGCACCGAACTGTCAAGCATTCCAATCACAACAGTGCCCCCGGCACCTGATTGCCAGCCACTTTCATCTCAACTGTGCCCCCGGCACCCGACTGCCAGCCACTTCAGTCACAACGGTGCCCCTGGCACTCGACTGTCATCAATTATAGTCACAATGGTGCCCCTGGCACCCGACTGTCATCAATTATAGTCACAATGGTGCCCCCGGCACCCGACTGTCAAGCATTCCAGTCACAACGGTGCCCCCGGCACCCGACTATCAAGCACTCCAGTCACAACGGTGCCCCCTGCGCCCGACTGCCAGCCACTTCAGTCACAACGGTGCCCTCGGCACCCGACTGTTGGGCACTCCAGCCACAACGGTGCCCCTGGCACCCGACTGTCAAGCACTCCAGCTACAATGGTGCCCCCGACACCCGATCGCTCAACAACTCAGTCACAGTGGCGCCCCCGGTGCCCGACTTCCAGCTACTATAATCACATTGGGATCCGTGACCCTCGATCGCTCGACAACTCCAGTCCCACCGTGGCCCACGGCACCCGACAATTCTGAGCTCAATGGCTTTTGGTCGCTCCAGTCATGGCGATACTTGCGTCATCCAATCACTCCAGTCCCAATAGCGCCCGACTGCCCCAGTGACAAGGGATGCCTACGTCATTCGGTCGCCTCGACCTTGGTGACGCCCTACTGCTCCACCACAATGGTGCCTATGGCACCCCTACTACCCCGACCTTGACATTGTTCATGTCAGAGATACACTTTGATGCCCCTCAGGCGGCACCTTGCTAAGTCACAAGTCCTCTTACAGACTCTATGTGCGAATACGAAACTACCCACACAATAACGCAATGACCCGGGGACCGTCACAAATGAGCCCTTGGACTAGTGTAGAATCTATAATAAAATTAAGCTAAAGTACATAAAAGGAAGGGTGGATATGATGTGACACGACCTTGGACCTAATTTGCAAGCACAATTCGCAACTCAAACGGGCCGAAATCGGTGGCTGACTCACCCGGCACTCACCCTGATCCCGTGGGTAACTCAGCGATGTCGAGTGGAGGATGTGAGGGCGGGTCCCTTGCTGGTAGAGGGCCAGCAAGGTCAGAGGGTCTCCCAAAGGGGTATGACTAGTACAATCCTAGTGGCCGACCCGATGCTGAGGGCATGGGTAACACGCACTCCCACGGAGGTCGCTCGAAGTCCGGGACTTGCGGGAACGAGCACTCTCTCTCACCGGCCAACGTGGCTATGAGCTAATATGGAATGAAAAGTATTGTAATTAGAGCAGGGGGGAGAGCACTTACTTGATTGGTTTGAAGAAACCGGTCCCGCTCGGAGACGTGGGCACATGGGGAAGCGTGGGGCATACCCACGCTGCGGCAAGGACGCTTCGACCTGTTCAAGTAATTACAACACTACGCCTCACGCAGGAGGGGGATCTTGGGGTGGGGTTAAGTGAATTACAACCAAAACTACCTCCGCGCAGGGATGGGCCTTTAGCCGGCCAAGCGGGGAGGGGGAAGATGAAGACTCAGACTCCTCGCAATGTCGGGGGTGAATCCGTCCCTTCTCAGGAACAGGGTACAGACTGTCGATGCTGGAATTATTGCGGAAGCTCCCAAACTCTGTTGACAGCAAGACCAGTGCCAAGACTTCGTGGATTGGCCCAGGAGGGTACTGGAATTTTGGCGGGAGCCGGGGAAGCCGTCGCAGGGCGCGGTGGAGCAGGAAGCAGGGACTCTATTCTCTGCCATGAACTGTCACATCACCGCAGCTTCTTGAAGACAATGTCACCACGAACAGTTCCAAACTCCGATTTGGGCACTGTCGGTGGCGTTGGAACCGTTGTTGAGCTCTCTTCGAAACAAGACCCACGGAGGTGCCAGCCGATGTTAGAGCAGGCCGCAGCAACTCGAACACTGATGGGGTGTTAGCTCTGTCCTAGGGTGGACTGAACTGCGCACCCAGAGGAGAAAAGAGAGAAGAATTCGATCCGGTGGCTGAACGGAGCCCCGCTTCTTGGAGGAGGAAGAAGACTCATCGAAGAAGGCGCCAGCCAAGCCCCGCCTTCAGATCTTCAGGTGACTGGTCGTGGCAGCTTCTGCAAGGGGTCTCAGGTTGCTAACTAGAACTCTGCTGCGCAGTCAGGGTAGATCGCCTCCCCCGGACAGCCACGAAGTCGGATGAGGGAGAGATGACCGCCGATGCGATGAAGACTTGGAGACGCTTCTGCCGGTACCTCTTGGGACTTCAGTAATGCAGGGATGAATGCTGGCCCATCTGTAGCAACTCCAGCAGCTGTTCATGCCCCCCCTTATCTTCCACTGCAGGCCTCCGTGCCACCTGCTGCTGCCAGTGCCGTGACAAGCTTTGCCTTGCTCCATCGGACTGGCTCGAGCCCCTCCTCAGCAGCTGCGCAAGGAGATGCTGTGGGTGGTCCCATGGTGTCTCCTTCCTCCACCCATCCTGCTGGTGCAGCAAGTGAGGACGCCCAGATCCTTACAGCTGGTGGCTCCCCCCCTTGTCCACCACGGGCTGGATTTGCACAAGCCTCCCTTTGCGCAGGGAAAGCATCTGCTAGCGGATGCCTTGATGCTGGCCCACCATCCCCAGCTTTCCTTGATGCAGATCCAGCACGTGCTCCTTCTCTTCCAGCTGCGGTGTCTACAAATCTGGTTGCTCCAGATCCATTGCAACCGGCTGACATGGCTGCAGACCTGAATGCTAGCAGATCTGCCCGTGCTACTCTGCCCCGTGCCTCTGGTGTTGCTGTTGATGCAGGCCCCACCTTGGCCTCCCTGCGCACTGCTGCTGCGGGACGTGCAGGCGCCCCTACCCATTGTGCTTTATTAGCCCGTGGTGTTGGTGGTGCACGGGGCCGCGACGCTCCTGCTCAGGTGTTGTAGTGCGTGAGGACGTGAACTACTATATCAGAGGATGGATCCAAAGGGGGGTGAATGGATCCAAATGCGGACTGAGACGGGCAGGGATTGCAATAGGCGAGGACCCGGAGCAGCATTTACAGTGCCTGGTGGAGCTAGCCAGGGTGAGGGTAGCAGCGCAGCTAGGAGCGGAGGCCGATCGGGTGCTACGGCAGTTCCTGATGCTGATGTTCGGGCGTCTCCTCTTCTCCACTCGGGTGGACGCGATGAGCTGCCGCTTCCTCCCCTTCCTCGAGGAGCTCGACCACGTAGGCGACTACGCGTGGGGAGCGGCAGTCTTGGCTTTCCTGTTCGACTCGCTGAGCTCGACGGCGCGTCAGACAATGCTCGGGGGCTTCTCCCCCTTACTCAAGGTATGACTCTTACCCTAGTTTGATTTTTATGACTTCTATATGCTTTCTAAATGCTAACACGCTACTATGATGTAGGTTTGGGCCTATGTGTACCTACATGCACTAGGCAGAGGGGAGGAGACCCGCCCTGGGCTTCTCCCAATTGCACAGAGGTGGGTAGCACCTCGCGAGACCGGCTCCTTGAGACGACAGGTCTGGGAGCTACAGGACGACATTGATGCTCTGCCGTACGCCTCTGTACGCTTCTAAACTCAGACCCTCTAATTAAATACATCCCTATATGATCATGATGCTGATGCAGTCTTCTTATTTTTTTGCAGGTGTTGTGGACACCTTACAGAGAGGAGGGCCAGGCAGACCAGCCTTGGGTGGTCGGGGCTCTCGCTTTCGCTGGCCAGGATGTATGGCTTCACTGCATGAATGTAGTGGAGCCACTACATTACCGCCTAGTGATGAGGACCGTCGGGGTACACCAGCCTGCGGTGGAGTTCCCTGTGCCAGAGAAGGTGGGGGAGAGAGTATCGAGGTCAGTGCGAGGCCTGACCGCGGCGTTCGACTGGACGACGAGGAACACCACGTAGGTAGCTGACTGGACGGCCCTCGGGTGGGCAGTGACTGCTCGAGTAGAGAGCGATGCGGCATACTACACCGCGTACATGAGACACTACTGGGACCAGGTGTTTCGGGGTGCCCACCGATCGGTACGACTTCTTAACCCTAGACTCTTTATGCTTATGATTATGACTTAATGACCTACTGACATTTCGGATTTCTAAATGCAGACTGACCTCGAGGGATGCGTTGTGGAGCTGACAGTGCTCCTCACAGCGATGATCCGGGAGCAGGATGAGGCCCGACAGGCCTTAGCCCTTTTGGTGAGTTTTCCTCTTTTCCTAAACTGATGCATTTACTATTATACTGAGACACGACTGACCTGGAGTTTTATTTTCAGCGGGGGGAGGAGACCCAGAGACAGGGCGCTGACACTCCATCTTCCTCCACGGCGGAGACTCCGGCCGACCGAGCGGGGCGAGAGGCGAAGTTTCGGCAGATGGTCAACCGGGCCACGGTGGCCAAGGCAGCACTCGCCGAGTGGGTACGTTCTACACTTCCATATGTGAATTTTGTTGTTATTATATTAAAATGTAGTTGACTAATAGTGAAATGAATGTGTGTAGGTGACAGAGTTGACAGCCGCCGTCGACGAGGGTGACCAGCTACGAGAGGAGCTCGTGCTGGCACAGGACGAGGCCTCCCGCTTGCACGAGGAGTTGGCGCAAGGCCACAGCTTGAGGGAGGAGGCGTCCCGATTGCGAGGAGTGCTAGAGTGGAGTGCCCACATGTGAGAGACGATAGAGTGAGAGCGTGCTGGGGCGCAAGAGGGACACCTGTGGGAGCAGCTGGCACGGGCCAGACTGCCGGAGTCGGTGGAGCTGGCGGTTCTCCGGGCGGAGCTAGAGCATCTCCGTACCACGACTTCGGAGCTGGAGCATTTCCGACAGGAGGCGTTCGAGCTCCGTGGTGAGGTACGTGCCTACTAGGAGATGAGCCACTCTCGTAGCCTGATGAGTGGTAGCCGTGTGGCTCCGAGTGGGAGTCGTGCCACTCACGACTCTGTCAGGAAGTTCCTTGCAACTTCCTCTCAGCGGCAGAGGAACGAGGAGGAGAACAGACGCTGACGACGAGAGAGAGAGGAGGGAGCGACCTATGTGAATCATGTACCCAAGGTAAGCAAACAAGAAAATCATTCAAGGGTAGAACTGAAAGTCAATCTTCGAGACCAATTATAGCCCACCCCCCTTATAAGAATTTCATCCTCGAAATTTAGGACAAGTACCAAGCGACAAGGGGAGAACGTCGGAACCAACTGACAATACTGTCAGAGCCCCAACCAAACCTCGATATTCGTAAAAACCACGATCCTGAGGGACGCGGCCAGATAATTATCACGGACAATATCTCGCTCATAACCCAAGACACATCGATCATCAGAGCAGGCACATGCAAGAAGTACAAGTCTGGTGTCACCTCAGCCAACACGAACAACAACCACGACATCACTGCCACGATCTCACTTACCGAGAACATGCAACCCTTAACAAGGAAACCAACACCGAGCTTCCACCAGCTCACACCTAGCAAGTCGCACACCCTCAGTAGCATGGCCAACCCTGCCAGAAGACAGACTCCACGCAAACCCCAGATCCAATCCGGGAAAAAGCACACCTCATAATCGGCCACCCATGGCCTCGCTGGCACACGGCTCTTGCCACTCTCGAGCCCCAACAACCAGCATCTTCTATCTATGAAAGACCATCAACGGGTCACCAGGCACTCATCAACGAAAAACCTTCACTGGCTCAACAAGCACGCTCCAAATCACGACAGGCCATCCGCTGACTCTTCCACAGACCAACACCACAACTTGAGCCAAAGCTCGCTCAGACACCACAACTAATCTCGAACTTCACGCCAACTCTACCCTCTCAGGGGAGCACGGCAAAACCACATGACAAGATCTCCCCTCGATCTGCACGTCACTCGACGCAGTACACCGGGAAATCCTCCCCTGCTGGACACAAACCAAGGATCACCATATCCAACGCCAACGTCTCATCAGAGACCTCCACACACCGTCACCGTCCTTCATCCTGTCTCATCAAACCCTTCATCGCCAAACGATCCAAAATGACGCCTGCCAATCCCGATTCTGCTCTTACCACAGAGCCTTGGGACACAACCTCCCACAATCCATAGCACACTTCTCCATAACCGACAAGTGCCACCTGCTACCACAGCAAGCTGGTCGAAATGCCACGACCAATGGACATGGGTCCCCAGACAATACACTTCCCACCATGGTCGATCACTCGGTCAACCTCACCAGCCGCTCACGGCAACCAACTGGGACCCATAATCTTGTCAAAGATCACTTCTCCAAAAACACGATCTCACCCAAGGACACAACTTTCAACATAAAAATGGGGTACTCATGCGGTGACCTCACCAGCATATTTCTCCATTTCTCAATCCAGCCAGTGCCACAGATCATAATGCCTCAAGCAACGGCACGGTAACAACACGTCACCGAGGAAATAATCCTCCGACGCTCAACACATCCTCAAAAATCCACTTGTAGCATCCAACGCTATGACCTTCCGCTACGTACTCAGATCCACGTGCACAGCCACCACAATGACAACTCAAGATCCTCCATCCCGACAATCCTCTACAACTCTGCAGGCTCCAATCCATAACAACTCGGAGAACACAACACCGACCACAAATGGTCACAAACACCGCCCAACTGGCATGCATCTTTCAGGAGCAGCGCCAACACCCTTACACATCAGGGAATGGGCAATGCTTCTCACCGGCAACTACCTTGCCAACATAGTATTCGTCTCGCACAGACTTTACGGCATGCGAAGGTCAACCAATCCGGACACATGATGCAAGACGATGAACCTTAACCTAATGCGATCTCCTCCAACCAATGGGAAAACTCAATACTCCTCCGACCAACGAAAGGTCCCCATGCCTGACCTGACATCGAACCTTGCATACGCTGGGAATCGCACCTTCCAGCACCAAAAAATCATTACTCCCGTTAGGTCAGCACCTCCGAAACACACACCAAGTGTCTTGCCAGACCACGATCACAACACCTCTCGATGCAACATCGCTGTGACTCCTCGAGCCGCAACACACCATACCTCAAACCGCAACACGAGCCATAATCAGCACCTGCCAACACTCATCCTCGAGCCCCAAGCTCGCCACTGAGCCTTCACATCTCGAACCAGATCTAGGGCAACCACAGCCCAATCCAAGAAGATCCTCTGCTCATCCGAGCACATCTCGACCAGAGCGCCCGCTCTGCCACCAAAGAGATACTTGCAAGGGACATTTGTGCAGCTCCAAATCTGAGCATTTAATGAAACTCATGAAGGAGATCTTGGCTATCTGCATTCTCATTGGTTCATGTTACTTCACTGCTTAGAGTACTTTCCTAGGAGCATATGTCATTGGTTGACAGCAGAAAGGTGGTCTTGACAAGAGTCATGTCCGAAGTATGGACACTGACATGTCTTCCTCCAAAAAGGTGTTTAGGTAGGGTAGTGATGATAGACATAGGAACTTTATCCTGACCTCAAAATTCATGTTGTTGGCAGTTTACAGTTCTATTTTAATCCTCAAGAAATCCTAAGAACCGTTGCAGGTAGAGTAGAGAAAAGAGATAGAGATCTTCAATGAAGTTGACGTAGCAATGTGCGAGCATTCGTCTTTTTCTAGCTCGGCATCGTCATACTCTCTCTTCTCTTCTCTACAGTCCCTCTACTCACCTTCTCTGCTCCCTTCTGCTCGGCACTGCTATGGTGGCTTCAGACTGCTACAATAGCTCGGCCATCTTCAGATGAGCTCAGACCTCTTCCATATAGATCGGGCTGCTACAGTAGCTCGGATTGCTACAGTGCTCGGGCTGCTATAGTGCTCGGACTGTTACAGTACCCGGAGTGCTACAGTAGCTCAATTTGCTATAGTGCTTGGGCTGCTATAGTGCTCGGAGTACTACAATAGCTCGGTATGCTACAGTGCATGGGTTGCTATAGTGCTTGGCCTTCTTCAGAAGCTCGAAGTGCTACAGTAGCTTAGAGTGCTACAGTAGCTCAGGTTGCTATAGTCCTCGGCTTTCTCCGGCTTAGGCTCAGAGTGCTACAGTAGCTCAGACTTCTTCGGAAGCTCGGATTGCTACAGTAGCTCAGATTGCTACAGTAGCTCAGAGTGCTATAGTAGCTCGGGTTGCTACAGTAGCTCGCCTTCTCCAGCTTTGTCTCAGACTACTATAGCAACTCAGACTTCTTCGGAAGCTCGGATTGCTACAGTAGCTCGGAGTGCTACAGTAGCTCGACCTTCTCCGACTTTAACTCAGTCTGCTACAGTGCTCGAACTTCTTCAGAAGCTTGGATTGCTACAGTAGCTTGGCCTTCTCCAACTTTAGCTTCACACCAGTTATGAGAATGCTTGACAATGAATTGAATTGATGTCTCTTAGGCGTGTTCATTGGGCTCCATCCCTTGTAATATCTGGTATAGCATTGACATCATCAACAATTAAGAAATTAGAATGTTAATGACTCAGAGTGTTAGACATCATCAAAATCACAGGGACACAATAATTCCTAGTCCCATATGAACGGGGCGTATTTCTTCATGAGCTTGCTGAAAGGTGCACATCGACTGAAAAGGTTGGAGGTGAACCTTCGAATGTAGGCCAGTCTCCCTTGGAAGGACCTGAGCTCAGTGAGGTTCGTAGGTGGTGGAAGCTCCCGAATCACTTTGATCTTACTGGGATCCACCTCGATTCCTTGGTACCGAATGACGAAATCAAGAAACTTGCCACTGGATACGCCGAAGGCACACTTCATAGGGTTCATCTTGAGCCCGTATTATCAGAGTCGATTGAAGACTTGGCGCAAATCATGTACATGGTCTTCATGCCTCGTGGTTTTGATGACAAGGTTGTCAACATAGCATTTGACGATGTTGTGCAGCTTCTCGTCAAATATTTTGGTCATGGCCCTTTGGTATGTAGCGTCGGCGTTCTTCAAATCAAAGGACATGTGTTTGTAGTTGAAGACCCCTTTGGGGGATCGAAAGGCGGTGTGGTTCTTGTCCTTGAGGGACATCCGGATTTGGTTTTAACCAAACAACCCGTCCATGAAAGATAAGGCTTCATGATCGGTGGTCATGTTGACCATTGTTTCTGTGATCGGGACTGGAAAGTCATCTTCAAACATGCTTTGTTGAGGTCCCGGAAGTCGATGCAGATGCGGACTTGACCACTTTTCTTCTTGACTGGGACAATATTAGTGAGCCAGATCAGGTAGATAAATGGCTCGATGAAGTCGACCTCTGCCATTTTGTTGACTTTGGCCGAAACTTAGAGTTCCAGCTTATGGCGCATGCGTCACTGTGGTTGTTTGATTGGAGTTGCTGATGGAGAAATGGCTAGCTCGTGCTCCGCTACGGAGGGGTCTAGCCATGGCATCTCTTTGTACATCCAGGCGAAGCAGTCTTTGTATTCGAGCAGGAGTTACTTGTAGTCCTGTCTTTCTGCTTCGGTGAGGAGAGTGCTGACGAACATTGGCTAGTGGGCTTCATCTTTACCCAGGTTAATTTTGAAAAGTTCATCAATGGTCACCTGGCCACCGTCCTCCAACTCGGGTGGAGCAGGTTGGAAGTCAATGAAATCTTTATTGTCAGTGTCAACTTCGTGTACTTCCTGGTCTTCGAAGCTATCGACCGATGCTGATAAAGCTAGAGGATTATTTTTACTGGGTTCTGGCTGGGCTTGTTCTGGACAGCCAGTGCCTGGCTGACAGTTGCCAACTGGTGCCATTGAAGCTTAGTTGGGGTTGCCTACTAAAGCTGGCAACACTTCATGGCCATTGTCCTGAGAACCTTCCTCGTTGGAAGAGTTTACCGGATTGGGTCCTCTGACCAACTGGGAAACACTGGGAGCTTCTTCAGTCCTAATGTCCTCGCATGCGAGCAGCGAAGACTCGTTGAGTGCTTGAACTGGGGTACTGGCCCTGGCGGGAAGCGAGATTAGGATTTCCTCTTCTTCATCCCCAGAGCTGTCAAATTTGGTATCGACATTAGCTTGGTCACCGACTGGTTGCATCAGGCCTACGACATTGACCACATAATGGAAGCAGAAGTCCGGGTCCTGGTCGTAGCCAAGTCCTCTGGTATCTTTGTGGGGGAACAGGGGGTTGCCCCTGCACCTGGGAAGGGGTCCACAGCTTGCAGAAGTATTTTTGCTATGCAGAACCTTGCCATTGGGTAATGTGTTGCTTGAGGCACAATGCCCGGATATGTGGCGACAAGTCATCCATAACTTGGACCACTTCAGGGGTGTTGTCGACTTGTTTGGACTAGTCAAAGTCGTCTTCCAGTGGGGCTTAAGGGGCCATGTTTCCCTTGTAGAAGACAATGGGCTTATCCCGATTATCCTTCTTATTGCTTCTGAGTTGCCATTTATAGGTAACGATAAACATCGTGAGCCGCTCAACGTTGTGTTCTTCTGATGCACATGTGAGCTGGATGCAGTCTGGCGCCAGACATATGCTTTTGTTGATGGCTCGGCTAATGAGATTAGCCTCGAAGTCAATTTTGCGCCTCTCAAGGCAGTTTGGAGTTGACCTGGAGCTAAGATGTAGCCGATGAAGCTTGGCCTTCTCCTCGTCAACAGAGAAGAGATCGTCCTCATCTTCCTTTGAGAGCCAGCCATTGCTCTTGCTTTTAACCACGAGGTATGGGCTGATTTCCCTGAAGTAGAGCACGGCGTCGCCAAGATTACATTTTGCTGGAGTAAAGGGTGACAGGTCTGCAAAGACCGTACGTTGTTCCCTATCCTTGGCATACTTGATGCATTGGTGGAGGGTTGACGGGACGACCCAGTTTTCATGCAGTCAGGGTCTTCCCAGTAGCACTTTGTAGGATGTGTTGACGTCGATAATGTAGAATGTCACCTTGGAGGTGAAATCATCGAGTACCAGATCGACATCAACCCAGCCGAGGACATCCTCAGTGTCTTAGTTGAAATCGGATATTTTGACCGCTTGAACCTTCTGGAGGTATGGGGTCACATATAAAGTCTTGAAGGTCTTTAGCGGCATGATGTTGATAGCGGGTCTGGCATCCACCAGCATCCAGTTTACCTCATGCCCATTGATTTTTCCTCACATGTAGAGAGGGCAGTTATGACACAGAGGGGAGAGCAGCATGTCCTTCTCCGTGAAAGTGACAGTGGCAGCGAAGGCTTCGTATGTGAAGGCTTTCATTTCTGTTGCATGTGCTTCATAGACTTTCGGTTCTTGGAGTATCTTGATAAGGGCTTCTCGTAGCTCTTTACTCTAAGCAATGGCTTCCTAGACTATAATGCTAGCTAGAAACTGCTTCATTCGGTGGAGGACCTTCCGGTCGGCTCGAGCATGAGCATCCTTCAATGACGGTAATATATATGGCTAAGGCTTGCACGATCTATCGTGTTTCTCCCCATCAGAGAGTTGCACTGCCTTGCCTTTGCTACTGGGATCGGACTGACTCTGATCGCCTGTAGGTTCTTGGAACAAAGGTGCCAAGGTCGGCTCCTCCGGAGGTGACTGGCAGACTAGGTCATCCTTATCGAACGGGCATGCTTGTTCTTTGGAAGAGGATGGAGCTAGTGCAGGGATTGGGATGCTGGCAGTGATCTCCTCCGTGCCGGAAGGATCGAAGATGCTGGGCCCTTTCTAAATTTCTATCTCCGGAATGGGGGCGGATTCCTCCCTCGAAAGAGGATGATTCACTCTGGGTCGAAGGTAGATGGGTGGAGAGGTAGCTCAGGAATCCTCCCGCGCCCTCTTCCACATCCTCGGCCATGACCTCGGCCACAACCTGTGTGTTCCGGAGCTGGCTGTAGCCAGAGCGGGGCGGTAGTCCTTTGTTTGGTTCGGGAGGCCACTGGCTCTCCTCACCGGGAGGCGTTGATGTTATCAGGGAGTGGAATCACCACCATGTTGCAGGTACAGCCCTGGATCATTTATTCTAGCTACTCTATTGTGATCTCCTTGTCCTTATAGAACAAGGCTCGGCTTCCCAATCAAGGTAAATCGTGGGATTACGGGAGCCAAAGAAATCTTGGGTACCCCAACG
Organism: Amorphophallus titanum; assembly: GCA_024336825.1. Lineage (NCBI taxonomy): Eukaryota > Viridiplantae > Streptophyta > Magnoliopsida > Alismatales > Araceae > Amorphophallus > Amorphophallus titanum. Next base: position 20,974 of record JANBPO010001442.1, on the reverse strand, counting down.
GGCACTATAGGCTGTGGACATTCTAGCACCAAGTCGGTCATTAGGGTTGGGTAATGGGGTGACTTGTTGGGAGATCGGGTGGATGGACACACTAGAATGCAGACCGGGGACATGCATGGGTCTGGATTATAGGTACGGACTGCTAATAAGGGTGGCCATGGGCCTAATGGACGGTCCAGGTCATGTGCAGTGGAGATGCAACCTAGCCCTAGGATTCGGCTTGCAGGAGCAAGCTGAGAACTTGCTTTGATACCAAATCTGACGCGGGATGGGACCCGGTCGGAACTACGACTTAATGGACAGCAAGCAAGGCCGAACAGGCCGGGTTGGACACGACAGACAAACATGCGGCGCACTCAGAATTCGGGTGTAACCCGGCGATGGGGAAGATGGCCTTTGGCCCACAAGCCGTCCACGTGGTCGGAACTCGTGAGTTGGGTTGGTGGGAGGCTGACCTGAAGGGGTGGGATCACTCGGATTCAGCCGGGGCAGACCTCGCTCCCGAGGGCACTATGGGGTTCACTCTCTCGCATGGCAGTAAATTCACATGTAACGGGGGACGGGACTGGGCTCTCTCTTACCGTTGGCGCGAGCACAAAGAAAATATGAAGGGATAAACCATAGGGGTGCAAGTGATCAGCCACGTACCTTGCCAAGCTTGAAGAGGCCGATGCTGATCGGAGACGAGGGCGAGCCGGGAGCATGTGCGCCTGGAGGACACACTGCGCCGCTGTAGCTTCGGCCGTGACCTGTGTGTACAACCAAATGAAAGCCTCCACGCAGGGAGGGGGAACTTAGGGATGGGGCAAAAGGTACAACACTACCCTCACACGGGAGGGGGGGGAAAGGGGAGGGGAACACTAAGGTGCCGATCTGCGAACAGGCCTACTGGGATGACGCCGATCATCCTGCACGATACGCTAAGCACAGACTTCTGAATGGAGTGCCGTCAGTGCTCAGACGAAGCCAGGGGAGTGCTGGTGTGTTCCTGAAAAGTTGATGTCGATCCGAGGTTGCTGGAAGGAGGGGCTGGCTGAAGAAGTGGACCTACGCGATTCTGTCCTGCAGGACAGGGTTGCGCAGTCGTGGTGCAGTCACCGGTACACTCGCTGTAGAACTCCAAAAGAGGTGGGACCAACTCGGTGGGATAGCAGACAGAGAGATCTATGTACTCTCAAGAGATGGCGGCAATTGGATCACCGAGTTGGGCGTGGTCGCAGAAGTGGCAAGCCTCAGGTTCCTGGGTGAGCACTCAGATGCAGTCGGGTTGCGCAGGGTGGCACAGACAGCACCAAATGTGGAATGCGACGAAACCACCAGGGATGGTTCCGGGACGTCGAGAGGTACAACTCCGAAGAATAAATCTCGGCCTGAAAATCAGCAGGGAAGGCGTGACATGATCTGCTAGTTGAATGCACAGCCTGGGTGGACTGGGTCGCACTAGCTTTGTGCAGTCGTTGGAGAATGGGCACTACGAACCATGCCAACATCGGAATGGGGAAAGACCACCTCTGGAAGGTCGAGGGCTCAGAGAAGAACAAACTCTCAGAAGAGAGTTCAAGCTGAATCACGCCGTAGAAGTCGGTACAGCCTCTGCCAAATGGACCTCAGGTTCTGGCTTGAATCTGGTGCAGTCGTACGAGAATGGATGACGCGATCTTTGCCAAAGTAGAATCGAGGCAGGACCACTTCTGGAGTGAAGCAGACTCGGAGAAGAAAAACTCCACAGAAGGCAACTTTTGCTGATTCGCACTGTGGACAATGGGGTAGCCTCTGCAATCTGAGCCTCAGATTCTGCCTCGAATCTGAGAACAGCAGATCAAGGTTCTATTGATGCCGAGAGGTGGGCGGCATCGGGGGAACTCCGGGGCCACCGTGGATGAACTTGGGAGAGGGGGAGGCGAGGGTAGCAGTGGGGCAAAAGGTGGCTAGAGGCTGGGGTGTGGGAGGCTGGGCTGGGAGAATAGGGTTAGGGTTTGGGGTTGCAGTGATGGTGGCTGGGATGGAACTCAAGGACAAGGCCCTTGGGTAAGGACGGAAATCGTCTGATACGATGCGCACCCACGGAATTATCCTCTGTATCAGGGGAATGCTTCTTTTCATAAAGAGCATAAGTGCCGCACTTTTACAAAGCGTGTGCCCAATCTAATTTATTTATTTTTCTCCCAGCCAGAATTTTAAATGAATTGAAATTCCGTGATCCAACAACTATCTAGCACCGACCAGACCAGTCTATCCCCGTAAAATAGAAGCCTCGCCTTCCAGGCCGCTAGCCTTGCCTCGTATCTCTATAATATCAGGGGCCCAATCCACACACCTAAGCACCTGGGGTGAGGGGGAGCCCCAAATATGAAATGGGGAAAGCCTCTGTCTAACAACCCAGGATCCGATCAGACATGTAAAGTAGTCTGTCATCCATATTAACCCCAACAACCACAGTTTTACTGAAATTCACCTTCAAGCCCGTAGTGTCCTCCAGCAGCTCCAACAAAGGCCTCGCCACATACATCTGCTTCTCATCCTCTGTCAGGAAAAGAATAGTATCATCGGCATATTGTAATGGGTAATTGAGAGATGACCTCTCCCAAACAAACCATCGGCCTCTGCTCTCTGTCAAACCCTGCTCAAAACACCAACTCCTAGCACAAAAAGGAGGGGGGCATAGGATCTCCCTGCCTGAGGCCCTTGCCACTATGGAAGAAGGACGATGACTTTCCATTAATAAGCACCGCAAAGGAGGCGGAAGAAATGCAAGCCTTGACCCATTGGATCCATGTTTCTCCGAAACTCATACTCTTCAGCACACCAAAAAGGCACGACTACCTAACTTTATCTTTGCAAAAAGACTTCAGTCCTTGCAAGTACAACCTTGCCTTGTGTAGCATGTACTTTCTGAAAATAAAAAATTGTATGAATGCCCCCACTTGTGGGAGTTTTCCAAAAAGAAGCAGACAACGTATAAATACACTTATGTGCATCTTCTCTAATTTTTCATATGCATATGAGGGATCAAACCAAAATACAAAGTGGATTTTGATCATAGATCGATCCAACGGTCGATTTTGATCAAATTTTAATCCAACGGTCCGATAGAGATGATATGGCTATCCAACAGATTGATTGTGACCTAAAGTTAATCCAGCGGTCAGATTTTGATTTGGAACAAATCTAATGTTCGGATCTTGACCTAAAGTTAGTCCAATGGTCAGATTTTGATTCGAAACAAATCGACGGTCAGATCTTGATCTAAAGGCAATCTAATGGTCAGATTTCAATTTAGAACAAATCCAACGGTCGGATCTTGACCTAAGGTCAATCCAATGGTCAGATTTTGATCTGGAAGAAATCTCGGTGGTTAGATCTTGACCTAAAGTTAATTCAACAATCAGATTTCTATTTGGAACAAATCCAACGATCGGATCTTGGCCTAAGATAAATTTAACTGTCAAATTGCGACTGTGAATAACTGTAAAGTCCCGATTAAGTGATCAAGACTAGAAGCATAGGTCGCAAAAGACCAATTGTAATTAATACTAGACATATTCAATGGATGAAAGATCTTAATTTTCCTACAAGTGTATATCTCAGTTGAGTGATCGTCATGATCATATCTATTGGATGAAGGTCACAATATCACAACGGATATCGTTAAAGGTTTAAGGGATTTTTTTGTGACAGTTAATCAGAGGTGTTCGGACTTTATGTCTATATAACTTAACTCTAACTGTAATTGGTGGAAAAGGTTCTGTGCCCAAACCCTAATTATCTGATAAATCGAAAAACGCAGAATAATGATGCCCTTGTTAATAAAATAAAAAGAACAATTTATTTCCTATTATTAGCAAAACACGTGTGACCAAAAATCATTTTTATTATCTATCTATTTATTTCCGCAGTCCAGTGTTATCAGAATCGAATCGGTGCCTGAACCGGATAATGAGCTGGTTCGGTTCGAACCGGTTTGACCGTTCAATCAAACCGATTTGAACCGTGATGTCATTATAATATTGATATATGGTCCGACCCGATTCTATAACCTAAGACAATAAGAAATAAGATATAATGATCAAAATAAATAAACATACATGTATAATTATTAGTCCTGATTATGTAACTACTAACTATACAAGTAAAAAAATAACTTAGGAGGAGGAGTGAGGACTAAAGCCTCGGAAGCAGTGGGAAAAAGGGCAAATACCCAAGACAATGGATGCGGAAGAAGTTGGGTCGGACCTAGGATCAGGAGGGATTATAAGGAGAAATTGATAGATGGAAAGAGGCGGGTCCGGAGGATCCGGGGGCAAAGGCGGAGAATCATGATTGGAAGCAGAATCCGGAGGCTCCGGAGGGAGAAAATATCGAGGGTCGCGATGCCCTGGGAAAAGGCGTGGAAAAAGATGATTTAAAATGAAGAAAAGAATGAAGGATGCGATATCCTGAAGAAGAAGGAGGAAAAATCGGAATAAAGAGGGAGGATCCGGAGATACATACAACCCCACTAAGACCTACACGGCCTAAGGGTATAGTCACGACTCCACTATCGTGTACCCCTCATAGTCTACAGGTAGAACTACGGTAACTCTCTACCGGTACCCTAGACCACAGTGTCAGAAGGACACACCTAAATCACCAGAGGAACCACATCATCATGCGTCATAAAAACCCATGAAAAACCACCAAAACCATGAGAGTTAGGTGTCATGTGACAGAAGTACCCTCTCACTGGAAGTAAGGCTAGATAAGTCCACTGACGTCTTATAGTGTGCCTCAGGCGTCTCCCACTCGTCTCGAACATGATAACTGAGATACGGTAATAGTAACCAAGAAATAAGGATTAGTCAGGGTCACGCTCGCTAGTGCGAGCCCAACGTCTCAGACCACATGTGCACACAGAAGCTCAATACCTTGAGCTAGGTCTCTAGTTGATTTTCTCCTCCCGTCGGACTCTAACAGCAAGGCAAAGGGGACCTCGGTAACCAGCCTAAAAATCATCTCTATCGGGACTACCCTGCCACCACTCCCAGGTGGGCTGACACGAAGTGTCATCAGGCTATGACTAGTGGAGGCTTACTAGACACAGAGACTCTCCAAAGGAAAACACCAAAGTACGGACAGGCTACGCACGCACCTGTCATGGGTAGCACAGAACAAACGACAGCATAATGCCACCAAACTCAAGACAATCAACTAGACCTTCTAAAACAACGATCCTTAAGTCACAAGAGTCAGGTCAAGATCTTCGTACAATACGGCAACATGCCATCAATCAGCCTAGTCCCTGGGTCAAAAAAACCATTATTCGAAGAACTTTGTGTTGTGCGAGGACAATCCTCTGCACCCATGCAAATACACGATAACTCAATGTAGCATAACAGAAAACCCAAGCAAGTAGGGTCATTAGAACCTTCTTAATCACTTGGGCACATTAATCGAGAAACAACGATTGCTCTGAATACTCGAAAACATAGTCTTGGTCCTCACGAGGCATCTAAGACATTCATAAGGTCAAAGGTCGACCAAAGGATCACAATCGGGTCGATCTATGACCAAAACAGATGAAGTAGGTAGGTCGCAGTTGTCACCAGACCGCCACCTACATGGGAAAAGAAGTCGCGGTTAAGACCGAACCGCCACTTACAAGGGAAGTAGATAGCGGTTCTGTAACGATCCAAAGCTCAGGGTACCAATAACCCAATATAAATATTGGACTATCGCTACTAAGAACTGGGGACGTCACCCAAGAGGCTGATGAGGTCCTTGAAGGGTTAGTGGAGTTTGTCGAGGGGTTGTATAATGAATTGGGATTACAAAGTGCAATATTAGTTAAATGACAAATAGTAACTAAGTGCGGAAGTAAATTAAACTATCAGAGTGATAAAATATATGCCATAGTCCAGATTTACAATAGCCACGAGTCCAAAATTAATAAAAAAGTCTAACTATACAACTACATAGGGCATACCCCGGCCAAAGTACGAGCAGACCGACTCGACTACTACTGGCACGCTACACAAAACCTCGCAAAGCTCTAGGAGATGGCGGTAGTGGCTCACCTGAAAGTAGGAAGGGTGAGTCACAGCCAGACTCAGTAGGGGTCATGCAGATCCCTACCTCGCAACTAAACAAGCAGGCATACAAATGTAAGGCAATTAAGGCATGCATTTAAAATAATAACCAGGCAATTGGCATAAATAAAACACATTTATAACAAAGCTGTAAAACCTATCTAAGCAGTTCAACAGCTAAGTTTCTATTGCAATGACTCATAATATTGTCATCATCAAAAAGGGAGAGATTGTTGTATCCTTATGATTTTGAAGTTTTGATGATGACAAATATTATGTCTCATTATATATATATATAACCTTGATGCATACTTGATGATATATCTTTGATGCATTTGTTAATGATCTCATCATAGAAGTATGCAGCCTGTCAGAACAGATTCAGAAGATGACTTAAAAAATCATGAAAAGAAAGTCAACGCAAGTCAATGCTACTGTTCATAATATGACAACAGGTAAATGCTACTGTTCATAATGTGGCATCAGGTGAGTGCAGAACAAAGTTCAATGTGTATTCATGTCATTAATGTTAGTGCTCATGCATATCGCATACAGGTCAGTGCATACACCTTTCCTTATTACGTAAGGTCAATGCACATTTCAGTTTGAAGCATGAAAGTCGATGCATGTTGCATATGAAGGTCGATGTAGGTTATTGCATGTTCATAGTGTTGCAAATTAAGGTCGATGCATATGTTAGGTCCAGCACAAAAAGGTTGGTGCATATATTCATTCTGTCTAGAAGGTCTGTGTATATGCAGAAACATTGCATTAGAAGGTCGATGCACATTTGATCTTTAGTTAACTAAGGTCGATGCACATTTGATCTTTAGTTCACTAAGGTCGATGCAAATTTGATCTCAAGTTAACTAAGGTCGATGCACATTTTGCATCGTGCATTCTAAGGTCGATACTAGTGGTCTTTGTGTCATGCATAAGGTCTGTGCACATTTGCACTTAGCAAGGTCAGGTCGGTGCATATGTGTTAGCGATTGCAAGTAAGGTCGGTGCACATTATCATTTGCACATACTAAGGTCGATGCACATGTTCACTACTGCACAGAAGGTCGGTGCACATTGCCATGGTTGCACACTAACGTCGGTGCACATGTTCATTATTGCATGTAAGGTCAGTGCACATACATGTATAATGCCAAGACAAGTCGATGCATGTTTTGCAGCCTGATACATAAGGTCGATGCACGTTTTGTAGCAATGTCTACAAGGTCGTTGCACATTTCTCTTCATGCCTAGTAAGGTCTATGCACATGTTCAAGTCTTTGCACATGTTGCATTAAGGTCGATGCACATCTATAGACCAAAGTCGATGCACATCTGGACTCAAGTCATCAAGTCTGTGCATCATAGTCCATGCTCTATGACATTTGCATATACATCCATATCATTGGTCAAAGCACATATCTGTCTGTGCACATACAGAGTCTTGGTCTGTGCACATGCTTAGTCTAAGGTCTATGCATATATAAGTTTGTGCACTTGTAGAGTCCTGGGTCGATGCACTTGTGGATTTACCACTGCCAGGTTGGTGCACATCTTGCAAATGTTTGAAGTAAGGTCTATGCATCTCTATGTGCTGCAACATGCATTTTCTATCTAATCTTAAGGTCTACCTAACTTGATACTCTTTTTAAGCACTTATGATGACAAGGTGTTTGATGAAATGCTTTCTATTTTGTTGACAGGGATTTAAGTATGAAAAAGAACCCGCCCAATTATACGATCAAACACCTGGGTGGCATAAAGGCAACAACCGCATGTGGAACTTAAAGAACCAGATTATACGCACGTGATCCAGGGCATGAAGTTGAACTAACACTTTGCCACGTTGGATCGTCTCATCCTCCACTTCTAACATGTGGTCTTGAAGTGCGCTTTCTGGATAAGAAATTTGGGTGGGAGTGTGTCGTCCACGCGCCCAAATCTAATTTGCTGGGGACCACAGAGTTCGCGCTCAACTGGCTATAAAAAGGGACCTGAGCTCTCAAATGATGAATAATGAAGCAAGGGTGAAGCACATCTAAGAAGCAAGAAGCTTTGAGTCTTCCAGAGTTCAGCAGAGAGAAAAGAGAGGGAAGAGCCAGCCATTCTGAGAGCTAAGGAGAAAATAGGGGATCGAAAAGTAGAGAAGTTTTCTGAGAGCTGTGAGTGGAGCCTCATTTATCTCGACTTCTAGATCAAATCCAGAGTCGTTCTGCTTGAAGTGAGCTACAGATCGTCTTGAGTTTTTTTCCTAATTTTGTTCTTGTCAATTTATGTTTTACTATTGAGTCCACGCCACGGTTGAACGCGTCGACGCTGCAGAAGAAAAGATGAAGGTCTGTCTGTCAGAAAGGTCAAAGGCTACGGTTCGAGAGCTTCCCTCCCATGGTGGGCTTTCCCAACTTTTTGGGGGTGGCCTTTGTCAACTTGCTAGAGACCGACGGAGCCGAGCCCGTTAAAGCGAACATCCCTACCACGGGGATTGCTGCCATCAAGCCTGCTACTGCCAGGTCACTGGCAATTACTGCTGACCGCCTCATAGTCAAGACAGTGGGCTGCCTTGTCTACCATATCTATCAAGACGCCGGTTCCACCAACAAGAAGTTGGCATCTTGCCGAAGAAGGGGCCAAAGAAATGCTGCTACAACTGCCAGGGGCCGGGTCTCCAACACCAGCAAATCTGTTCTGATCAAAGGCATCAGAGTTTATCTAAATGGCCGCAATGCCAAAGGGATCCCTGAGCGGATTGTGCCAAACATCCCTATGTGCAATTCCTTCCAAGCACAATGGAGGATAGAGAAGACGAATGCTGGAGTGGCCCGTCGATCGAAGAATGAGCTAGCTCCAAGGCCAGTCAAGACTAAACAAGTCTGGGTAGCCAAGTCGACTCAAATCCCAGTTCCAACTTAGCTGACACCTGCCACGGTCTACAGGCTTGGGAAAGAAGAGGGGAAAAGAGAGAAGAAGAACTGACGAGATGCCGGTAGGGGCATCTTACCAGTCAGCTGCCCAGGCCTGTGATCAACAGGCAAATGTTTGTTTCTTTCCAAAGAACCATGTCAGGACAGCCAGAATGGGCCAATCCACCTATCGGCCCCCAGTACAATCAAGGGTACCGCCACCTATAGTTTACCCCATTAATGAACAAGAAGATATCACCCAGACTATGCGCGGATATCTTCATGGTCTCGGGATCACCTCCCTAGGGAGGCAATGACTGTTGCAAGTCGTGACCGCTACTAAAGAGGGTTGAGGGTATCCAATCAACCCAGAGGAAGTAGAGGATGCATAATTCGGGTGCTATGGGCCTCCCCGCCATGAGGAAGCTACACCGAGAGTCTCAGTGTTCAAAAAATTGTCCTTCCCTTGTCTGCCAACCAACCATGTGAATTGGAGAAATAGAAACATGCAAGTCTATACCTTTCACATGGCCAGAGTGGCTGGTCACTATGTGGCTTTGCTTGCAGAGCACGAATAAGTCACCAAGAATGCTGAGAGACTAGGCCCTCTCACAAGAAGAAGGAAAGTAACAAATGAGGCATTACGAACCCTCATCGATACAATAAACCTAGAAGGGGCTGTGGCAGCTCTGACTACCAATGTTATTACAACGAAAGATGACAGTCGGGTGCCATCCACATCATCCAAAGAAACACCAGCTGAGGAGAGGGGTAGCCTCCCCAACCCCCCTATCGATGATCCGACATTACTGATGTTGCTACAAATATATCAACAGGAAATTGAGGCATTAAATAAGCAACTAAGTGAGAGGGATACTCACACCTCCACACCTGGACATGTCAAAGTCCCACCTGGGACATCAGGGGGGAGCAGCCAGGCATTTGAAGCATCGTCATAGGCAATTGCTTCACAACCGGTGCCTAACTAGGCTAGGGGCATCCCTCCCCCACAATAATAACTTATGATTGTGTCGCAACCCTTAGTCTTCCAATTTCAAGGGGCCCTTACCACGCCTTACACGACAGTGTTGACAACGCCACACATGCAACAAGCTCACTTCTACCCAAGTTTAGTTGATCCGGTACTGATGAACAAGGTCATGGTAGAGCAAATGATAGAGATGAAACTGGCAGAAAAGAGCGATGATGACTAGGCCTCCCATGATGTTTATAGGGTACCATATTGTGTGGACACCCGCGTGATCGAGAAGCATGTTACGCCGAGCCACCGGTACCGTACGCAGAGCACCACACGAGCTACTACGGCATCCATCTGGCTCAGAGACGGCCTGGAGACTTCCCTTTGAAGTCTTGACATTTATCATATTTATTTGGACTTTATTTGTGTGCATTGTGTGTTTATTTAGTTTTATTCAGACTGTAATTTAGATTGTATTAGGGGGTTATTTACAAAATGACCATTGGGGGTTAACTTAATTAACGCCCCTCAAGGGGGCGTTGTTTCACCATCTCTCCATCTGTCTCTCCCTGTCTAAACCTCAATTAGCGCCCCACAGGGGGGCGTTATTTCCACCGTATTTCCTCCAACTTTCCTATCGTCTTTCCTAACTAACGCCCCTCCGGGGGGCGTTATTTCTCCGCCTCTCTCTATCTTATCTAATTCACGCCCCTCAGGGGGGCGTTATTTCCTTGGTCTTTTCTCTGGCTTAACTCAATCCACGCCCCTATGGGGGGCGTTATTTCACCCTCTCTCTCTCTTCCACTCAATCTAAACCCAATTCACGCCCCTGTGGGGGACGTCAATTTTGGATTTTCACGCCCCTACAAGGGACGTCGTTTATGTTTTTCTTTATTTCTGATTTTTGATTCACGCCCCGATGGGGGGCGTGGTTTCATAATTTCACGCCCCGATTGGAGGCGTTAATTCTCGATCTCACGCCCCTCATGGGGGCGTCATTTCTCTGTGTCTCTAAGCTGCGCAGAACCCATCCCGTGGGCTATGGCTATGGAAGGAAGGGTATGGAGGCACCTACCTTACTCTTGGGTGGGGGGATACCACCACCACGCCTGGGCTGCCGACGGCCACCTTCGCCGCCGCCTTCGTCGCCACCATCACCGCCTTCGCCGCCGCCTTCGTCGCCACCATCACCACCATCACCGCCTTCGTCGCCACCGTCGCCTCCCTCGCCTCCTCCTTCCCCTCCGGCTGTGCCCTCACCGTCTCCATCAACGGACGCCGCTCCCGCGATGACTTCCTCCTCGCCGGCCACGGCGAGCGTCTCCTCCGCGGCTGAGTCTTCTTCAACGGCGAGGTCTACGACCTCCGGACCCATGACACGTTGGCGCTTGTGGGGACCCGCCATTGATCGAGCTTGGTTTCGGTTGGGGTTTGGGCTAGAATAGAGAAAGCAAGGAGGAAGAAGATGGACACGGCGGGCAATGGAACAGAATGGGAGAGGGAAGAGGAAGTTAGGGCTTTTTTGTTCGAAACCGTTTGAATTTGAATGGCGCCCCTGGGAGAGGCGCGCCTTACTTGAATAACGCCCGTTGGAGGGGCGTCAATTACATGAAAAACGCCGTTGAAGAGGGCGTCATTTGAAAAGGCGTTTAGAACTTTGAACCGTTGTCAGGGCATTTAATGTGGATTGATTGATTTGATGAGTGGTAATAATGGCTCGAATTTAATTGACGGAAGCTTGACGGGCGTCAAATTTGAAAAGTTTTTTGAAATTAATTATGAACAGCGCCCATCGTAGGGGCGTCTCTTGGAACACGTCCGTTTTAAAGGCGTTAATTTGGAATGTTAATCATTTTTTGGAAATTAATAGACGCCTAGGAGAGGGGCGCGTTTTTTTAAAGTAACGCCTCAGGGGAATGCGTCATATCAGGAAACTCAAACAGATCAGTGAGACCTGAGGAATTTGATCCTTGAACATGAATTACAGGCTCAATTGAGGAACAATCTTGTACTTTATTGATGGAAAGAATGATTACATCTAATGAGCCGTTTTGGGTCTCATTTTCCTCAAAGAAATTACATAAGCTTTCAAGAGATCTCCATCTTCCTCTACATGTTCGGTTGGTTGATGAAGCTTGCTAACTCTCCACAATGCTTTAGCAGTCTGGAATTCCTCTTCGTCTTCATTGGAACCGATGTCCCTCTTCTTGATAGGTTGAAGATGAGACACCTCTTCTAATTGAAGCCGGGGAAGCCCGAGTTGAGGAAGGCACCGATGCGGGTTGTAAAGAACGAACTCTGTGGCACCCGGTAAGCGAAGCTCTACTCTGGTTGATAGTCTGGTCCGAATTGAATGAATCTTCAAAAGTCCCGGAGCACTAGTGAAGAGGGTCTTTGGCATGGCCTTCAAGTGTTCTCTCCACTCCACCCTTGTTTTGATTTTGGGCACCCGATTTATAACCCTCTCACATAAACCAAGGGAGCCCGTCATGTAATGGAGTGGACTTTTGGAGAAGATCCTTGAAGCTTGTTGGGAATCCTCGCATGGGTCGAACTTTAGGTGGAAGTCCACCCAACAAGAGAATGCAAGCATCGACCCGTATAAAGGTCTCCCATCAATGAAAGCCTGGCATACATATCTGTGATGCTCTCCTCTGCCTTCATCTTGAATAGCTCATACTCGGAGGTAAGGAGGTTTACCTTTGTAGCCTTCACTTGGGAGGTACCTTCATAAATCAGGACAAGTTCATCCCACATCTTCTTCACCGTCTTGCAGGCCGAGATCCGTGCATACTCCTCTGGATGAACTGCACAGTGAATAATGTTAAGCGTGGTCCAGTTGAGAGCTGAAAGCTTTACCTATTCCTCTGACCACGCATCCTCATTAGGGGGTAGCTCGTATGGTCCTGGGGTGATTACTCTCCACAGTCTATGACTCTGCGCTCGAATGAAAACCTCCATCCTATTCTTACAGAATAAGTAGTTAGTCCCATCGAAGAAAGGAGGACGACTGATAGATTGTCCTTCAACCATGAAACTATGAGGACCGTTCGTTTCAGCATTTCCCTGAGCGTTAGACCACATTTTTGTGGAACCCGCTCTGATACCAATTGACAGACTATGCGGAAGGTGAGCTATAAAGGGAGGGGTTGAATAGATCACCCCCAATTCGATCTAACTAGAACAAATTGAGACCTCACGGGCAATCAGACCCAACACTCGAGAATAGAAGCACTATCAGAGACGAGTTTGATCGAGTGTTAGGCGTGCAAGCAATCGAATAATAGATGGATAAGGCAAACCACACAGGACATATAGTTTTTAAGTGGTTCGATTGCTACCCGCAATCTACGTCCACCCCTTACTCCTCGAGTAAGGCTTCCTTCCAAAGAGCAATGGATCACAGTAGACTCAGTCTGCTAACAACTACTGATGGACAGCTTGCCCTCGAGGAACAACCTCCTCGAGCTTCTGCACAACAGAAGTAGAACACAAACCGAAGGAGCTACCTCCCTTCCTTTGCACAGCATAAAGGGTAACCCAGTAACCTACTCCTAGCAGATTACAGACCAGAGGAGCAATCCTCTCTTCCTCTAACACACTGGAGGGAACCCAAAGATCTTCTCCCTTCCTCTGAACACACACAGAGGGTAACAAGACTTTGTGAAAGATAAAATTCAAAGATGAAGAAACCAAAAAATAGTCAATCAAATTCTTAAAACAAAACAATGTAGCTTCTCAAGAAGCAGAGACCATAACGGATCAAAACTCTTCAAACTGGCTCTCTCTTCTCTTTTCGAACTCCTCTCTCTCTTTCTCAGATGGAATGTTCTTCTGCTACAGGGACGAAGGACAAGCGGCTGTCTACTTTTTCTTTCAGTCCTTCTCTTTCTTTGTACGAGCTTCAGGAGTATTTATATGTGCTCCCAGGAAGGATGGAGTGTGGAGACCACGCTTCTTGCCTTGGGATTCTTCCATAAGGAAAGGTCTCTCTGTCACGTGTCAGGAACGAGGGCTTCTCGGATCATGTGCCCTAGTCCCTCCTCAGAAATAATCAAATCCCTGTTCAATTAACCAACACCTAGTTTACATTAATGTTCAGAAGCAGAGAAGAGAAATATGCACGGAGTTGATATTTGAAATCGTGCACAAAGTGCACAGACTTGTTCACTAGCAAAAATGCACTCGGACATGAAGTGAACACAGGCTTGTTAAAACAAGAGAAAAACTGCACAGGATTTCGATTGCACGGACTTGTCAGACATTAGAAAAATTGTACGGGGTTTAGTATGCACAGACTCTATGAAGGAATGGAAACAGTTTGTGTCAATGGCAAAACTTGCACAGGGTACAACATCCACGGGGTTCATAAAAGCATGCAAGGACTTGATGACTTGAAGAAAAAGTGCACGGGATATCATGTGCACAGACATGAAGTGCTCGGGGTTTCAAGTGCACGGACATGAAGTGCTTGGACTTCTATATGCTCAGACCTTGTAAAGATTTGTGCAGATTTTAGATACAAAATCTACACGGACTTAGTTTCAAGGAAATGTGCACGGACTTCGTTGAAAAACATGCACGGGCTTCATTGCAGAAAAACTGCACAGACTTTGTTGAAGAAAATGTGCACCGACTTTGTTAAGAAAAATGTGCACGGACTTAGTTAAGAAAAATGTGCATGCACTTCGTTAAGAAAAATGTGCACAGATTTTGTTCTGCGTTGACGCACTAGGTAGCAGCGTTGACGCATTGCAGACCACGATTGCAGACCACGCCAGAACCGTTGTTCAGCAGCAGCGTCTACGCAGTCCATTCACTGTGTTGACGCAGACCACGCCAGAACCGTTGTTCAGCAGCAGCGTCTACGCAGTCCATCCATGAGCTATTTTTCACCACTCAGCACTCATTTGTCACTGTTTTCCAAGCATTTTACACCGTTGAGGACCTATTTTTCACCCTTAACAACTTATCTGTCGCCCTTAGTTTTCTTTGGTTGGCTAAGGGATTTGGGGTGTTTTGGAGTCGACGCTTAAGCCCTCATGTGTCGACATTTCTTCATGGTTTTTCCTTCAGTCAGTGTCCAGCCCATTTGTTACCGGTATGCACCCAGTTCACCGATACCCATCTATTTGTCACCGATACTTGGGTATTTATCACCGATACAGGTGTCTTTTATACCTTTAGCTGACTTCTTCCCAGCGATAGACTCTTCGGCATTTTGCCTTGAAAATCTCACTCTTTTGTCCATTCCTTTGACCAATCGAGAATTGTCTTCACAATTCTTTGATATCCTTGAGCTAGAACATCTGTCAAACACTTGTGTTGACTCTCTCTGATTTCAGTTTGACTTCTTACATTTGTTGTTGCTGTAGCAATGCTATAAGAGCTTGTAAACATAATTAGCATATAGATGCCAAAATATGCACAGATGCCAAACTATGACAACTTCAAAGACATGAAGACTCATTAATGATACCATAGTTTGTCATCATCAAAGCACCATAGTTTGTCATCATCAAAACATGGGGACACAATATTCTCTCCCTTTTTGATGATGGCAACTATGAGTCATTAAGAGCAATGTAATCAGATACTGAGTATTGAAAACAGCAATAGCAATATCAAGCATTGAAGGCAACATCGAAGGCAACATCTCCCCTTAGAGTAACTTATATCTCCCCCTCAAAGTGACTCATCAAACTCTCCCCCTTTGGCATCATCAAAAAAACATGAGTTTGATGCATATGCAATATGGAGATTAGTAATGTCAGTCAAAACCAATTCAGAGATGTGGGTTTTCTCAAAAGACACAGAAGTGGATATCAATTTTTGTGTGCAAAGTAATTTCAAGAGTGAGCATGAGAAAATGGGTGAGCAATCAGTTCAGGTGAAAAAGGTGACATGCTCAGGAGTAGCAAACCATAGTGACATGCCTGACAATTAAACAGATCAAGAATTGTGAAATGATTATGGCAGCAGTGTAAGTGACCAAAAGATTTAGAATGCCAGCTGATATTTGTAATGAAAGGGATTGAAATAATTGATTCAAGGAGTTTAAGAACAACTGTTAGATTAGAAGAATCACACTCTGAAGCAACATTCATTAGACAAACTTTTAATTTTAAGATTCTTCTATTATAAGGTTCTCTATGAAATTGCCCTTATTTTCTGCCAGGTTTAAGAGAAATGAATTTAGAGTTCATTAATTAAACTCTTGAAGCATTTTACATTTAGGCTTAATACAAATAAACCAATGTTACATGTTCAGATCCTATTTAATCTCACTTTGCCCTACTCATTTAAATTTAATGACTCCTTTAGGAGTAACTAAAGACTAGTGTTGAAATAAATATTTTAGCATATCTGAATTTTATCTTTTCGTTTACAACACCTTTATTGACTTTTTGGTCATAGTTTTAGATTTTTATTTTTGGCTCATCATTTTTAATATCATTCAAGTGTAGCCCACGCCGTTTTACATAAGAGTGCACATTGTTTAGACGCCAGCACCCCTAGTTACTTAGTTAGGCTAACTATTCTACTTCATTTTGAGTAGAGATAGCTGAGGCACCTCATGATATGGCTTGCTTTATTTCTTTGATGAAGGAACTAGTTTCTTAGTGAACCTTAGCCATTGCTCTACCTTGAGCATTGATTCACACTTTTTGTTTATGCACCGCCCTTTAGAGTCTTTCAGATTGTTTCATGTTTAAGGACAATACTTAATCTGAGTTTCTTAACCAAAGTTGCCTTAAATTTAATTTTTTCAGGTTCTAGGAGTTTTCACAGGAGCACAAGATGTGAAAGTTGGTTGAGATCGATAGAACATTTATTTCATCTAGCCATGGAAAACTGATCTAAGAAACTCTTTAAAGTTCATATGCACTTTAGAAAAAATGATATTCACATCGCACGCTAATGAAACAAAGAGGACAAGCCTTCTGTTATTTTGGGTATAGTGTCTGAGATCCTGCACTTCTTAAAAACATTTATTTTGGGTATAGTGTCTGATGCCCGCTCTGTCCAGCAGCACCCAGTAGTGGTGCACTATCCCCATCAGCCACTCAGTGGCTCCCTGACGGTATCGATGCGAAGAAATCACTGCCCAACGGCCATACCAGCTGACAACAGTCTATCGCATAATCCCATCTAAAAGGCTGTGGTCGTCGTACCCCTCTCTAGCATACTGTAGTCTAGATGGCTCCAACACCAGCCCAGTCGTGCCCTCTGTCTCTGTCCGGTGGTGGCCGTGCAAGTCCCAGGAAGTGAGGCCCATCGGTCTGACCCAGACCCCAAACTGATCTGCTCTGCTAAAGAAGCCCAGGCACTCAGCACTGGGAAACTAACACTGCCTCCAATAATCCCCAGGGAAGCTAAGAAAGTTGTAAAAAGCAACCCCATGCAAGCTATCCCTGCCTATCAGAATCGACCGCTCAAGCCGACGACGTGCTCTAGCAACCTGCGAATCCCCCTCCTCCATACCGGGAGGGTCATAGCTCCTGATGAACTCAAAAAAGTAGCGGTCCAAGGGGAACTCTACTGGGTAGCCTCCGTTGCAATCGAAGGTGTATAATCCACCTGCTCCTGAAATCTGGGCCAACTCCACGGCCCCAACTCTGCTCCCCCTCTCGCCGATGGGGCCCTCAGCTATCACCGTGCTTCCCAGGTCAAGCTGATGTACACCCGCCACAGTAACAACTGGTGGGCCCAAGGGAGGCATGGGCTACTTAGTCCTCCGTACCCAATGATCCACATGCCTCGAGACCCGCTCATCTCTGCCAAATCGTGCCATGGTTGTAACACGAAGCATAGAAAAATAGTCAGCACACCAGAAAGTTAACATATACAATGCAACAAATAAAAGGCACATGAAGTGTCAGAATACAACTACAGCAACCCAGAATGAGGGGTTCATGGGCCGTACGCCCTCGTCTTCACCTCCGACGCACGTCCCGTGGGGGGCATTTGTTGTACCCAGATAATTTCCTAGCAAAATGCTCAAGAATAGGGGTTCGGGAATTTCCTCGAACGCCTTCAAGGCATGGGATATCCGGCCCTTCCTATAATCCAGTGGGCTCAACCCAGGGCCCTAACCAGTTAGCCATGGCATACAGCTATGCCAGCAATCAATCGGGACCACTCCTGACCGCTTAGTTGCGGGCTTTGCTCGCGCTTTACATGGCCACCCGGGGGCACCCCGACTACAAGACACGCCACGTGGCACCCAACAACGAGGCTGGGGCATACCCCAAGACGCCTTCTTTTAACCACCCAAGGCTAAAGGAAGACATAATTAAGTCAATCACAGGCTTTGGGGGGGGCCTACAATGCACATGTACGGCTCACACGTGTGTGTCGGGTATTTCCCCGAGCACCTTGTGGGCACATATATTGCAGCCTCTCTACAACAAACCACATACTAACTCTTGACTCCAGGATACTAGCTGGGCTCTACGATGACCCCTCAGCAAGTCGAGGCCACCCCCGACCCCTCCGACACGTGGCAACGAGCCACTTATCCTTAGCTCTCGAGCCAACCCAATGCTACTTTGCCAACTAGCCATGTAATGCAGCACACACCTTGAGGCCTAGCCCACGTGCCCAGAGTGCCACTTCTCGGCTCCCACGAGCTCATATCCTTAGCCCAAGGCCCATTCTGAGGCCCCTCAGCTAGTTATCCAGGCCGTTCGCCAACCTGGGATATGTCAGGCATTTAGCCAAACACCTTGCGAGCGGCGACCGTGACTCGATAACAACAGCCCCCATGGGCTAATCCCAGCATCCCAGAGCCCCGTGTCCTTTAAAGGACACCCCCAGGTAACAAAAGAAGACCTCCGAGGGCCATCCCTCAGGGCTGGGGCTCACCTGGGGGGAGTTTGCCCTAGGCACGATTGCGACCAGGAGGATGGTGAACCCCCTTGGGCTAGATTTTCATGGGAGTTTTTCTTTATTTTCTAGGCTTTAAAGAATTAACGTCAGGGACCTTGGACGCTATTTAATAAACGGCTGAGAAAGTGGACGTTATTTCTTTTTCAGACAATTACCAAAATTTTTGAAATTCATAATATGCGCCGGTACTCAAGGACGCTATTTGTTTATTATTTCAGAAAATCAATAATGAGCGTCTTCCTATCTGGACGCTATTTTGAAATGATATTTTTCTAAATTATAAAAATCAAGAATAAGCACCTTCCCATCAGGGCGCTATTTGTGTGATGATTTTTGGTAATATTTGACGTTCCTAAAATTGATCAAGAATTAGCGTCCACTACCGTAGCCGCTGTTTCTTAATAACGTCCGTTACTGCGGACGCTATTTTCCTTGCCATTTTTTTGGAGATATTCTCGATCCAACCAAATTTGGAAATTGGAATTTGCGTCTGGTATACCAGGCGTGATCTGTCCTTTAATTTTAAAAATTTCTAATATTTCCAAAAATGGCTTGGAATCAACGTCTGTGAGGGTGGACGCTAATTTAAATAGCGTCCAGGGTGTTAGATGCCTATTACCTGAGATTTTTGAACTCCTCTGCAGCCCTTCCCTACCTAGTTTTGGCTTTCTAAAAGGGATTCTTTCCCCGCTTTAGTTCATTCCTGGGATGATCCTTCCCAGTTTTGAACACCCCTCATCCCCCTCTATAAATAGTGCCCTGCGGCTCTATGCAAGGGGGGTCGACTTCAATTAGGAGGGGAGGTGCTGCCGAAATCCAATCAGGAGGAGGAAGTCATCAACGTGCTTAAAGCATCATCCCCTTGAGGCTTCCTCCCGATCACCCACTAAAGTCAAGCACAGGAGAAATAATCCCTAGGCTCCTCTTCTTCTCCTTTTTATTCACTGTGTTTCTCTGCATCACATGCATCATGTCCATGTCTTTTTTTTTACTCCACTTCTCAACCACGTTGAGTATCCTCACCCACAGTGCAATACTTGCACTTATTTGACACGTTAGCATTCATCATATCATTTTATCCTACCCTTTTGCATGGGGTTTAAAGGGGCCACACCCTGACAGGTGTGTTCACGTCCATGTCCTCACATCATATTATGCATTTGAGTTTGATACTACACCCAGTGTTCTAATTCTATTTATTGTTGGTGTTTGTATTTCTTGCAAGGGTAATCAAGAAAGGAGAACTCCCTCCATCGGTTGGCCGGTAGGAAGGGAAGGAAGTCGACCCACAATCTCACGCATATTTTGAGGTAACCCCCTGGCGATCACCCTCCATCTTAGCATCCACGCATGCCCCCATTTCTCCCTTTTTCCCATTCTTATGCCTATAGTTTTTGATCTGTTTATTTCTTAGTGGATTTTTAATTAAATCTACAAATTGACGATCATGGTGGGACTTCATACTATTTTTTTTATGATTACCCACCCTCTTAGAATTGACGTCCTTCCTCCAGGATGCTCATTCCTTGTAGCACCTTCCCTGCAAGGCGCCATTTCATTTATCACATGCTTTTATTTGAGGTTTTCATGATCTGCGTCCTTTCTGAGAAACGCTATTTACATTTCATTTTCTGATATTCTGGAATATGTGTCTTCTCTGAAAGACGCTATTTGCTGATGCATGCTTTAAAAAAAAAGGGAGACAAAAATCATTTTGATTTAGCATCCACCTACTAAGACGCTATTTTTATTAGCGCCCTACATCACAGACGCTATTCTTCTGTTCTCCCGTCAGTCACTGTGATGCCTCCCGGTTAGCTGTCTGTTTGCATTGGGCACCCGAGAGTGCTTGATTGACTGATACCCTGCTTCTTGCCCCTCCTATATTGCTACTATCACTTGTGGGCAATCTCTCTATAGGGCACGCACAGTTGCGTGCATTCCTCCCTTGCTTTCTCATCTTGTTGCGTTGTTGTGATTGGTTTGCATCCATTGCATGCTCATCTTCGATTGCATACATCCCAGCATATAATGATGTGGCACAGCCCTATGAGTGTATGTGATGCAATGACAACCCTTGGACCTAGATCAGCAAGCATATAACGAAGTTAACGGACTCACGCGGACGGTGGGCTCTC
>JANBPO010001438.1:0-28694 GCA_024336825.1 Amorphophallus titanum | reverse complement strand
CTTCATCACACTCATTAATCATATGAATATTATCAATAAAATATTTCGATAAAGAGGTGAGAAGATCAAATGTAAATTTTTCCAGCAAGGCCCCTTAATCATAGGTTAGATCAAATGTGAAACTTTCTAATAGGACCCATTCATCACATTCTTCAAGAGGAGGAGGATATTCAGAATTAATCTTAATTAAATCAACAAGATTGTTATCCACAAAGCAATCCTCCTCTCCATGTATATCCTCAACTAGGCCTTTGATGATTGAAGTGATATTCTCAATTTCTTCAAGTGATACCCCATTATCAATATCTTCTATCAAAATGAGATTATCAGTTATATTCTCCATAAGTGGGGCATCTAAATGAGAGATAAATTTTTCATTCAAAGGCCATTCACCATTCTCTTCCTCATGAGGGTTATTATTCAACCTATCAGTAATGTCAACACTATCCACTTCTTGATGCTTTTCCTCACATGAGTTGATGATGACACTCTCTGTATCAAAGTGTTTACATTGTTCTAACATAGGGAGAATGTCAATCAATTTTTCCACTTGTGGGAATGTGAGATGAAATGACAAATCTTCCGATACAGTCCTTTCATGATATTCTTACAAGTGAGGAGGGTCACATTCCATTACTGTGTCACTATCATTTTCAGCTGGACAATCCTCTTTTTCACATTCTTCCTCAATTGGGCCATCGATACTCTCAATTTCAAAATTTTGAATGGCATCATTTTGCACATTAGTTAATTCACCCCCTAACTTGATTTCAACTGACTCATTGTGACTCTTCTCATAGCTGAGTGTGGACTCCTTACTCAAATAAGCCATCTTGTTAGTCACCCCAAATTCTTCCACAATTCTCTCATTACCTAGGTCAAGAGTTTCATTCGGCATAGGAACCGTGGGTTGTTGACAAGAATAACTGTGTTGGGTACATTGAGGGAATTGATTTTCAAAGTTTGCCCTAAGGGGATTAGGCAATTGGTCCATTGACAATTCATGTGTGCCTCTTGTGAGTTGGTCCACTTTGGTTTGGAGGGAGCCAATGCTTAGTTGATTAGTCAAGATGATTTGAATCGATTAGTTGAGTTTTTCTTCATTGTTGGGACCGGTGTATGGAAGGGTAGAATGGATGTGTTGAGGATCGTATTGATAAGGATAGTCTTCTTGTGGATAATTAGATGACGGGAAGTATGTGCCGTGCTCTCCATATTGATTTTGATCAAATTGGGTTTAAAAATTTGGCTCGGGAGGGCAAGGAACTTGATGTTGAGTATGTTCCCAAGAGAAATTGTTTTGATCTCCCCACTCAAAAATAGAAGTGCAAGAATGTATAAGGAGATATTGGCATGTTCAAGCTTGGTCTTGAGGAAGGAATGGCATTTGATCTCCTAAATAAGATTGAGCAACTTGGTCTTGGTTGTGAGGAGGATAAGCATGTTGGTCTTCCATGGGTGTGGGATTCTCTTTTTGGGCCGACCAAGGTTATGGGCTTTTATTGAAGGTCATGTAAGATTGGGTGAATGATGGATATTGGGTCGAATACTCACCTACATAATGGGCCGACCGGGCTCATGTGTGATCATCTTGAAAGGTAGGTGGTGTAAAGGAGCTTGGGCCCATTAGCATGAATTGATTTTGGGTTAAGAAATCAGTTTGATTAGAAACCCGATCCGTGATTTTTTTATTTTTTTTAGATTTTTTTTGGCTAACACTAACTAGGACGAAGAGAGAGAAGAGGAGAAATTTTTTTGTTATTTTAATTTTTCCTTTTTTTACAAACATAAACAAGTAAACACATAAATTACCAAATGACATGGATGTGGCCTACAACTACAAATGAGATTTCACAAAATGGCTAAAGTACAACTTGAATTCACCCTCAATATTTTCATCGATCAGGTAAAGGGTGGGGTAGTGGGAGGCTCCCCCTACTTTCATAGGGTCCTAATTAAAAAACTACTAGCCCGCTTAAGGCGTTTGTCGTCCGACCGTCTTGCCTTAGACACTGATTTTCACAAGAGGGTAAGCCTAAATAGCATAAGAACCATAATATGAACCTAGGGCCAATGTCTACTGAATTTTATTTAAGGCTTAGGACATCACGATTTTACTATCACCATATTCCTCTCTTCAGTCTGCTTCTTGTTCTCTTCTTCCTCGAGCTTCAAAGATCAATGGATGCAGATGTTTCCAGAATCTATTCTAAAAATGGGTCGACCTAGTTGCTAACTGGGTCGTCCAACTTCAGACAGGCTTTCTGTTTAGCCTGTTTTTAGCCCAGGGGTCGACCCATTTAGTGAGGGGGTCGACCCATTCATGCTCTGCACAATGAAAACCCTATTTAGTGAATCCAAATGATCTACATGCAACCCATTGACATCAAACATTCAACCAAGAATTTACATGCTTGAAAACAAGTTGAATCAATTGATTTGCATGAGAATCAACACCAATGGATCAAGGATAACACATTAGGCTTGTTGCTTAGAAATTGAAAGAAACTTACCATACATCCATGCAATAGGAGAATATCATGCAACCATTTTTCACCACGAACCATTTGAAGCATTTAAACATTTCACTAGCTCAAATGCCCCATGAGGAAAATGCATGAAAACACATTCAAGAGTTTAAAGACCAATGAATGAAGTGCATGAAACATTGAAGGGTCGACGCAATGCATGGATGTGTCGACTCTATTGAGGAAAAGTCAAATTGGTATAGGCATCAAAAATAGAAATATCAAATTTCTTGAACATGATTTGTTTCTTCAAAATAAACACATTTTTCAACCTCCACAACATAAAACAGCTCCACTCTTCGTAGCACAAGAGTAGCAAGGTTCAAGCAAGTGAAAAACCCATTCAAGACTCGACAACCCATGAAGCATATGCAAGAAAAACCAAAATGTCTCAACCAAAAATCAACTTCATATGTTCATGCATTTAAACAACTTGAATGACCCTCAAAAACCCATACAAAAAATCCATGAAGCACATATCTTAAAAACCTTAATGACCCATGAAGAAAATGCATGTAACCACATGAGTATATTGCTAGCTCACCACGTTTTGATATGAATGACTCAACCAGTTCTCACCAAGTTTCATGGCCTTTAATACCCCATGAAGAATATGCATGGAATACATTCAAGAGTTTATAAAGGACCCATGAATCTTCCCCCAAAAGACCACACTTCACATTCTCCACAACCAAGACATAAGTTCGAATCATCATGTCTCTATACAAAGTAAGACCATCAAGCTCAAAGAAACATTGGTATGAACAAGTATGAACAAAGGACTTTCTTGAATTCCTATATGAACATTGAAACACACATTTAACAAGGTAAAATGAACATGAGTTTCTGACCTTCAAGACAAATTAGACTTGCCATGCAATCATGTTTCAACATCCATTGCCATTTAGAACAACGCATTCACACACATGCACGTATGCATTCTTGCAAGCATGTTTCCCAATTTTCACAATTAATCTCATCTCTTGAAAAGTCACATACATCACATTCATCAATATGTATTCATGTAAACATGTTTCCACAGATTCACCATCATTCTTATTTCTTAAAAAGGCACATGCATCACATACATCAATATGCATTCATTAATGTAAAGCATTCATTCATGTAAACATGTTTTCACAACATCATTTTCATTCAATATAAGGCTTTCTCAACCATGCATTCTCAATCATACTTTCTCACACATACATAAAGTTTTGTTGTCATCAAAATCACACACATAGCACAACAATCTCCCCCTTTTTTATGATGACAAAACTTTATGACAAATAATTCATCTCCGCCTTTGACATAATCAAAAAGTGGGGCATTTTGCAAGAAATAGAGCACTTAGTTTCAGAACCATGACAGTTTGAATTTAGCACATCAACCAGATTCAGGAACCAGAGCCACACATCACAAGAAACAGTCACATGGTTCTTCACATTGTTCTAAACATCATAAGAGCCTAAATTTATTGCTTACATGCCAAAATGAGATGCTTAGATGCCATGACCGATGTCAATTGTTAGGAACTTAAGCATCACTTGTTGAAGATAAAACATCAAGTATGACAAGTATGCACATTAAATTTCCCACTCAGAGCTTCCAACTCAACCTTCAAAAGATCATGCAGTATAGAAGAACTTCATGTATCAAAATTTCTTGCATATTCACAGTTCGCCGTGGTGCTGGCCGACCAGAAATTCCTGCGCAGCGCCATCGACGAGGCTATTGCGGCGCTGGCCGCGGACGGTACTCTGGGGGGCATACTCGAAAGCTTCGATTTCCCCGCCACCGTTGCAGCGCCATGATATCCGACGCCACCCCGGCTCCTGCTGCCGACGCGATCCGCCTCGACGCGCTCACGGGCCTGCGCCCGGAAACGCGTTACTACGTCCGCCTGCTGCTCGAAAACGACGCAGGCAAGATCTGGACTTTCGAAACCGACAGTTTCGTGACGACAAAACAGGGCGGCGCGGAGAACGCCGGACCGTCGAAATAAACCCGTCCGTACCGGTCCGCGTCGCCCGCCTCGTCCGGTTCCGCCCGGCCGATGACCCGCCTCGACGGCCCGGTTGCGCGACCGCAGGGTTTCCGGAAACCGGATACGTCTCGTCGGTTTGCCGCGATGTCACTCCGGCGACCGTCTTTCGAAATCCCGGAAAACGTCCGTCGCGTGCCGGTAGATCGCGGCGTTCGCCGGATCGGGTTCGACGACGGAGTCCGCCGGACTGAAAAGCCGGAAGAGTTCGGGGTAGGGGACTCCGCCCGTCGTGTGCGCCGCGATCATCGCCGCGCCGAGCGCCGCGGCGTCGGCCGTGGCCAGCGTTTCCACCCGCGCTTGGAAAACGTCGGCGAACACGCGGAGGATGCCCGGGCCGCGCGACGCGCCTCCGGTCACCCGGAGCGTTCCGAAATCGCCGATCCAACGCGAATGCGCGCGCATCGCCAGCGCCTGCGTTTCGACGACGGCCCGGATGCGCGCCGCCGGCGACGCCGCGTCGAAATCGAAATTCGCGCGAAGTCCCGGACGCGCGACGCGCGGCGTGATTTCCGGTTCGAACCACGGCAGCGCGAGCCGGCCGCCCTCGAAGGGCGTCGTCGTCGCGAAGGCGGTGTCGTCGAAAAACGTCCGGTCCGCGCCGGCTTCCTTCCGGACGCGTTCGCGGGCGAGCGATCCGTTTTTGAAGCAGACGAGACTCATGAAGCCGCCGGCGGGATTGCCGAAAACGTGTCCGAAGCCCTCCGGGTCCGTCCGGTAATCGCGTAGCGCGGCGAAGAACGTGTCGCTCGTGCCGAGGCTCGCGACGGCGACGCCCGGTCCGGTCGCGCCCATGCCGACAAGGCTCGCGGGATTGTCGCCGGTCCGGACGGCGACGGGAATGCCGGCGCGCAGACCGTATTTTTCGAAGTACGGGGCGAGTCTTCCGGCGATCGTCCCCGCGGGCGCGACGCGCGGCAGCCGGCGAAGCAGCTCCGGCGCGGTGGCGTCGAGAATCGCCGGATCCCAGACGCCCGTCGCGAGATCGAGCAGATTCATGCCCGCGCCGTCGCCGGCATCCGCCGGAGCGTCGTCGCCGATGAGCGCGGAGGCGAGGAAAGTGGAGACGAGATGGATGCGCGCCGTCGCGGCGTAGGCTTCCGGATCGGTTTTGAAAAATTTCCGGATCTGCGGTCCGGAAAAACGCTCCGTCGCGTACGAGCCGGTTTTTTCACGCATCCGTTCTCCGGTGACGGCGGCGGCGATTTCCGCGCATTCCGCGCCGGTGGAGGAATCCCGCCAGATCGGCGCGGTCCGGCGCGAAAGGTCCGGCGCGACGCGCGACGCGAGCGATTCGTCCGGAGACATGCCGGTCATGATGCCGGCAAAACCGCGCCGGAGATACACGGTGCCGTGCTGCTGGTCGGAGCCGCCGATGCCGGCCACGCGCGCGAGCGGCGCGCCGCCGTCGCGCAGTCGCGCGAGCGCGAGATCCGTCGCGGCGAGCCAGAGCAGCGGGTCGGCGTGCGCGACCGCCGGATCGGGATCGTCGAGACGGCCTTCCGGGCAGCGGTATTCCGGCAGATCCGCGCCGTAGGCGACGGTTTCGCGGGCGACGATGAGGCCGGTCGCCGGTTCGATGACGAGCGCCTTCAGGCTCTGCGTGCCGCAATCGAAACCGAGATAAAGGGGCGGTCCGGACATGGGCTCGGGAACCGGTCAGAGACCGAGAAGGATGTCGTTGAAGTGCAGTTCCAGCAGTTCCTGACGTCCGCTCCGGAGCTTCGGTTCGGCCTTCGCGCGAGCACATACATGTTAATACTAGTTTTAAATAACCCCGTTGTCAGTCGTTTTTTGTTGATGTACGGCGGTGGTGCAGTGGCGTCCCCATCTCTCCAGATACCCCCGATGGTGTCCCCCTCTCTCTCCCCCTCCAGTGAGCGATGGAGGTGTCTCCCCCTCCCTTGATCCCTCCGGTAAGAACCCCTGATCCCTCTCTCTCTCTCTCTCTCTCTCTTTGTATGACACACTCGCACACACAGAGGGGGGTCCTCGACCCCCTCCCTCTCACTCACTCCCTCTCTCTGTAATATGCACATGGGGGTCCTCAACCACCTCCCCCTCCCTCTCCCTCTCCCTCTCTCGGTCTCCCTCACTCCCTCTCTCTGTAACATGCACACACACACACACACACAAAGGGGGCCGGCCGTGCTCGACCCTCTCCCCCTCTCCCTCTGTCTGTAACACATGCACGCACATGCATGCACACGCACACACACGCATGCATACACAGAGGGGGCTGGCCGTGCTCGACCCCCTCCCACTCCACCTCTCCCTCTGTCTGTTACACACGCACACACATGCACGCACACACAGACGGGGCCAGCCTTGCTCGACCCCCTCCCTCTCCCCCTCTCCCTCTACCTGTAACACACACACACACGCACGCACGCACGCACGCACACACAGGGAGTGATAATCAAATTGAAAAAAAAATAGATCAAGGTTGAGTAAATAAGAGTTTTTTACGAGGAAGGTAGAAATTAGCACTAACCATTAGAAAGTTTGCAGATAAGTTCCTTCTTTTTACTTTATCTGAAGCAACTGCAGAGAGTATTTGGACAACTTCACTCATAGATGGCCGAACATCTGGATCCCAATGTAGGCATTCTCTGGCTAAATGAGCCATCATTTGCATCTCTTCTTCAGGGAAATTTCCTTTTAGAAGAGGATCAGGGAGCTCAGAGATTACTAAGTTGCTATTACACAATCTAGGAGCAGCCTGCAACACCATAAGATGACAAAAATGATATAAGGTGGCAAAGACACATAGTTCCACTATTGACTTCGGGATGATGGTCAAACACTTTACCCATATCACAAGGCTTTCATCGCCTTTATTATTAGACTTATGGATGGGCTGGCGGCCAGTGATGAGCTCCAAAATCACCACTCCAAAACTGAAAACATCTGATTTTAGAGAAGCCTTTCCCACGATGGCATACTCAGGTGCGAAGTACCCAAAAGTCCCCAACATTCGTGCTGGAGAACTCGTACAACTGATAAAATCATCTGTCACAAGACGCTTGGCCATTCCAAGATCTGTTATCTGCAAAATTTATTAAAACATCAAAAAAAATAATATTGTTGTGAAGGATCCAGTTCTTGGACACGTATGCTACTACAGGATCCTAGTTGGGGACAGGCTTCAAAATTGAAGCATATAAGCCCACTCAAGAAAAAGGAAACCCAGAAATTTGTAGAGAGTCTGACCGCACTAAAAGTAATCCAACATCATATCTCTCAACCTCATAGTGCGAAAAAGGAAAAACAATGTTATTGAGACGTCATGATAGAATGAAATGGAAATACTTACCTTAGCTGTGTATTTGTCGTCAAGAAGAATGTTAGATGATTTGATGTCACGGTGTAAAATCCTGGGAGCAGCAGCTTCATGGAGATATTCTAAGCCCCGTGCAACTCCTAGTGCAATTTTAACCCGGGTTCCCCAGTCTAGGGTATGCATTCCTTTTGGTGGATCAAGACATTCTCTAAGATTACCATTGGACATGTACTCAAACACTAAAAGCCTCTCAAATTGTTTCCCTTGACATTCAATGCAGTATCCAAGTAAAGGCACAACATGACAATGGTTTAGTCTTGATATCAATTCAATCTGTACAAAAGAAGAGAACGTATTAAACTCTAACAGGATGAAAATGGAAAATACTTGTTACTTCACATGTCTTCAAAAGCAATGCAACTCAGAAATCCTAATCATGCGGCAATTAAGCAAACAACAACAAAATAATATTATCTCACAGTCTATACTAATAGCATTACCTAACATGATAAATAAGGCACTGAGCAAGTGTCATTCATACACATGTTACTTCATGAAAAGTAACCTTCTTTCTGACGAATAGAACCGACGCACCCCAAGGGGATGTGTTGGGTCAAATGAAGCCCTTGTCTAGTAACTCCTGAAGTTATTTCTTCAATTTCTTGAGTTCCGTGGAGGACATCATGTAAGGAGCTATTGAAATAGGTGCTGCACCGGGAATAAGTTAGATGGAGAAGTTTACTTCCCTCTCAGGCGGTAAACCAGGTAATTTGGATGGAAAAACATCATGAAATTCTCAGACAATAGGGATTTCTTCTAGAATGATTTCCTTAGACTGGGTAATAATTATGGAAGCAAGAAAAGCTTCACAAGCTTGCGAGATAAGTTTGCAGGTGTGAAGAGAATAAATGAGGATAGGGTGCTTCCTATATTTGATGGCAAGGAAAGAAAATCATGGAAGATCTAGTTTATGGAAAGAAGTTCTCCTATTGCGATGGTTGATATTGGCATAGTGATCAATAAGTCAATCTTTGCCTAAGATAGCATCGTACCCTTCCATATCAAGCCATACGAGATTTGTAGAGAGATTGTAGCCTTCTATCATTATGTTACTATTTGGGTAGTGGGTTGTGAGTTTAGTTTCGGGACCTAAGGGTGTTGTGATAGCTAGGTCTGAAGGTAGAGGGACAGGTGCAACTGGAAAGATTTTAGCGAAAATAGTAGATATAAAGGAATGAGAAGCACCAGTATCAAACAACATGAAAGCAGGATGCGAATAAATTTGAACAGTACATTCCATTAATCCATCGTCCTTGGGTGCTTCCTCGTCCAGTACGGTATTGAGACGAACCTACCACCTACGCCCGCCATTAGAAGGGTACTCTTTCATGAGGGGGCAATTCGACATGCGGTGCTCCCTGCTTCCACAGTGTAGACACACTCTTAAGTGCTTCCAACATTCCTCGGCCGAATGGCCAAATTTTTCACAAAATGAGTAAGCCACCATGAATTGCTTTACCTCCTCTTTTACCTTCTTCTTCTTCTTACCATTCTCGTTGCCATTACAGGACCACTTCTTATTGTCACGGGATTTGTAAGTGCCCGTGATGCTAAACTTCTCTTCCTTCCTTCCCTTCTTATCAGGCTTCTTGCTAAATTCTACACCCTTACCCTTGAATTTCTTGACCTTCTCAAGGGTCCTTTCACATAGATGAGCTCTATGGACCATCTCCATATATGTGCGGATATTTTGAGGCCCAAGTTGATGAATAAAGATGGACCTTAATCCTTCTATAAAGCAATTCACCTTCAAGATCTCTGTGCTTACCAAATGCGGAGCATATGGTGCCAACCTTGAGAATTGTAGCTCGTATTCTGCTACCGACATTCCCTTGCCTTAAACAAGTAAATTTCGTAGCCTTCCTCTCCTTGACGTGCTCCAAGAAATATTTAACGCGGAAGAGTTCAAGAAATTCAGCCCAAGTGATTTGTCCATTTGGAAGATGGGCCGAAGTAGATTTCCACCATATG
The DNA here is from genome assembly GCA_024336825.1 of Amorphophallus titanum. Taxonomy (NCBI): domain Eukaryota; kingdom Viridiplantae; phylum Streptophyta; class Magnoliopsida; order Alismatales; family Araceae; genus Amorphophallus; species Amorphophallus titanum. The sequence goes on along the minus strand of JANBPO010001438.1, from coordinate 18,808 downwards.
CGCACATCTTTGTTCAATTGAAAGGTGGCAAGAAGGACCTTTTCTGGGTCCAAGCATTGCATAACATTGAAAATCCACTCCATCCCGTCTATCCAATTCTTTCCCTCATCAGGGTTCGACGATCCAGAGAACCGCGGAGGGTTCATACTCTAAAAAATACGATGTAAGTCCCCGGAGCCAGCTTGAGCCACCATCTAAAGGGCTTGGGTGAGACCCACAATGGTTTGTTGCATCGCTTCCCAGTTAGTGCGGTTAACAGCCATTGTGAGAGTAAAGTGCCTGAGATGATAAATAATTAGTTATTTCCTATGGAATAGATGGGGGTTAACCTAGAGATAATTTCTAAATAACTATGTCATCCTGGGCTCAACCCAAATTTCACTTGGGTTTGGAAGATTTCCATCCTAGTTCATAGGTATGGGTCCTTAAACCTTAGACTTAGCCTATGACATAACATTTTCCTAGGACTTACTTATGCCTAGGCTCTGATACCAACTTAATTGTCATGCCCCGAGATATACAGCAGAATTAAGTCAGGAATGTGAACAGTCGGCAAGATAAGTCTCACGCTGGAATAATAATCAGAGTGCTAAACATTCACACACATAAGAGTAAACACAAGATGATGTACTCAAAAATGATTTATTGGGGGATGGGAGTGTGCAGAAATTAAATTGTAAAAATTAAATTACTGAAATGAAAAGGACCACTACGGAAATCGACTCACCGCGGGTCTTATTGAGGAATAGAAAGGTACAGAAATTAAATTGCTGAAATTGAATAAAATAACCACTGCGAAAATTAACTCGCCGCGGGTTTAACAGGAAACAAAATAAAGTGCGCGTGTGTTGTGTGTGATCGCCAGGAGCTGAGAACCCCACAAATGAAAAGAATTTGATCGCGTTTGCCACGCGAGTAGGAATACTGTGGGTCCTTTCTTCCTCTTCCGTCAGCCAGCCGACGAAGAGGGCTTTCTTCGGTTACCCTTATTGGTGTTGTTCTTTTTTTATTTTATATTTTTTTATTTGATTTTTCTTTTGAGAGAGATCTAGAGGGAGAAAGAGAGAAATTAGGAGGGATGAGAGATGAAGAGAGTGGGATATAAAGAGAGAGTGAGATATAGAGAATGATAATAAAATATTAATGAAAATCTATACTATATATTATAAGTGAATTGAGCGGGTTTTTTTCGCCGGTTCAATCGTAATGTTTAACTTTTAACCGGATCCGGCTCAATAGCCATTTCTTCTCCCTAAATCGGTTCAGTTCGTGTTTTCGCCGGTTCGTGTTTTCGCCCGTTCCATTGCTCCCCACCTATCCGGTTTTCCCCACATCCTCTACGGTTTTCCTCTTCCCGGTCGAAACCAGCCCGCCCCGCGACGCCTCCCTCCGCTTCTTTGCCGCCATGACGAGGCTCTGCGGCAGCATCGAAAAACCCCTTTCTCGGGGGCTCCTCCTCCCCGCAGAGTCACGGCGGTCTCTCCCAGGTCCTCTTTGGGCACGTTCGAGTTTGTCCACATCATCGGCTCCGAGATGTGCACCGCCGAGGACATCTTCCTCCGTGGACAACTCCAACCCTACAAGCACCCACTGGCTTCTACCCGTTCCTCAACACAGCCCAATCCAACAGCCTTCAACCACGACCTTAAGTACCGAAGATGTCCTTCCGATCACGAGAGACATCATGGCCAACACCGCAAAGCCGAGTTAAGGCCCTGAATACTTGCCTTATCAATTTTGTTTTACTCATTGTGACATCCTTCGGAATGCTATTGGTGGTCACTCCAACTTACCACTTCTCCAACTCACCCAGGTGGTTGAATGCAACAACCTTGAATGTGTACTCAGTTGCTGTAATGAGGTCAGAAATCATAACTTGTATTTCTCATGTAATCAGTTTACAGGTTGGTTCTGCGAAATAGTCTTCCATGTCTGCTCTCCGATGCCACAAAGAGTAACTCACCATGTCAATTAACAAGGTGTCTTCTTCTGAAGCCACAACCACAGTTAGATGTGTGGAGAACACATCCTCAAAACTGATATTGGTAGAGGGGATGCGAGATTATGTAAGTCATATTTATTTGAATATATCAGGGATAGAAACTGGACTCTGTGTGTATCCACATCCAGACAAAGAAGGAAGCGTTTGGGTCTATAGAGAAGCTTACTCTGGTTCTTGGGAGGAAGGGGAAAATGAGCTTCAGTTGAAAGCATTGATTCTACCTGTGACATAGCAGCAACACAGAGTTTTTAAACTTTGGCTCCTGAGGACAGTTTGTTGACAATTCCACGTGCCATCTTTATGGGTAAACCATCTAAAGCTCCAACCTTTGCCTCCAAGTTTTTCACTGCCGAATACACAATCTCATGCATATTCTACAATTCCACTGTTCCATTAAGAAGTTCATGGCTTAGATGCTAGAGGAAGCAGCTTATCGTTGCCAAGGATGCTAGACGGGTGGGCATACTTTCCACTCTCCTTTAGACTACCACATTCAACTGATTGTATTGCGTTCGTGGCAGAATTTTGAGTATTTATATGATGTAACCAATGACACTGCAAGAGCATATGTGCCTGGACAAATTCTATATGATGCATTCCATGGAAGATACCATAACTCTACTGGTGCCATCTTTCTGCTATTTCTTATCTGGGGATCATTCTTCTTTCATAGTCTTTCAATGACTACAAGTGATGCTAGAGTTCTTGGTTTTATTCAGGATATCACCATGAGTAGTTAACTGTAAGTCACACGTTCCATTTCTTGTATGACCGAAAATATCAAATCTTGACATTGTACATTTGGGGATGAAGGACATGCATGGCAGGTCTTAATGGGCAAGTGGGAGATGTTAATGGAAGAATGTCCATTTGGGCCGCCCAAGCACATTGGCCCGTCGCGGGTGGCCATTGGCTCGTGCTAGGGTGGGCGTCAGCGCTCGGGGTACATGCGCTAGCCATGCACTGGCGCACGCGCGCCAGTAGGCGGGCGCATACGGGTGCATGGTGCACCCACATGCCATGTGGGGCGCTCCAAGCGTGCCAGCTCCCAGGGGTGGGATCCGGTCACCACCCTGGATCTGCTCACCCCCTCTCCCTTCTTCTCTTCTCTCTTGCTTTCTCTCCAAGCCTCACCTCCTCTCACCTCCCTCACCTATTTGACCCCATCTCTCTTCTCCCTATAAATACCCCCTAAGGAGGTTGCTTTGGATGCGTGCAAAGAGTGAGAGTGGGGCACCATGCTGCCAGATGAGAATCGCGATAGGATTAAGTCGGTGTGTCCATTGGAGTCATGTTTGCAGATTTCGGCAGTGGCATGCGTGTGAGGTAAGTTGAAGAGAGAGAGTAAGTAAGTGTATCATGTGCATGTGTGTGAAGAGAGAGGACCTCGAGAGCACAACGCTGGTGATGGCCATGGCAACCCCATCTCTTGATCTCTCTCTACTCCTGTCTCCTCGTCCTTATCCTCTATGTGTTAGATAGAATGACGAGGATAGTGTGTCGGTAAGCTGACTGCACTTATGATGGTAGTCATGAGTTGTCCTAGTCTTGTGACAATTGTGGTCTGCGTCTCCGACCGATCATCACCATAGTCTCTGGATTGGATGATTGACTTTTGGATTCGACTCTGTGACTTAGCTAGCGGTGATTCACGAGTAGGGGTCGACTTTGGTAGTCGACCTTATATCTGAATGATGAAGGTACACACGTGCTTCTCTTTCTGCTTCTGTTTGTACGTGTGTACGTCTCATTTCCCCTGTGAGGTACGTCCTCCAACTTTGAACTCATATTAGTTATATATCTTTGTTATATATAACTTTGAGGTTTTCCAACATCTATAAACGACTGGACTTGGAATTTTTCATGGAAGAGGCATATCTCCCTTAGCATGATCATAGATCTAAAACTCATGGGTCTACTCTACAACAAATTTACCATCATCCATCTTGAAGTTTAAAATTTTGTCTACTGTATATTTCTCTAGACCCAAATCCTCGAAAATTGTACTTGTCAAGAGATATCCATAATTCTTTGGTTGAGGTCATTGAGCAAAATATATTATACAAGGCGTCAGATTGGGCAAACAAGATTCTAACATGACATAGGTAATCCCTCTACTTGAAGCTTTCCATCACCGCACCATGGGCAGGTTCTTCTTCTTCAGAAGAGGGAGGATCCGACTCAATCACGGAGACTAGGCCTAGAGTTGTGAGTCAAAATTTCATGCGTTGTTACAGATGCTTGAAATTTTATCCAGAAAATTTTTTCGCTATGGCTTTACCCTCATCGAGTGCAAGGACCTTAGAGTGAATCATGTTCGACCTATCTACGATGGGTAATACTTTACCTAAAATTGTAGGAAATAAATAGTGGGTGACATAGATAATGAACAAGCCTAAGATCCAAAATAGATCAACAACAATATGCAATAAATATGTTGCGAATAAAATAGAAAAGTTATAAGAAATAGGTATCTGGTTGAATCTCATGCTAACCTACTGTCTTTAGATAAAGTGTTGCCCTCCAACGATACAGGGGTCGGTGGCAACCTTCTCCCAAGATCCAATAATGCACTCTAAGACAAAGACCGATGGTGGACACAACCTCATATCGCTTTTCTAAGCTTATAACACTACAAGAAAATGCAGGAATAGGGACGACCAATATCCATACTTATTCTGTCCAAAATCCATTACAAAGACCATTTGCGATGGGTTTGTGACAGACTTCGGAAGGATACTGATCGTCCGTTATTTCTTGTCACAAATTTTTGATGGAAAAATTTTCCATCCAAATTCTATCTTAAATTTTTGACTGTACTATTTCCCTCTAAAATCTATCCCTGATGAAAACAGAAAATTCAAGGGTTACGGTCTAGTCATACCGGCGAGGCTATCGAGTTCGGCGAAGGCAAGCTGGTAACTGAGCTTTGCCTGAAGCAACTCCGACTCGGCTCGAATCATTGCCGCATGAGCGGCTGCGGACCGCGTCTCAAGAAGGAGGCCAGCCGCATGCTGGTTGGTTACTAATCTCACCTGTTCTTTACGGAGAGCGAGCTCTTCCGTCGCCACATCGATCAGCGACTTCGATCGTTGAACCTTCCGATAAGATTTCGTTATCTCGATAGCAACGGAGCTCTGGAGAAGCTCAAGATTCTGTGTCGCTTGCTCCAGTTGGAGTTTTCTTTCGTTCACCACGCTTCGACGTTTACCCCAATCCAAAATATTCCAGTTCATTCTCAGGCCAATACTGTCGTTGTTATGTGGAAGGAACGGAACACCGCTTTGGTAGGTATGTTGATACATCAATCCAACTTCAGGTATAAACTCGTCCTGAGCCATGGATATTGCGCTACGAGCCTTGGCGACGCTCGCCTTGGCAGCTTCAATATCCGGATTAGCGCGGATCGCATGATCAAGATAAACGACCTGAGGATCAGCGTAGGGGAGTTCTTCGGTATCTTCCCGTAAAGAGAGCTCTGTCCCTGTGGGCAGTCCTAGCAAATTGGCAAGCGAATCAGAGGAATCTGCGATCTGATTCTCGGTCGTCATCAGCTCTTGCCGACTCTTCAACAATGCCGCGTGACCTTCAAGAGAAAGAATTTCAAGAGCGCTACCCGTGCGAACAGCGGCTTGATTTTCTTTCAGCTTAGCTTCAGCTACCGCGACTTCGGCGCGAAGCGCTAAGGCTTGCTTTTGTGAAATCAATAAGCCGTAATACAGTTGGCGGACCGCCAGGATGACGTTGTTTTCAGCTTTCTTACTTTCTGAACGCATGATATCGGTGTCGGCCCTAGCGACTGCCATGCCGTCACGCACTTTCCAGATCTGTGTGAGGGGCTGGGTTAGGGTGACATTCGAAATCAGCAGGAGGTTGCTTCCCTGGTCGAGGTTGATGTTCGACGTCGGAACAGGCGTACTGTCATTCAGAGTTCCGAGGGATCCTGCAGGGATCGTGATTAAGTTTTGGTTATTCACGCCAAATACGTTTGCGTCGGTCGTCAAGGTCGGAAATAGATCGGCTTTTGCCGCTTTGGTTCGCATCTGGCTCTCTTGGATCTTTGATCGAGAAATCTTGATCGTCCGATTGTTCTTCAGTGCAAGATCAATCGCTTCGGGAAGACTCATCTGAATTCTCGATTGCGTCAACGTTACGACGTCGGTCTGTGCCTGGACTCAAATATATAGGATGGAGTATCATCCTTCTCTCCGTAATCCAGATCAGCAACCAAAGGCTGATTTATCCACGTGGATAAGGAATATTCTAATATCAATCAGAATGTCCAGAGAGCAGCCACGTGGCCTGAAGATTTTCGTGCCAAGTCACTATTTGTACGATCATCTCGTGTTCCTTCTTCAAGTGACCACGTGCCTGAGGCTGATTCTTCCTTTCAGATCAGATTTTCCTTAATTTCCCTTCACTGATGCTCTAGTTATCACACTTAACCCTTAACTGGTTGAATGTGACTTTAATCACTCTGAAATTGTCAGAAAAAAATGCTTCCATATGATGTGGAACAAGGCACATGACTGATAGGTCGAGGCATTGTGTGTAGACATTTTGTGTTGATAGCTGAGGTGTCGGAGCAATGGCCTTCAGCTTTGACCTTAGACATGGGCTTGTGTCTTAATGCATCGGTGCATGATCATGATGCTTCGACGTGGTTGCCTTTTAAAATCTGTGCTTTGACTGGTGCTTTACTGCATCGCCCTGATGCGTTAACATGGTTGCTTTTGAAGGCTCACGCCCTGCCTTGATGCGTCAATGCATCGTCCCGATGCGTAGACTTCATATATAATCTAGCAGTTGATCTTATTAGCATGTCGAGGCATGAGGCTTCAACGACGTGCTGAATCTTTGTGCAGCATCCTGTTATGTCGATGCATCTGCTGGATGCATTGGTGCATCTCTTCTATACTTTACTGGTTGCATCGATGCATCATACTGAAGTTGCTTCGTTGATTTTGACTGCATCGAGGTACTGCAAGAAGCGTCGATGCATCATCTCTGACTTTGCTTCATCATATCAGCTAATTCATGCTCTTTGAGGTTCTTTTCTTGGAATACTCTGACTAGGATTTTTCTGTAGGAATAAGGTCAGTGTCAGTACCAAGAGAACATTGTTATATTGACATCATCAAAACATAGAATTCAACATTCTCTCCCTTTTTAATAATGGCAATGCATCTAATCAATCATGAAATATGCTATTATTTGATCATGAAAAATTTATTTCTCAGAGCAGATAGAGATGATAGAGAAATGATGATGATATGTTTGAGCACTCTCTTTTCTCTCTTACACTACACTTTGCTCTCTCCCATTGATGCTTTCTCTCATTGACATCTCTCCCACATTGTTTCTCTCCCCCTTTCCACACTGTTTCTCTCCCCTTTTCCTTTATTCTCCTACACTCCTTGTTTTATCTTTCTGTTCCTGTTCAATCTATCTGTTCTCTCCCCCTTTGACATCATCAAAAATAAGAATGAAGGTGGGGATGGTGAAGACAGACCGAAGGATCAAGAGATCCCTGATACAATAAGTTCATAGATTTGTGAATTAGCAGAGTTGTCTCTTAAGAGTATAAAGAAGCCAATTGAAATAATTTGCTTAGATGTTTCACACTGATGATATTGTGAGATTTTAAATGATGAGTTTGGAGATTATCTTCATACAAGAATAATGAGGATGAATCAAACTGTCATATCAATGCCTAGAATAGTCTGTCTAAAAGCTATACTAGCTGAACATGAATAGATCTTTCAAGCAGCCAAATTTCCAACAGCATTAGGGACAAACAGCCATACCAAATTTTAGACAGATGGGGTTTTATTAACACAATTTTGACTGATTTTCTTTTTCAATGAGCAACAAAGTTGGACCTACACTTTTCTTCGTGAGGAGACACATTAGTTAGATGTAGGAATCCCCAGTTACATAATGTGGTAACCTGAGTGCTTCACTTTTGAGAACATAGTTAGCAATGGAGAGGTCTTTTTACGTGAGGCACAAAACGTCTTAGGTGAAGTGACCTAGTTACTCAACCTCCTGTGCTATTCCTCTGCCATGTTTTCGTGGACAATGCCTTTTTAATCAGAGTTAATCTGGCACTTCATGACACAACTTTATTTCCACTTCAAGATGAAAGGGTTGGTTTCTCAATGAACCAAATCATTACTCTGAGATGAATTTACCCCTTTAATTTGCGAAAGGCGGGATGATTGTAGATAATACTTCCATGTATAGATTTTCTACTTGATTGGAATCTATAAGTTCAATGTCACACATGCAAGGGCTTAAATGAAAAAAAAGGTTTTTAGGGCGGTGGCCTACCTCGAAGGTTTGACCTTCTTTAGCCTTCTCCGGCGTCTCCTCTGCTGCCATGGCTTCTTCCTTGCCGCCAACAGCCTCCTCAGGACCTTTAGCCACCGCGGGAACTTCTCCTTCCACTTGGGCTGCCACCGCTCTCTCTTCCTCCGGTGGGTTCGCCGCCGTCGAAGGTGAGTTGTCATCCTCTAACTGCCATTGAAGACGGCGGATTGCCCGTCTCTTTGCCATCTCAGTGGAATGGGCGGTGGTCACCGGTAGTGGTCGACGGTGAGTGATCACCAAAATCACCGGAGGGTCTCTCGGTATGGGTTTTGCTCAGTTTGAGTTATTTGCATGAATGGGGGGAGATTGTTTCAGTTTATTTTTTGAACGCCCAGGCAAATTGGCGGTCTATCATAAGACCGTCAACTTTCTTTTGGCGGTCCTTCCTTCCACCATTTGTGGCCTGAGTCATCTTTCTCGAAGGATGTGAACCGACGAACCTTGTTGGTTCTTTATTAGACCGTTAATTCTATGTTAGCAGTTGATCAATAGACTGTTTGTGGCTTGAATGACTTGATGAATTGAAATGCTTTATTTTTTCATTAGTATATTTCATGCCCCATTATGTGCTTTATGATCATTATCATGATTATTATTGATGGCTAACCCTTCTTATGGCAAAAATCATGAACACCATAGCATTCCTTTGCCACTCGCCAGGTAGATAAGTCAGGTAGGTATCTCAATTCCTTGTATCCCTTTTTGCATTACTATATGGTATCTATGGTATATTACCTCGAGAACCGGCTAGTCATTCATGTGTTCTGGGGTCTGATGTTCCCCTTTACCAAAAACGACGATAATCTAGGTGCACATATTTAATCATTGGATAGGCCGTTAGGTTGGAAAGGATGGGGGACGATGGTTCTGTCTTGCACGTCGTGGTTGCAGATAGTATCCTGACCCTGATTTCTCCGGTCTAGCAATACTATTTCTCGAGTATCTTGCTATTTTATCTTTCTTTGCATTCGTTTTGATGATTTCTTTTCCGTTAGCCCAGCATGCATCATGGGCATCTTTGAGCATTCATGAGCCCTCATACGTCCAAGGTGTCTTAGTAATGGTGGGTAATTATGTCCATGGTCTCGAGTAAGGAGAGTCATTCCACTCTGAATTGAAAGGTTTCCTTTAGTCTTTTGCTTGGGCTGGTTAGCTGAAGATTCCTGTCTGGAGTTTAGTTAATCATCTCTTTCCTTTCCATTTGCTCTGACCGCCTATCAGCTATGCATTCCAGTGAGGAGGTTGGTCGTGTTTTCCTTTCCTTAGTTGTTAGCTCCTCCAAGCATGCGCCATTCAGGTTTTTCGTTCCTTGTGATTGGTTCGAAGTTTTTCGAAAGATTCTTATCACTCGTTGGTTGAGGACGGGTGTCGTTTTGCCTTAACGCCTGCTTTTCAGTCCACTCTGCGTCATTCCCGCTTCATCTCCATGTCCCATTTCACTTCCACTTCACCTCCGCTCGCTCCCCTGCAAAGAGGACGTTAAGGAGGGGCATCTATTGATACCCATTTTATGACCAATAAGTTGGGTCATCTCCTTCTTCATCTTTATGATGTTGCGAGTTGTTCACCATTACTGGGCCATCTTGGTTAGTTTTGAGGCTTATTTCATGGGTCATTTCTCCTTGATGGGTCTCGTTCCTTACCCTTTGTCCGCTGGATGAAGCTTAATAAACCTTTATTTCATTTGCCACTCCCAAGTCTCTGGCGGCCTTACCTTGGTGCGTTTGCAGACGTGTGGCGCTTCTCTCTTAGACCGCTTACTGATGCCAGAGTCCAAGACACAACAGCTTTCTTTCAAATCTTATCTTATCTTATCCGTTGTACTCTGGCAGTTTATCGTAGGACCGTCAGAGTCATTTGGTGGTTGAATCTTGGGCCGCCACTTCCTTGCAGAGTCCTGTTAAAACTCTCAAATCTTATCCTTTGTTGAACGACCAACTTTGGTAGTCCATCCTTCGACCGTTAACTGTCTCTGGCGATTTATCATAAGGTCGTCAATCCAGACAGAGAGTTCGAATGGCGTTCTATTATCAGACACTATGCGGCTAGGAGTAACAAATCAATAGATGATGTTGTGCTGGATAAATCTGGCTACCACTTCACCGGTAACCTCTCATAGGGGAAGGGCCTTAACCCAGCGAGAGAAGTAGTCAGTGGCGGCCAGAATGTACTTATGGCCTATAGAAGATGGCGGGAAGAGCCCCGTGATGTTCATACCCCACTCAGCGAATGGCCAGGTAGCGGCTGTGGGACACAGCGGATTGGGAGGTCTTCTGGCTAACGAGCCAAAGGCTTGGCACTGATGACATGTATGAGCATACTAGACGCAGTCCGCATACATGGTCGGCCAGTAGAAGCCTTTGAGCTTAATATTATGATTCATTCTATCTTTGGCCTGGTGAGAACCACACAATCCTGAATGGGCTTCGTGCATGATGGCTCGAGCCTCAGCTAGCAAGACACATCTCAGGAGAATCGACTTGTCCTTCTTGTGGACAAGTCAGTATAAAGAGTCACCAAACAACTCATATGACAATTCCCGATTGAGTAGCTGGGCCTTTTGAGCTCGGTCAAGAGGGAGCCACCCTTTCTTGAATTTGATGATAGGATCACGCCAATCTTCTTCTTCTGGAAGAGTGTTATGGTTGAGGTCATGGACCTCGTAGATGGTGATACTGGAGTTACCTTCGAGTGAACTCGGAATCAGTCTTCTGTGCTGGATGGTGATGTCGACTTTGCCCTCGGGCAGAAGCTTAATGGCCACAGCCAATTTCGCCAAGGCGTCTGCCTGGGCATTGCTACTCCTGAGAACATGATCTATTTCAAAGAAATAGAACTTCTGGATTAGCCTGGTGATGGTGGTGTAGTACGGAACTAACTCTGACTTCCGCACGTCATAGATGCCGAGGACTTGCCGAACTACAAGCTGGGAGTCCCCGTAAGCTTTAAGGCACTAAATGCCCATGTCGAGAGCCATCTGAAATCCGATGATTAGAGCTCCATACTCAGTTTCATTGTTGGTCAGGGATTTCATGAGGGCGCAAGAGTTGTACAAAACTCTGCCCTGAGGAGTCAGGAAAACAATACCGGCACCTGCCATAGCGAATGAATTTTGATTGTTTCGGGTAATCCCCCAGGATGCGCCATCGAAGTAGAGCTCCCAACAGGGTACACTGGCTGTATAGGCATCTTGCTACTGGTAATGCAAGACATCTCCAATCTGTTTAACTGGTACTAGTGTCTGGGAAGCAAGGGACTCCTCATCAGGGAACTCCGTGTTGAGAGGTGAATCGTTCGGTACTGGATGGCTGCCAAGAATTCAGTTATGCCTTGTCCCTTAATTGCTTTCCTAGGGACATAGGTAATATCATACTCCATTAGTAGGAGAGCCCATTTTCCCAATCGACCTGAGAGGACGGGCTATCTGAGGAGGTACTTAAGGGGGTCATGCTTAGATATGAGCTCGACCTGATGGGACAAGAGATAATGTCGTAGCTTCTTGACAGCGAATGCCAATGCCAAGCAGACTTTCTCCATGGGGTAGTAGTGGTACTCAGCATCGATCTATTTCTGGCTGAGGTAATAGAGTGGTTGCTCTTTGCCTTCCTCATTGATTTGCGCCAATAGAGCCCCCAACGAAGCATCCATGGCGGCGATGCAGAGTATGAGGGGCTTATCTTTGACTGGTTCCCCCAGGACCGAGGGAGTGAGGAGGTACTCCTTGATTTGCTCGAAAGTTGCCTAGCATTTCGAGTCCCATATGAATGGGGCATCTTTCTTCATAAGCTTGCTGAAAGGCAAGCATTGACCAGAGAGGTTGGAGATGAACCTCCGAATGTAGGCCAGCCTTCCTTGGAAGGACCTGAGCTCAGTGAGGTTCCTAGGTGGTGGAAGCTCTCAGATCGCCTTGATCTTACCGGGGTCCACCTCAATTCCTCGGTACCTGACGACAAGATTAAGAAACCTACCACTAGATACTCCAAAGGCGCACATCATGGGGTTTATTTTGAGACCGTATTGTTGGAGTTAACTAAAGACCTGGGGGTGATGCCAGCCTGTAGCTTCCTTGCGGCATACTGAGCAGGATAAGGGACTCGGTAGACGTCGAACGGCGTCTGCGTGTATGCGTTGATTTTATTCCATGCATTTTCCACAAAGGGCTTTTGGGCTTGAGACTTGTTTAATTTGTTCATACAAACCTTGGTGGAAGTTGGTTGAATGGTTTTCACACTTTGGTTAAGTGAATGGGTTGTTAGTCTTGAACCTTGGATTGAGAAAGTTGGGCTTAGTTTGTCGTTTCATGCATTATCTTCATGGATTCTTCATGGTCTTTGATTTTCATGCAAACCAATTGATTCTAACTTATTTTAAGGATAGAAATTCATGGTTGAATTTTTGATGTCAATAGGCTAAATGTATACATCATTTGGATTCACTAAAATAGGTATTTCCATGTGTAGAGCAAGAAAGGGTCGACTCCCTTACTGAAAGGGTCGACCCCTATGCATGTGCAGGGCCAAACAGTACTGCACACTGAAAGGTGTCGACACCCCTTGACAAAGGTGTCGACCCCGGTAACTCATTTTGGGCAAAACAGAATGGAGTTTAGAAAGGTGTCGACACCCCTCTAGAAAGGGTCGACACCTTTAGTTCTGGGTTCTTGTTCCAGAACCTAGTATGCAAAGGGGACGTCCCCCTTTGTCAAAAGTGTTGACACCTTCTGTGTACAGCTTCCGCATGTGAATTCTGCAAGTCTATGAATCCCTCACGTGTGACCTCCAATGGGGCTGAAATTTTACCCTAATGCCCCTAGGTTATTGATAGATATATTAGAGACATTTGTGAGGGGTTTTACAAGGGTTTTGGCATGGGCTTATTGGTCTTTTGATCTCTTTTATGTGCTGCTATAAGAATGCTGCAATTTTAACTATTGAACAAGGAAAGGGGCTAACGTTTTCTATTCTTTTACAGAGGAAGGAAGAAAGAGGGCAGCCACAAGGTGAAGAGGAGAGGGCTTTGAGAGGTTAACCATTTTCTGATGCTTGCAGGTGCAATTGGAGTAAGGACTTAAAGGCCATCATCTAGTACGAGTTGCAAATGAGCTGGGATCTTCAAGGAAGATGGCTGGTTGCTCCATCCTACTGCGGATTCAACTCCCTTCGACTTGTGCTTCAAGAAAAATCTTCTAACTGCCATTGGAGAACTGAGGGGAAACATTCTACATCCTTTATCCATCTCGTCAAGATATTTTTCTTGGATTATAATCTGCTGAGCACATATTATAGATCTTTCTATTTTTCTAAACTCTGAATATTTGTGTGTGGATGGAGCTGCGTCTCCATGTGTAGTTTCAGTGTGGGGTAAGTTCCCTGTATCTGTGTATGGTGATTGCTGCGGAGGCAGCGTGTGTGTGGTGTTGGGGTTCATCCCCGTGGTTGCTACATCTGTAGTGTGTTACTGAAGCCTCACCGGGTTTTGGTGTGGGGTGGACGTAGGGAGCCTGTCATGGTCCTGAACCACCTAAAAATCTTTGTGTACTTTATGGCATGCCTGTGTGATGATCCATTTCTTCTATCTTCATTCACAGGTCAATTTATAGATTTTTATTCACTGCACCTCTACACATTGCTACTCTGCTATTCGTGTTTGGCTTAGGCTCGATCGTTCTGTGCATAGATTGTCCATGTGAGATCGGAAAGGTTGAGAGAACATTTAAGTCTCTCTTGTGTTTAGGGTAATTAACATAGTTTTACTTGTGCTGTGATCAGTTTAGATTGTTTTTAAAATCCGCCATCTCGACTGGGGGACAATTCAACCCCCCTTCTTGTCCGCCATCTACTCTGGGCCAACACACCGACACCCTATAGACGGTCTCCCAATGGACCGTGTATATGGGTGGGCGGTCCATCGATCGACCACGTTCAGGGTCCAGATCTTTGATTTGGCTGGGTTTTTCTCTCTCCATCCGTGGTTAAACTCGTTGCTTGTTCCACCTTTTTCTCTGTGGATTCTCAACCAAATCAGGTGCCATTTGATCCTGGTAAAAGTTGAGAATGTTATCTATGATTTATCCAGAAGAATCTAGGGCTAATTCTCGCTGGAAATCCCTGAATTTTGAGCGGACTTTCAAGGGTCTATAAATAGCACCCTTAACCCAAGCTCGCGAGGGGGGAAGATCCGGAGTTCACGTTGAAGTGTTGCCGCATTCTTGAGTGAGTTTCAGCCAGAATCTCATAGGGTACTACCGCCTCCATCCCATAAGTAAGGGCGAATGGAGTTTGCCTTGTGGGGGTACGAATTGAAGTGCGATAAGCCCATAAAGCTTCGATAAGCTTTTCAGGCCAGTCTGAAAACTTATTAGACTCACATGTCTTTTTGATAATTTTAATCAATATTTTATTAGTGGCCTCTACTTGGCCATTACCTTGTGGATAATATGGTGATGAATGATACAATGTAATTTTATACCTGTTATAGAGGTCCTGAAGGTCTTGAGAAATGAACTGTGGGCCATTATCGGTGATGATCGTGCTGGGAATGTCGAACCTGGCGATGATATTCTTCATGATGAACTTACAAACTGTTGAGGCCTTGACTTCCACGTAAGCTTCGGCTTCCGCCCATTTGGTGAAGCACTCCGTTGCAGTGAGAATGAAATATTTTTGCTTGGTAAGGGAGTTGGGATCACCAAGAGGACCGATGATGTCGAATGCCCACATGGAGAAGGGCCATGGGGAAGATATTGGGTGGAGAGAAGAAGCTGGGGAGTGGATCTTGTCAGCGTGCAGTTGACACTTAACACACCTACAGACATAGAAAGTACAATCTTCCTCCATGGTGGGCCAGTAAAAGCCTTGCCGAATAATCTTCTTAGCAAGTATTTGGCTATTCACATGGCCATTGCATACACCTGAGTGCGCTTCCTCTACACACTTCCAGGACTTATCATCATCAAGACATCTTAGAAGAACACCAGTAAGGCTTCTCTTGTACAATAATCCTCCAATAAGTGTATATTTCTGGGCCACTCTTCTTATGGCCTTCTTATCTTCTGCTGTGGCTTCTTCAGGGTATGATTGATCTTTGCAATAGTTGACAATTTCATAAAACCATGGTTTCTCTTCGTCAGCCTATTCTTCTTCCATTTTTACCAACATGACTCCTCTTTTCTGAACAACTTCTCCGTCTTGGGCCATCCTTGACATTTTTTCCTTGACATTTAAATAGAAAGGGTTATGGACAATAGGGACACTAAGATTGTAGATGGAGATGGACTTCGACCTTCTACCTAGAGGGAATCTTAATGACGATGCTAACGAGGCAAGGGCGTTGGCCAGAATATTCTGATGGCGAGGAACATGGACAAAGACTAACTTGGTGAACAGTTTGGTGAAAGCAACAATGAGTTTTTGATATGGCTTGAGCTTGGGATCACGGGTGCGATATTTGGTGAGCACCTAACGGAGGATAAGTTGACTATCACCAATGACTCGCAATTCAATGATCCAAAAGGAATAGGCAAGTTCTAGTCCGACTAGAAGAGCCTCGTATTCAGCAACGTTGTCGGTGACTGGGAATGTGAGCTGAAATGCCTCTAGGATGGTGACACCTTCGGGCGATGAAAGTACGATACCAAGACCTCTCCCTTGGGAATTCAAAGCTCCATCAAAATATAATCTCCACATTGGATCATCCGATTGGCTAATGAACATTAGTTCTTCATCTGGAAACTCTGATTGAACATGATCGAACTTGTGGAGAGGGTGATGAGCGAGGTACTAGGGTATGGTGTAGCCTTTAATCACCTTTTGCTGGACGTAGGTGATGTGGAATTGGGATAGGAAACTTTGCTAGTGTGCTAGCCTATCAGTAAGGATAGATTTCTCCAAGAGAAACTTGATAGGGTTCATCCGAGCAATCAAGTAGACTTCATGAGCCAAAAAGTAGTGTTTCAATTTCTACACTACCCAAACAAAGGTAGCACAGATCTTCTCCACGGCGGTGTATTTTCGCTCACAGGGATTGAGATGCTTGGACAAGCAATAGGTTACCCGTTCCTTCCCCTCTTCATCAGCTTGTGCAAGGATGGCTCCCACAGAGTCATCCAGGACTGTGATGTATAGGATCAAAGGTTTATCGAGAATAGGTGGAATTAAGACGGGTGGATTAGCCAGATATTCCTTCAGTGCTTCAAAAGCTTTTTGGCATTTAGAATCCCAAAAAAATTTGGTTCCTAATTTGGTCAACTCATAGAATGGTCTGCACCTTTGTGAATGTTGGGACACAAACCGACGAATGAATTGCAACCTCCCAATTAACCCTCAAACTTGTAATCTCAATTCGTTATACAACTCCTCGATCAACTCCACTAACCCTTCGGAGGCCTCATCAGTCTCTTGGGTGGCGTCCCCAGTTCTTAGTAGTGGTAATCCGATATTATCGGGTTATCGGTACCTGGAGCTCTGGGTCGTTATAGTATGAGGTGGTGAAGATGATTATGGAGGCTGTGTAAGCAAAGGTAAATGGCGACTAGTGGAGGGATTTGGTGAAGGCATATGTGAAGTGGGGTGAAGAGATATGTAGACGGCATCCACTTGCTTGGGGTGTGGTATTTCTTTGACCGGAGGTGGAGACATAGGCGGAGACATATGTGGGTACGTAGCGGTGGAGGACTGACTCGTGGAGGGTTGATATGCGGAGGTTTGATATGTGGAAGTGGATGTGGCGTAAGGCTGACTCATGGAGGGCTGATTAATGGGAGCGTAGGGTTGGCTTGTGGAGGGTGAGGTGTAAGTGGAGGTAGATGGTGGAAAAGACTCGGGGTCAAGGGAATCTTGGATTTGTTGGCGAATGAAGCGGGCTCGAGTGTAAAGTTGCTACCTGGAGGTGATGTCATTGAGGGCTATGATGAACTGGTACTCCGGCGTTGCATTAGAAATGAGCATCTTGATTTGCTCTCCCTCCAGAATGTATCCCGGGACTTGTGCGGCAAAGTGACTCCAGCGGTCGGCAAAGGTGCAGAACTCCTCTTCGGGCTTCATCTTCTCGTGGGCCAGATCTACTATATAATACCTGGGCCCAACCTGGTCTTGATACTGTTGAATGAACTTGTCTTGCACAATCTGAAAGTTCACAATCTGCTCTTGTGGGATGGAAAAGAACTAATCCCGAGTCGGGCCTTCTAATGATAGACCAAATAGATAAGCCATCAAGCATTGGCCCCATCGAAACTAGGTCGGCTGATAAAGAAACTCCTTCAAGTTCACATACGAGTCACCGACTCCACTATAATGGTGATATGCGGGAATTTGTGAAGATGGCAGAAGCCAAAGATCTTGAAATGCAAAAGGAACACTCAAGGAGGATTTGGGATCAACTTGACGTTGTAATTCATCAAGCTGGCATTGGGTTTGAGCAATCATCTCCGGGGTAGGGAGAGATTGAGAATAATGCGGGCCAGCTTGAGCAAGAGGTTGTAAATATGGACCAGGATGGGCCGGATGAGAGGACCCAAACTGAGAAGAATATGGGCCCATTCCAGGAGTAGGAGAATACATAGGATTGGAAGGGATGTGGGCATGAGGACTCATTGGGCCAGCAATATGAGGAGACGAAGAATGAGGCCCATTAAGAGAATAAGACCCATGAAGGTGATATTGGACATTAGAAACAGAGCCAACATTATGAGAAGGAGAAGGCCCATCAAGATAAAATTATCCACTAGAAATTGGGCCAGCCGCATGGGCAGTGGAAGAAGGGGGCCCATGAAGGTAAGAAGGCCCATCATGAGCAGAAGACCTATTAAGATGATGAGGCCCATTAAGATGATTTGCAATAAGATGTTGGGCCTGGGCCTGGTCCATTTGACGAACAAGGCAAGATAAATGGGCCATGAGGTTGGCTTGCTCTTCATATGGGTCAAGGGGCTCACGGGAAGATGGGCCTGCGTGGGAAGAGGATTTTACGCGGGAATAAGAAGAAAATTAGGGAGAAAACTGGTACAAGGGGTTGAAATGATGCTCCATGAGGGCAAATGGAGACTTAATATAAAGGTATCAAGGGAAATATAGCCAGGGAAGCAAGGGCTCGATGGGGAGAGGGCCAAGGAAGAAGACGAGGCCTATAGAGAAAGAGGCGGTCCTGGGGAGACCGCTAAAAATAGGTGGCGGTCCTTATGGGATTGCTAACAGACTCTGAAACAGATGGACTAAATGCGACCTAAAACAACAAACCTAGGCCTAAGACCCAATGTAACAACAAAATGTGTATGATGGACGAGAAAATGCACCACAAATGGGCTTAGACAGGCCCCAACAACACGAACAATGCAGTGTGAGAGTTTTCACCCAAGTCAAACAAGTTAATATGATGAAAAATATTTTTGAAGTTTTAATAGACCTTTTAACAATTTGAGTTAAGAATAATTCTCTCAAG
>JANBPO010001431.1:0-10525 GCA_024336825.1 Amorphophallus titanum | reverse complement strand
TAGGACCACCCATTGTTAGACCATTAGAACGTAGTAATGCAAATAGCCACAGTGTATCACTATAAAGTGTGACCCGCCGGTCCTCTCTTCTGATGAAAGTTCTGTAAGGACAAAGCCGGTCATTCTCTGGGTGCCAAATGGTCATAGAAGGTAGAGGCTCCTCTACTAGTAGGGGAATCTGTTGAAGAGATAACCATTCACTGCTTACATGACACAATCCCTAGAGTGTCTTCAGGAAGGTGTCTTTGCTAATCTCTGATAGTTTTGGCTCATTCTTGCGTGAGTGGTGGCTACCTTCCGAGCCTCCAAATAAGCTGTCACTTCAGCATTTGTCTGAAATTTCAGCTTCTTCAAATCAGCTAGGTCAATGTCCAGAACCGGCCACGACTGGGAGTCCAAGAGCCTACGTTGGGCAACAACCCAGCACTCCCTCCTGGAGTTCCTATAAAAACCTATTCGGGCATTCCACCATTTAATGTACTCCGAGGTTACACGGGGGAAGCGTCCAGGAGCTAGGACTCTAAATGAGCTCACCTCTCGGCGATGAAAGTAATCCCACCAAATTCGGGCTTCATCTGTTGCTGCCAGGCCAGCCCGGACTCTATTTGGCAGTGCAAACTGTGTTGAGGAAGGAGGAATATGCTGATTATAACCAAAATTCTGACTAAATAAGGATGGATAATAGGGCTCCAACCATAAGGTCCCACCCTTGCGAAACTCCAAGACACTTGGTCTTATTGATAGCGTCCAATCAATTAGCTCTGGCTCTAGAATTGGCCATGTGCATGTAGTGCCAGAAATGGGATGAATAAACTCCTCTGTCTCTTGGAGATGGCATTCTTGCATCTTGTTCACCAACAGGCTTGAATGGGTAGCCAAGCTCCAGAAGTGCAGAACACCAGGTGAATCTATCAGGACCTTAATTAACTTCCCTCGGATAGCAAAATGTTGGTCTGACATCTGAGTCAGCTCAGTGCCCACAAATTCTATCATCCTCGGGACTAACTATGGTGACTAAAGCGCCCGAGGAGCAGCTTCTGGGAACAGTGTGCATACCTAGGCATTGAAGGCATGAAGCAGACCAATCGTCCATGAATTTTTGGGAAGATGTGACCGATGGAGGTCCCCCAGCATCTTGTATATTAAGCAGAGAGCAACCGGGCAAAGTGAGAGCTTCATGCCCCATACCATTGCCAAGCGGGGTAGATTGCCTCGACTCTAATCACGCTCTCGTCACCTTGTGGGAGAGCGAAGGAACAAATCTAGTACGTCAGATACGCAGCACAATGGGTGACTGCGTCGACACTAGTAGGCTTGGGCCCTCCTCTTTGACCTTCCTTTAATGAGGGAGGGAAAGCTGCCTACGCTGAACCCTCTTCTTCCGCTGAACTGGAGCTGGCGTCACTGAGGGGAAATCCTCATATTTTCGCTCCCCTCTGAAGAAATACTGGAGCCAAGCACCCATCCTCACACGCCTCTTCTCCCCAGGCTTGCGAGCTTCTCTGGTATCGTACGAGGAATTGCACAAAGTATGATATGCTTTCATTAAATATCGATAGGCGAATCCAGTTAGATATCGCCCTTCGTCATCGGTTTGGTCATTCAACCAATCTGGCCAACAAACCTCTTCATATGGCTCGCCGTCAATTGGAAGGCCGCTCAGCTAGGAAAGGCTCCAAAGATCCAGGGATGTCTCTCCTTCTGACATATAGAAAGTGTTGTATTCTGGACAAAATACTTCAAGCATGCCATAGTATAGCCCTTTGGAAATCGGATATCGTTATCTCGAAGCATATACACTATGGTACACTCCTGCATTGACCAAAATTGGGGCATAATTCTACAAGACATAGTCAATAAATTTCACAGCTCCCGCCCTGAAAGCATGGGCATCAGCAGCCTTCATGTCGGTAAACCAGCCCACGGTAATTTGATACTTGAAGCGCACAACTAAACAGTCCAGCAAAAATGGCTCTTCTCTATACCCCCACTTCAGTAGGCTAAGAATAAACCAAAGGATGGCTTCTCTCTGTCCACATGACTTGCTGGCACATTCCATCTAGCTGGGATAAATTTAGGTGCGCTAGATAGCAGTCCATCCCGCCGTCGTATACATATATACTTCTGCAGCATGGACACATGGAAGATATTATGCACACCTGACAATTGGGGCACCAACTCTCTCCAGAATTTCAAACGAACCAACAAATCTTGGACTTAGCTTGCCACAAATGCCAAATCTTCATATTCCTGTCATAGGTGAGACTTTCAGAAATACATGCTCACCAACCTAGAATTTCAAATCTCTTCTTCTATTATCAGCATAGCTCTTCTATCTAGATTGAGCAACTTGTAAACAGTCTCTGATAATCTGAATGTTCTTGGATGACTCTGAGATAAGATCCAGTCCAAGCCATTGCTTCTCGCCTACCTCATCCCAGCACAGAGGTGAACGACAACTCTTACCATATAGAGCCTCGAATGGTGCCATCTGAATGCTGGACTGGTAACAGTTGTTGTAGGCAAATTTAATCAGGGCCAGATGTTCATGCTAGCTGCCTCCGAATTCAATCATGTAAGGCCTTAACATATCTTTTATAATCTGGTTCATCCTCTCTATCTGCCCATCAGTTTGAGGATGATAGGTGGTACTGAAGTTTAGACGGGTTCCCAAGGATTCCAGCAATCCTTTTCAAAAATGGGACGTGAACTTGGGGTCTCTATAAGACACAATATTCACAGGTACTCCATGCATTCTTACTACTTCCTCCATATATAAAGTAGCCAACACATCCACCATCCACTTTGACTTGATGGGTAAAAAGTGTGCAGACTTCGTCAGTCGGTCGACAATCACCCAAATTACATTGAAACCACCATGAGTTCTAGGTAAGCCCATTATAAAATCTATACCGATACTCTCCCACTTCCACTGTGGTATCTCGAGAGGCTTTAACTTTTCGGTAGGTCTGAAATGTGAGGCCTTCACTTGCTGACATACTAAACATCTTCTAACAAATTCAGTCACTTCTTTCTTCATGTTTGACCACCAAAAGGTCCTCTTCAAGTCCTGGTACATCTTTGTAGTTCCAAGATGGATTGTAGATCTGGACCTATGGGCTTCTTCAAGGATCTTGTTCTTTACTTCAACTGAATCGGGGACATAAGTTCTTCCCCAGAACAACAATCTGCCATCGTCGGCCAATAGAAAATCTGGTTGACTACCCAAATTTCCTTTGATTTCTACCAACAGAGGGTCATTATCCTGCAAAGTCATCTCACCCAACAATTCTAGATGAAGCTGAATCTGGGCAATCATAATCCGATCCTTCTTCTCGCCAAGGTTGAGATCTAAGCTTGCTAACTGTTCTAGCATCCTCCACTCTTGCAACATAAGACTTAACAACTTAGCCATCGATTTCCGGCTTAAAGCATCAGCCACTACGTTGCCTTTTTCCCATGGTGGTATTTGATGGAGAAATCAAAATCCTTCAAATGCTCGAGCCATCTTCTCTGCCTCATATTCAGTTCTTTCTGAGAAAATAAATATTTCAAGCTCTTATGATCAAAATATACCACAAAAGATTCCCCATATAAGTAGTGCCTCCAAAATTTTAAGGTGAACACCATGGCAGCGAGTTCTAAGTCATGGACAGAGTAGTTCTCTTTATGTTTCCTCAACAGTTTGAAAGAATAGGCTATTACCCTACCATGTTACATCAACACACAACCTAAGCCAATACTTGAGGCATCGGTATACACTTCAAAACGTCCATCTCCAGAAGGCAAGGTCAACACGGGGGCTGTGGTCAAACACTCCTTCAGTGTCTGGAAACTCATCTTACACTCCTCCGTCCATTCAAATCGGTTATCCTTACGGGTCAACCTAGTCGGGGGTACTACAATCTTGGAAAAATCTTTAATGAATCTTCGATAATAGCCTGTTAAGCCTAGAAAACTTTTAACTTTAGTTACATTTACTGGTCTATCCCAATTCCCTACTGCCTCCACTTTAGAGGGATCTACTACGATACCATTTTTCGTAATAATATGACCCAGAAAGGATACTTCCACTACAAGAAAAATGTTAATTACCGATGGTAATTTTTGACTAAAAATCATTCGTCAGAAACATGTCGCACATATTATTAAACTTTGTGACGAAAAAATTTATCGTCACAAGTACATTGGTAACTACCGACTAATTTTTCTCCACCTTCTTACCACTAGATGAAATTTTATTGCATAAAGGATGTATAGCATTCAATGGGGCCAAGCCCCTTAGGTACAAACAACAAGTAATGAGAGATATCTCTATACAACTCCGAATTTGGAGAAAATGAAAGCAAAGGCTAAATCTATGTGTCTAATGCGTATATTTGGTATGTTGGCAGTATCAGCTGTGGCAACTCCTCTAGCCAATAGTGGCAGCTCCTTTGTCGATGTAAATTTAGTATTGTGACCTACTAGAACAGCATGGTTGGCCAACGTATCCGCTAGCATGTTAGTTTCCCTATATGTATGAACAATCGAGCATTGAAATCTGCTGAATATTTCCTTGAGCTTGTACCACCACGGAAGAAAAGACCAAGGGGGACTTATGTTTTCCTTTAGCAATTCCAGCAAGGCTAATGAGTCTATATATATAATTGAGATAGGAATATTTTGATGTTATGCTAATCTAAGACCATCAAGAAGGGCCCTACCTTCAGCAACCATATTGGAACCCTGACCATAAAAATAAGAGAAACCCAATATCATCCTCCCCTGACTGTCTCGGAAGCAACCTCCTCCTCTAGAGAGTCCTGGATTACCCTTACTAGCACCATCCACATTGAGGGAGAAGTTGACTTTTGGAGCCATCCATCGAACAGTAATGCAGCAAAGCACTTTGTGATTAATGAAGATGCCCATGCTATGATACCCGTGACAGATAGGATGACCAATTCCCTGTTTAAAGGTAATCTGTCACATGACTTGAATGATATCCTCATGTATCTGATCAGCAATGCAAAGGAGTTTAACTTTAATATCTTCAAATCTGCTTCTACATCTATATTTCCAGGCTTCCCAGACTATGAGCATGGCTACCAGCAATGTAATGAAGCCTTGAGGACTGCAGATAGTAACCTCATTAAGGATTTTATGCAATCAACCTTGGATGGTACATGTTTCCAGATGTGTATTATCAACAAGGATAGCAAATTTGTTCCACAAATATGATGCCACTTCACTATTAAGAAAAAGATGATCAAAGTCTTCGATGGCATGTGAATAAGTACAGTAATCGCAACCGGATGCTAATTGTATTCCCATATTTTGAATTCGGTCATCAGTTGGAACAGCATGATTTAATGCCTTCCAGTAGAATAGTGCTACTCAAGGAGGGAATTTAGAATGCCATAATTTAAAAACTGGATTGCCTGCCGCTTGCCCTTTAATATATCTATAGGTAGACTTGGTATCAAAATTTCTAGAATTAGTGAGAGACCAAACAGACATATCATTCCCATTCTGCATAGGGAATCTGAGAATATCATCCCGAATATTACTATCTTCAATACCTTGCCAGATCAAGTGATGATGATCAGCTAATGTAGCTTGTACAGAGCAGTCCTCAAGTGGAGACATGTTTTGAGAAACATATTCCTTCAAAGGCTTATCTTTGTACCATGTGTCCTTGAGAAAATTTATGTTTGCTCCACTAAACACAATATTCCTCATACCAGCTAATAAGACCCTTCTAGCCTTTTCAAAATCCCTAGTTTTAATACCAATTGGAAAAGGGATTTTACAATCAGAAATGTGCTGATTTTGCAGGTATTTACTTTTTGTAAATGCAGCCCACAAAGAATTGCTATGCAAGGACAGCCAAAGCTATTTCACATGTGCACATAATTGTATATCTCCCAGTCTGCGGATGCCTAAACCACCTTCAGAAATAGGACTACACACCTTGTTCCAAGATACCCAATCTTTCTTGTGAACACTATCACCACCTTGCCATAGGAAATTGGTGACGCGGATGGAGTCGGTGGAAAGATCGATGGCAACTCTGGTATCACGAACAGGACTAGATAGGTTACTACCTCGCACAGCTCGGCCTCACGCTGGACAGTCTCACACCGGGCGACACACTCAAACTCACAAAGAGAAAGAGGGAAGGGAAGCACAAAGGGGCAAGGATGCACCTACGTGGGTTTCAAACTTTCATTCATTCATCATATGAAAACACACACCCTAGCCCCCCTTTATATAGGGAGGGCTATAACAATTACACCCTTAACTTTATCCTAATAACACTTATGTCCTTAGAAAACTCTTAATTAATTGCCAAGATAATGAACCGTCGGGGCTGCGTAAGTACGTAAGGATAAGTGGAATAACAAAATGATATTTTTTTTAACTATGGCAATACGTAGGCAGATCTGGGGATCAGCTAGGTGTTTTATTAATATAACAGGAAAGGAAAACATACAAGAGAACAGAGCCGAAAGATAGTCACCCTACGTAGAGGGGCTATTAAACATAAAGTGGCTCAAGATAAAACATGGGGATAAATCCAAAAACAAGACAACCAAGGTTCCACCATAAGGAACAGCAAGACACACCAATGGGCCAAGGGTATCGAAACAAACAATCTAGAAGATAGCTAAGAATGATGGCGAGGATTGAATCTATGACGTGCGCTCCTTGTGACTCTGCGATGAGGGGAGTAAAGCTCCCACCCAAGATCTTCATCAGTACCATCGGTGTCCTCTTGAGTCATGGCTACAACAGAGTCGGAGGCTAGTGGGGGACCCGTGCCAGAAGAAGGTTGCAACATGGACATCCTAGCTACCGCATCGGCCCAAGACTGTAGACCTTGAAGCGAGGCTGCTAGGGCATTAGACTGACGGATGTCTTCTTCAATGGACCGTCTGGAGGTGACTTTAGAGGGCACAGCCGCTGCAGGGGTAGGGGGCACAACAACAAGCGCATTAGGGGCAGCCAAAGCGATCACCAATTGACGAGGTTGCAGTGGAAGTGGCACACCGCCCTTGAGAAGCACGTGCTATGACGGGACAAGATCAGGGGCCAATACGATCCCTTTGCCACGATCAAGCCCAATCATGGGAACAGGGGAGCCATCTCCATGAAGGAGACCAGTGGCAGGACCCAAAGACAGCCCCGGTGGCAGCAGCAGAGGACTTCATAGCACCATCGGGAAGGGGGGAAAGATCAACCTCCACCACCGAAGTAGAACAACCAGACGGATTAGCCACTATGGACTAGGCAGAAATATTTCTATCAGGAGTAGAGTCCAGAGAGCCCACAGCGGTCATAGGGATAATTGGAGGAGCTTCAGGCGTGTGCAGAGGAGCAGGAGGGACTGGAACTTCACCAAAAGCAAACGAGCCTAAAGCCCGTTCCACACATCCAGCCTCAACACAAGGCGAAGGAGAAAGGGAAGGAGCATAAGGTGGACGGTCAATATCATCAGGATGATCACCAGTAGTAGCAGCAGGCGCCACCGTGGGGGAAGGAGAAGCAGGAGTATAAGCAGGTGGAGCAGCCACAGCATTAAGCGAAGGAGGCCCCTCCTTAGAAGAGAGAGGGTCGACACTTGCAACGGATGGGACGGCCCTTTCAGGAACACCAGCGGCAATACCAGGACAAGGGACGACCCCTGAGCCAGGAAGGGCAGCACAAGCAGCATAGTGGTTGGCCCCTTCACAAATACCAGCAGTAGGGGCATCAAGTGCCACTGACGGGTAAGGAGCAGTAGCAAAACCCGCAAGAGGGACAGCCCTAGAGGTAGGAGGATTGACACTTGCAGCAGAGTGGGCGACACCTCCAGGACCACCAGCATGAAGAAGAGGTAGCACGTGGGTAGGGGTCGACACCGAAGCACCAAGAAGAGGGGAAGGAGTCGACACCAAGCCAGCAGGAGTCTACACCAAGTCAGCAGGGACCAACGCATCTGTTCAAGTAGCAGATGCAACCACTGGAGCCTTCGTGTGCTTGGGCCCTGACTGGGCAGCAGGCGGATGTGGGGGGTCCTTGTCCACAGGGGGGTATCACAGTCCACAACACCGCCTAGTGGGGGTTGTGCAGGAGCCTTTGGAGGCAATTGGTCGAGCATATGCGAAACATCAGTAGGAGCATCAACAGTAGCACGGATGGGCCGCCAAGCCTGAGGAGGGGTAGGAGTAGGGGTAGAATGGCCTGCAGAACCATCTCCAGAACCAAGTGCCCCCCAGCCAGCGGGGGCTTTTGCTTGCATTTAGCTGGTAGGTGACCAAGGTGCTTGCAAGCAGAACAAAACAAAGGCATAGCAGGGTATATGACAGGTTGCCAATGGCCACCAGACCCCACACCAACCCAAACACGAGAAGGGGGCTACTTGGATACATCCAACTATACACAAACTCGGGCAGCCTGATGCTGGGGAGGTTATTGTTTGGGACAAAAGGAGATGGCCTGAACTGTAGATTCTTGGGGCTTTTGGAGGACTTGAATCAAGTGGGGCAATATGCCTGGGGGGCTGCCCTGCTGGCTCACTTGATAGCTGACCTGTCCACTGGGACAGCTCGAGAGACAACTGTCAACGACTTTTCACCATTCCTTTAGGTATGCAGGTATGTAATTTTTTTAAAAATTTTATGCTTATGCTTTATGATTATGATCATGCTTAATGATTATGCTTATGATGATGTTTAATGCTTATGAATATGCTTACGATTATGTTGCTTATGATGCTAATACTTGTAAATGCAGGTGTAGAGCCACCTATACATGCCAATAGACAAAGTCGGCCCTCGACATCCTGATGCTTACCCCTTGGCTCGATGCTGGTTACTATTGGTGATCGGAGCGCCTCACTCATATGAGTTGCAAGTGCTTAGGCGGGAGTTTCGAGACTACCCCGCTGCCATGGTATGTATGTAATTATTATGCATATTTCTATGCCATGTTTATGCCTAATGACAATTTGACTCTATAATGATGACATGTGTGCATGCAGGTGGTGTGAAGGCCCTATTTAGGGATGCCAGATGAGGGCCAGCCCTAGGTAGTAGTGGGCCGACCTCTGTTCAAGCGTGAGATTTGGGTTCACTGCCCGAATGAGATCGAGCCCCTAAGGCTGCGACTGGTGATGAGGACTTTGGGCCTTCACCAGGAGTGGATAGATGTAGCAGAGCCTCACGACATCGGACGAAAGTCATGAGGGCGGATTGCTCCGACTGACTGGAGGCTGCACTTCCATGAGCACTATGCAGATTGGCAGAGAGGCGGGACTCTAGTCATCTCCCATGCATAAGATAGCTCGGCATACTTACAACGCTACTAGGAGACGTACGCCGATCGACCTCAGATGAGGCCAGTGGGGGTATGTATGCTATGAATGCATGTTTTATTCCTATATGCCTTTTGATATATTCTAACTAACATGTGATGAATGTAGGATGCTTGAGATGTCATATTCATAGACTTGTAGGCCCACCTTCACGATGTTGAGGCCTAGATCGTAGCTACTCAGGCGGCCTTGGAGACCCTGGTAGGTATGCATGTAGTTTATGATGTTAATTATTCTTAAAGGTTTAGTGTTTAACCACTGGCAATCTCCATTAATGCAGTGTGCCCAATAGGGAGCAGTAGCAGGAGGAGCAGGAGGTGCTTGTTTGAGCACGAGAGACCCAGTCACCGAGGTTACTTCATTGGAGGAGCATCTCGCTGGGGCAGTCGCACGCGCCGAGGCAAGAGAGCGTGACTTGGCTAAACAGGTAGTTCACAAAATAATATTCATGCATGTATATATTTCCTCAATAAAATGTTTATTTCATTATGTACTTATGATGATGGTGAATTCTGCAGGCTGAGGGTCTACCGGTGGCGCTCACTCAAGCTGCCCTGGTGGGCACCAAGCTCGCGATCCGCGATGAGTGAGTCGCGAAGTCAGAGGAGGAGAGGAGGCACCGAGAGGTAGAGGAGCTCCCCCGCGACATGGTGGAGCTACAGATTCTAATTGAAGTGGATAGGAGAGAGCAAGCACAAGAGGGAGAGGAGCAGCTCGAGCCCGAGTGCGAGTTGCTCGAGCTGAGGACCCGATTAGGCATCCTCGAGGAGTGCTACCGGAGAGGATGGGAGAGGGCACATCACGAGGGGCATCCCAATGCCTATTCCAACACTGGCCACCTGGCTTCCTCCTCTGAGTTTCGGAGGAATGAGGCAGATGCACGGGCTCGAGGTGAGAGACCCACCACTACCCAGGGGTCGATGGGCCCCCCACAAGTTCCTCTCAGAGATAGAGATAGGAGCGAGGTGGAGAGTAGGAGGGAGGAGAGTGGTGATGAGAGTCAGAGAGATTTTGTTGTACACCACCTTCTTGACTTTTGTACCTGTACATGATTATGATAGTGAAATGAAAAACATTATTTTTATGTTACCTGATGGTCTTTATTGCTCTCTTGTGTGCTTGCCTCTCCTGTCTCTGTGTAACAAATCTTCAAATAAATAGATTAGTTACTCTATTCAACTTGGC
>JANBPO010001425.1:0-11065 GCA_024336825.1 Amorphophallus titanum | reverse complement strand
AGAGGTGGGGACCACCCACTCTCTCCCTCTATCCAGTCTACCTAAACTCTTCCATGACCCTTCAACTTCCCCTATAAAAGCCCCTTAGAAGCTCAAGGGGTGGGGAACTAAATGCATACATGCAATCCAGGACCGCTCAAGGCTTCAGCATAAGGCAACCGGCGCAGGAGCAAGGAGATTTATGTGTGGGTGTGACTTGTGCATCGGCTTAATCACACCGAGGGTATGTCATTCATACTCCCCTCTTACGGCATTTTACCATGACACACAAGTCTATCCCCGCTACGCACGAGATGCTATGACGAAGGTGGATACGCCCCTTCTGGGATGGCCCTCGCATGCCCATTTATGACTACCATGCACATGTCATGATGGCCGACCTCCCGCTGTCACAAGAACACACCCGATCGCTCCGCTTGAGCCGAGGTCGACTCTCGCCCAGCCACCAACCTGTGCCTTTGCCAGGCACCCAGTCTACTCCTCCCTCGACAACCTAGACATAGTCCCCGCCTCGAGGAGGGTCCCTATAAAACATGCAGATATCTATCTTATCTCGCCTTGACCTGGGGACCGACTCACATGTCGGATTTGTCCTACGGCCTGCGCCAGTTGTACCTTGGCCACTATGGCCCACCTGTAAGGCCCGTGTGTCCCTCATAAATTATATTATCACCCGAGCGAGTGTTCTAACACCCACGTTCAGGTCTCAGCCTTCCCCATACGACTCAATGTAGGTGTTAAGTACCTCCGGCCGTTGCTAATACCTCCCGATCAAATGCAAACCCCTAACTGTGAAGTGCCCATGCTCTCCATCCATGGCTTCAGATACATACAGACTTCTCTTCAACACTGAACGATGGTGTTCGGATTCAATCTGATGTAAATAAACACCGATTGCTTGCGGTCAGTGGGGAAAGGCATCCAATACACGACTCCCTACAATCGCCTGCGCACTCACACTTGCGAAACCCCCTTGTCTCTCCATGTGTCACCTGTCTCCCGAGCCTACGTGCCGTGTTCTGGCAATGCTTCCACCGTAAAACCCTTGGTTCCATAGGTGGTTGTCAAGAAATCGACTGACACGTCTGCACCCCAGCCTCATTTCCCCAAGACCAGGAAACCTCTAGTGCCACTTGATTCCCCTCTTAGCTTTCCATAAAAGGTGAGTGCACGGTGCCATCCTGAGGTGGATACGGCCATAGGAGAGAGTGCCCGAGACTTGCCAGAATCTGGCACCTCCTTTATCACTTTATCCACCCCCTCATGCCAGTCACCGTATACACCCCGCGTCGCGCTCCGACCCCCGAGGCCGGTCGAGCGCCGCCCGCGAACAAAAGGATGGCATGCCCAGTGGGACGTCTCCTACCTTCCTTCTTTTTGCTAAAGAGAAAGCCTGTGCCAGCCCTGAAGTCCTGGTGCCCTTTTTCTGTCCTTGTAGGAGAGACAAAAGAGAGCAGTTGTTTGCACTTCCCAGTAGCTTCCAGGTTGCGCTTCAGTTGCCGGACTTCACTCGATGACAGTCAATGGTCGTCGCCTCCACACTGTCCAGTCCAACAGCAACTATGGCGGCTGTCACCTACGGTCCCATCGTCATCGGCACCCACGCATGGGTGGGTTATTTGGCGGCGTCGATTGCCTTTGGCAGTTTCACCCCGATCTTCAGATCCCCCTACTTCTTGGGTGTGGTCCCCGTGGCTGCTTCGCAGCTACCCTCAGTCCTTGTGCTTGCTGGTGCAATGAACACATCACCCCAGCCCCCAGCTTCGGCAACTCGCTCGGGCGCCAGGCTGGGGCCTTCTATCACCAGCCCCTGCGGGGGCCCCGAACCAGTTCCTGCCCGAGCAAATGCCAACCCTCGGGCCGAGTATCGACCAACTGCAGGCGTGGGCCTCACGCACTGAGCCTCGGTCTCCATTGCAGTAATTTGCTCGGGCCTACAACCCCTAGCCTCAGCTAAGTCGGCAACCCGTACGGGTTTCCACCCTAAGATGCCCGACTCCCCAGCATCCTACTCGGGTGCTCAACCTCAAGCCCCAGCTCGGATAGCCCCCCACCCGGGTCCCTTGACCCGGGGGCAGGTCTCCCCAGCACTCCGTTCGGGCCTCAAGAGGTGGCATTCCGAATAGGCCTAACCTATCTTTCCAGTCACGCCTTTCTATATACTCCTTGGTTGAAGGCAAACCCAAATCAATCAAATGAAACTACAATAACTCTTATGTCTATGGAGAATGGTCCTAAGCATGCATCTAATTGAAGTATAACAGACATAAGCAATCACACATTGAGACAGGGATTTTTTAGGTGGTTCGGTCTCAACCTTGAGACCTACATCCACCCCTCACTCAAACTAGAGTGAGGCTTTCGCTGATACACAGCTTCAATCCGTTGATCCACAGCTTCGGGGATGAATCCCTACAGACTGCTGATCTACAGCTTTGGGGATAAGATCCCAGACCGCTGAGCCTCACAGCTTATTTTTCGCTGAGTACCACAGCTTACTATCCGCTGAGCCTCACAGCTTGCTGTCCGAGGAATTGCTCCTCTCCGCTGAGCACCACAGCTTGCTCTGCTGCCTAACAGCTTGAATAAAGGTTCAAAAGAAAAACACAAAAGAACAGAACGAAATACAGATAATGCTTGAAAAATAATGTAGCTCAGATGAGCGATCAATTCTAGATCTGATCTAGAAATTGAAACAATCAGCAACTGTCTCTCCTCTGAATTCTTCTCCTCTCTCCGATACTTTGTTCTGCCTCTTCCTCTCTATTCTGTAACAAACTCTTTTTCTCTCCAGCACTCTGGCTTCTCATCTCTTCAGCTCTTCAACTCTCTGTGTCTATCTTCTCTATCTCTATGATCCTCTATATCGCTTTGAATGAGAGATCTGCCTTTTTATACCTACGAACTGATTCTCGTGGACCCCATAATATTTCAGTTCGACACGTGGAGGGAGCATCCCCACCAATGGCTTTTCATGAAAAGCAATTTGATGAAGTCCACGTGTCAGATAGGAATAAGAGGTGAATCTACGTGGCCAATCGTTCTTGTGGACATTTTACCTTGGATCACGTGCCAAACATGTGAACCTTAGAATCACGTGTTCACTTAATTCTTTGATGTTTTCTACTCTTCAAGTGTTTGATCGAGTTACATGAGAGGTTTAAGACTTTTCATACTAAAGTCTCTATCAACAAGATATGAAGCATTTCATCAAACACTTTTATTATCATTTAGATCACAAGTAGTTAGGAGAAATGTCTAGTATAAGCAGTTTCATAATGATCAGTCACACAGATCAAGAATGTATGCGATGATGCATATGCCTCGATGCAAACACACAGTGCACCGACCTGTGTAAGTATACCTCTGCACGAATGCAGTAGCTGACCTACAACTGCACTGACCTGTGTAAACCACATGTAGACCTTCTATGCCAAGAGAGAATGGATGAAGACAAGAGTTTATGAGGATGCACCGACCTATGTGAAACACAGCTTGACCTGTCGAGTTAGGACAGGTGTAGCTGCACTGACCTATCAAAGCGGTGGCTAACACAGCTAGTGCTTAAGCATCGACCTGATGACTTAAGCACACATGAATGCATTGGCCTGAGTCCAGTAAATAACAAATGTGCACTGACCTGTTAAGACCTGGACTCTACATGTGCATCGACCTGTTCGGCGTAATGCTTTCATGTGCATCGACCCTGTAGACCTGAATGCATGTATATGCATCGACCTTGCTGAACACAAGATCCAATGTGCATCGACCTTGCTAAACACAAGGTCCTCTAGTGCACCGACCTTGCTGAACACAAGGTCCTCTAGTGCACTGACCTTGCTGAACACAAGATCCTCTAGTGCACCGACCTGATATACTGATGGAGAGTACATGCACCGACATAGCAGACTTCATGCATGTATGTGCATCGACCTGTCAAGCTACAAGCCTAAATGTGCATTGACCTTATTCCATTGTAATACAAAGCTGCATCGACCCGATTTGAATGTGATGCTTAGCTGCATCGACCTGCATGACTGACTGACTACATATGCATCGACCTTATGTTCCTGACATTTATTAAGATGCATGACCAGTCTGAATGGCATCCAAACATGAGAACAAAAAGTGACACTCAAGACATTATTATTAAGATAGTTTTCTCACAACATGATTCATAGTGTGACATCATCAAAACCAGAGTTTCAATAAATAAAAGGAAAATTACATAGTTTATGACTCAAATAAAATATGAAAATTACATGACTCGACTCAGAAAAATGTGACAGACACAATGGAACCATGTCGAAGAGCAACGAAGCTGTGGAAAAAATGTGAAGGGCGAGAGATGCCCCCATCACAGGACTATGGATAGGATATTCCTGAAAGTCCCACCAATGAACAAACCATCATTTGACCCTTGTCATCATTAGTAAGATCGGTCAACTTCTCCTTTAACTTGGACCCTACGTCCTCGTTAATGAACAAACATATCTTTGCTTCGACATTTAACCAATGTCGACGAACAAACCAGTTTCGACCCTTGTCATCATCGGCAAGACCAGTCGGCATCCCCTTAACCTGGACCTTTCATCCTCATTAATGAACAAACATATCTTCGCTTCGACATCTAACCAATGTCGATGAACAAACTAGTTTCGACCCTTATCATCATCGGCAAGATCGATCGGCATCCCCTTAACCTAGATCTTTCGTCCTAGTTAATGAACAAACATATCTTTGCTTCAACATTTAACCAATGTCGACGAACAAACCAATTTTGACCTTTGTCATCATCGGCAAGATCGATCGGTATCCCCTGAACCTGGACCTTTCATCCTCGTTAATGAGCAAACATATCTTTACTTCGACATCTAACCAATGTCGATGAACAAATCTGTTTCGACCCTTGTCATCATCGGCAAGACCGGTCGGCATCTCCTTAACCTGCACCTTTCATCCTCGTTAATGAACGAACATATCTTTGCTTCGACATCTAACCAATGTCGACGAACAAACCAGTCTCGACGCTTGTCATCATTGGCAAGATCGGTTGGCATTTCCTTAATTTAAACACTTCGTCCCTGATAGCGAAAAAACCTACCCCTACCTCGGCACTCAGTCTGTGCCCATTCTGGCATCAGTTCTCTAAATCAAGTCAAAAAAAAAAGAGAGGAGGCTTAAAATAGAGGTGCCTCACTAGCCTTATCCAGCCACGCTGAGTAAGGGCAAGAATGGCTATAACCCGGTTACAATAGGAAACCCACAAGGGCGTTGCAGGCAAAATCTGTACCCGGCCATGTGAGAACTCAAATGGGCGCGCAAACGTAAAAGGGGGCTAGCATCAGTGAAAACCCAAAAGGGCGCTTAGGTCGGTAATATGATGAATAAAATGATGAATAAAAAATTGAATGGATGAAATCATGATGGTATCAACTGTCTCATTAACCATTCAGGTCCCGCGAGGATCCCTGCATGCGACCGAAAAGTCGCGTCCCATCGGCATAAGCCTTACGCTTATGCTGTAACATACCCTTGCTTCGGCATTTAACCAATGCCGATGAACAAATCATATTTGACCCTTGTCATCATCGGCAAGATCGGTCAACTTCTCCTTAACTTGGACCTTCCATCCTCATTAATGAACAAACCTATCTTTACTTTGGCATTTAACCAATGTCGATGAATAAACTCCCACTGACCCTTGTCATCATCGGCAAGACCGGTCAGTACTCCTTAACTTGGACCTTCGTCCTCTTTAATGAACAAACCTATCTTTACTTCGGCATTTAACCAATGTCGATGAATAAACTCCCATTGACCCTTGTGATCATCGGCAAGACCGATCAGTACTCCTTAACCAGGATGTTTCATCCTCGTTAATGAACAAACCTATCTTTGCTTCGACATTTAACCAATGTCGATGAATAAACTCCCACTGACCCTTGTCATCATCGGCAAGACTGGCCAGTACTCCTTAACTTGGACCTTTCATCCTCATTAATGAACAAACCTATCTCTGCTTCGGCATCTACCCAATGCCGATGAAAAAACTACCACTGACCCTTGTCATCATCAGTAAAATCGGTCAGTACTCCTTAACTTGGACCTTTCGTCCTTGTTAATGAATAAACTTATCTTTACTCCAGCATTTAGCCAATGTTGACAAACAAACTCTCACTAACCCTTGTCATCATCGGCAAGACCGGTCATTATTCCATTAATTGGGACCTTTCGTCCCTATTAATGAATGTAACCTTTTCCATTGCCTCGGCATATGTTTCAATAGCCCTTCGACACGTGTCCCCAAGTATTTCGTAGTCGAGCTAGCGTAACCCTAACCTCGGGGAAATTTGTGCCGTGGTGGAGTGAACTCCTCATACCTTCCCTAAAGGCGTGAGCGCTCTCCTACCCTAACAAATCAACATACCCCAAGCTGGGTGAATTAGCATCATGCCTGAACTCATGATAAAAAAATGCACAATTACAGTTGGGCACTAGGATCGCAAGATAAAGCTAAAGAAGTTTTATTACATAAAGAGAACGATACATGGAGTATCAGAGTGTGCTCCGATGCACATGAAGTTTCAAAATAAACAGGGAAAAGGTACACATCACTGTTTGGGGCAACAAAAAATATCTTCAAGTTCCATAAGCCCGATAGAAGAATGATCGACTTGGTCTTGTAGTCGACACTCTCTGACTTCCAACTTCAGCAGCTTGTCCTGAATGGAGCTAGCACGCCCTTCTGCCAGTGCGGCTTGATCTAAACCATGTATCTGTAGTCGCCTGGCATTCACCAGATCCTCCTCAGCTTGGGCTAACTCAGCACGAAGTTGAGAAGTCTACTCCTCCAGCATTGAAATCTGGCTGGTGGCTCCCTCGGCTAGGAACCTCTGTTGGATGGCAGTCTCGGTCTTGGCTTGCAGTGTAGCAAGGCCCTCCTTCCTCTGGAGTTTTAGGGTGGCCAATTGATCCCTCAAGTCGTGATCGATAAATTCCCACCGGTTTACTTGAGCAATAAGGTCACCCGAGGCGTCTAATTTTGCATAGGGCACCCGAAAGCCATGAGGGTGCGAGACATAGGCTCTACTAGCCCCCTCAGCTGTGCATAGGATAAGTCTTGGCTAGTCAGCATAGCCTACTTCAGCATCTCCAAGTTCAACCACACCGGCTCTTCAGATGATTCCAAGCCAAGTGATGGCACGTCAAGGAGATGAAACTCTACCCTGTTATCAACTTCAGCCCAAATGTCTTTAGCAGGCTGAGAAGAAGATGAAGGCCGTAAGGAGGATGGTTTCACTGGCTCTTTCTCAAGCTGCTCAATGGGGTCAGCACCTGTCGGGACTAGGACTTCGACCTCAACCTCTACGGAGGGGTCAAAGTCTTGACCTCCAAGGTCCTCATCTACCAAAGTAAATGACATGGGCTGCTTCAGCTGTGAAATCTTTTCTGATTCAGCATCGACTGTAAGCATCAGGGCAGTCATCTCACCAACTGTCCCTTCTTTAAAATCTCCACCATCGGAGATGAATTTGTAATATTGCCCTATCTAGGCCGCCTATCCCAGCTCATCCTCGGCCTCGATTGCCAGTATGGAAGTATCGCCAAATGCTTCCTTGAGCTCGGCACCTACTGACGCATCAGCGAAAGTAGCATCAATGTATTCTAGCCCGGCTTCCATTGACTGAAGCTGAAGTTGCTCAGTGGAGGGCCGACCAAAGCCTAATGACGAGACCAACCCATCCGGGAGTTTCAAAGCAATCGGCCTTAGCACGGGAGCCGTGCCCATGATAGGAGTAAAAGATGTGGCCCTGGACTAGAAAGGAGAGAAACTAGCCATGGTTCCCACCACCGGCAGCGGCAGTCCCACTGAGATTGCAGACCCCTGTACAAAGAAGGGGAGTATTAAGCATGAAGAAGGTGGTAATAAAAAAATGCCAAATCTCCTGCTAACAAATGATGGCAGGTGCAAAGAAAGCCATATGCAAAAGAAGACCTCACCTTAAGCGGCACGAGCCCCAACTCACTAGACCTTGAAACTTCCAAGGCCGGCTCAGCAAGGTTTGTGGTGATCCCTCCTTCTTCTAAAGGAAGCTGGGCACACTCAGTGGTCCTAGCGTCAGTCGTGGTGGGCTGAATGCGGGGAGGTCACTCCCGTAAGAAAGAGATGGGGTACTAGCTCCCAACTCTAATTCGCTCCCCCTCATCACTAGAAGGCTCATAATCGACAAGCTTTTCAGAAGGAGGACTCTCAACTAGCTCGGTAGTCTTGACTCTGGGGTCCTCTGAGCATACCGAAGCATCCTGAATCGCCCCTGAAGAAGCCTTATTCGCAGCTAGGGTGACCAACCTCTTAGAAGATCGCCGGGTAGACAGCTCAGCGGGCACCGAAGGCTTGAGAGACGGAGCTACAATAGGCTCTGAAGGAATGACATCTGACTAAAAAAAGTAAGGTTGACAAAAGAAGAAGAGTGAACATCTACCCCTAAAGCCTTGTGCTTAACGACAATACCTTCATGGCTAGGTGCCGGTGAAGGAAGATCACTTTTTTTTATCAAAAACCTTGCCTAGGTACATTAGGGACCAATGCGCAACTAGGAGGCAAATTTTATTAATAATGAAAGAAATTAGGAATTACATCAATCGAATGCTAGGCATCCCGAGCTTATCCAACCTGGCAGCTCCTTTTATATGGCTAGGAAGGTGCTGCTAAGAAGAAAAAAAGAGATTACATTTTGTATTACAAGCAAAATTTGCTAAAGACTCTACCACATTAGTGGCCTCACGAAAGATATGAGTAATTCAATCATTGGCTGAAAGAAGGGTCCGAACTTGCCTCACAAATATAAGAATCTCCCAGGGGCATAGAATCTTATTATTGATAACTTGGACCATAATATGTGAATCACATTCAATTAGGCTCGGCTAGGAAGTGATAGTTCTCAAGTATTTTAAACAGAGCTGGGGGCGTACCCGGTGATCCAGTATGTTTTATTCTCTGTAGACTGTACTTTATAGATTGGACTTTGTAGTTAATTTATTAATTTTAAATATAATTTATTTCTTATTATTCAAATAATTAATTCTATATTTATGTCTTATATTATTTTAAATTTCAATGTACCTTTGTAACACCCAAATAACCCTTTCGAGCCTTCCAGCTCGTGGGTGGCGGGCCAAGATTCGAATGGTATTGAGTAATTTCCGGTATCCAGATCTTGAGTCATTACAGGTGGTATCAGAGCAAAGCTGTATATGTACATGAGAATTTGAATAATTGCAGTGCTGTAGAGTCCAAAAGGTCCAGTATAGTCGACAGCTGGCATAAAATTTTGTGTTTGTTTCCCGCATTATTTCTTGCAAGGGAGCTACAACGCACCGTGATGGCACTACGAAGGCAGATTTGGTCATTGTTAGAGTGTTGGAGGGAGCTTGAGGAGTAAGATAAAGAGTTATCATCCCCAGTGGCGATGGCCCCAGTTGTGCTGAATTGGACAGAGATTTATCGAAAGGTACAAGTTTGTGGTGTAGCATCTGAGATACTAGCGATGAGGCCAGTGGCTGGCAAGGATAGTTCATGGCTAGGTGGCCATGAGTATGTTCCGAAGGTGTTAATGTCATTTTGGCTACCCCCGTTTAATGTTTAACCATCCCCTAAGGCGTCAAGGTTGTGGTTTGAAGTGGTGGAGTGGATGCCTTGTTCGAGAGAGTGCTCGGACAACTGGAGGATCTTCCTGGTGAGCTATTGATTGTCGAGCCTGACATTCTCGTCATGCTCAGTGGTGTCAGAGATGACGTGCCTGTGCCGATCATTTTTACATATTTTGAGGTGGGAATGGATAGAGATGTCCAAGTGAGTTTTAAGTCCTGCGTGACTACGCGTGAATGGTTGTGTTAGTTCTAGATATAATTTTGGATAGTATGGCGGTGACTTAGTTTTGGGCCGAAATTGTAGAGTTGGGGTCATTGTGCACATCACTAGATGCGCCGAGCGAGGTAGCAGAGGAAGTGTGAAGGTTCAACGACAGATTTAGGACTTGAGTATAAGCTGAGGCAGGTGCTGACCATGGTTTGTGTTGTGGTTCCAGGCGTGGTGGTCTAAGTAGTAGCTGCCCAGGAGTAGATATTTGGGGACCCGAGAATTGAGAACGAGTTGGTGTCAGCAAGGAAATATTCGATGGATTAATATCCAGTGGTTAAAGGTGTAGCAGCCTTTGAGCCTGGCATTTTTAGTAATTTCCTCGCTCCCCAATATGCTTTTTGAGAGGTTAGTGATTACGGGATTAGAGACAGGCATAGGAAAGGAGCATGGGGCAGCAGCTAGCTTAACTGTTGTGGCAGAGTGTGGCTGGCGATCAACAGAGTCAGTGCTCAAGGCGTGGTGAGTCACTGTCTGTCAAGTTGTGCCGATGTACCAGAAAAAGCTACCAGCATGGTCTGACGGGACACTTGGTAGGTATTGTCGAAGAAGCTGACCTGATGATAGCGATGGTTTTCCTGACATTGGAAGGTGAGGTCCCTAGCATGCATAAGATTCAAGGTCAAGTCAAGTGTGGAAATCTCCCGCTTTGTGGAAGATTTATTGGTGTCTCCTCAGTTGGAGAGAATTGTGTTTTGGTTGAATTTTGCCAATTTTCATTACGTGTTCGAATTCATTGGCCTCCCTGAGTATGCCAAAGAGTCTGTCTAAGAAGTGTTCTATGTTTTGGCAGTGCGGCTGTCTGTGAGAAGTTATGCCAATCCTTTGATGCGTAAGGGTGCTTTGGCATTATTATGGTTGGATGAGTGCTAGTTGGGCTATGTGTGCGAGAATTCGTGGCTGGTGTTGTGATTCCTGATGTATTATGGATCAGAGCCTATAGAGTTGTGGGAGGATTTCGAGATTAAGAGAGAGAGTCTGAGCTCTGGGTTCGAGGATGTCATGCCCCGAGATATATGTACAGCGTAAGGAAATCGGGGATGCGAATAGTCAACAATACGCCTCAAGCTAACAATATAATCAAAGCGAGATAAACACTCACATAAAAGATGAATACACAAGGATATAGACTTAAAAATCTAA
>JANBPO010001418.1:91796-314436 GCA_024336825.1 Amorphophallus titanum | reverse complement strand
GTATATTGGAAGCTAATGAAAGAATGAAGAAAGAAAATTGTTAAGAGAGAGAGTCTCTTCTTCTTCCTTGGGTGTGATGCTCAAGAACTCTAGATCCTACGACAGGATCTAGCCAGGGTGTGACTCCCCACGCCGTCGGTGCGATGTCGAGGCTCCCGTTCACTCCGCGCTCGTGTGCAGATCCAAACCTGTCCATCCAGATCTCGTCCCTAGGTTTCGAGTCATCCACGGCGCCCTCCTGATCTGATCTGGTCCTGGCGATTTTACTAGGGATACCTCTACAAGCCACGAGCAATCTAACCTTGGTTTCACATCGATCGGATTCTGGATATCTGAAAACAATTTTTCTCATGAGGTTGCGTGTTGCTGTCTATCCCTGTGACACGGATCTCACACTCCATATTGCAAAATTCCTCTAGATCTCCTCTCAACGTCTTTGGGCCCGAGGTTTGGATGGCTCATGCAACTTTCTGTCTTCTTTGCGATGTCGCTGAGCAGGCTCCATTCTGACGTCTGTGCTGGGCGTGGCGAAGAGTTTCGTGAGACTACGCAGGCCGACCTATGCAGATCTGACCCAGAACTGGTAGCCCCTTGAGGGAGATCCCACGACCTGTCCCCTCCAAATCTAGCCAAATCCTTTGGTCAGGATCTTCCTTCCGGCGTCACCGGTGATCCCCAGCAAGTAGTGCTCCGTTCCCATACTGTAACCCTTTGTTTCTATTTTTTTTGCTCTTCTGTGCAGTTCTGCACAAGCTGAATCAAAGCCACCTTGCAGACATCATCACATCCAGACAGTAGCAAATCTGGATGCGCCACTTGGACGGGTCGATTTGCGTCCAGTTCCTTGGGCATTCTAACAGACGGCACTCTGATCTGACTTAGGATCTAGCCGTACCACCTCTTTCAAGAAGACTGCGTAGGTTGGCCAGAGCAAGTAGAACCGACCGATCGGGAACCAAGCCTCGCCGCCTCATCTCCTCGACTCCATCGAGTGCTGCCCGTCAGCCCGTGCTCTTGCAGCCCCGAATTTAGTGTTTGTAGCATGTTATGTCCCTGCGAGGAGTGGGTATTATTATTTAGGTTGTATTAATTCTATTGTTATCGTGTATCGGGGTTGTTGGACTCGACCGGGGTTTCTTCCCCATGTGCTAGTCGTGGAGGTACGTGTGGCGTTCCCTTTCTCAGTATTTACTTATTTAGTATGCTTTCATATATGTCGTGCTTCTACGAATAGGGCCCCTAGTCAGTTGCGAGTCACTGCGGTTGAGAGTTGTGAGCACCCATTCTCATAGTCCCAGTCAAGCGCCGAGCCTAAACTAGATCACCCTAGGCGACAGTGGTTCCTTAACCGCTGTGATCCCACGCTTCCCTCGCAGAGACGATCGTTGGACTAGAGAGCTTCTTGTTGAGAGACACCTCCACTCGAAGGAATGTCACGGAGGACAGCCGCCCGACTTACCTTTAGCGTGCAAGTGTTGGCCGCACTTCGAGTTGGTCATAGGTCCTAGCCCATTTGTGTCCTGTCCCGCATCAGTTTTCATTTGCTCTGACCTTGACTTAATTTCATTTTCTCTTCCTATTCACTTGGACTCCATTCCACTGCTCGGACTACTCAACATAAGTGACCCTCTTCATGTGAAACTTCTGTCAAGACAACCATATGAACTTACATGAACTTATCATCATAAAGGTAGTGATTATATGCACATGATTCATTATGCACATGATTCAAGCAAGATTCATCAAGATTCATGAACTACAATCACAGCAAAGATTTCATGATTACAGACTCATGATGAGTCATAGTGTTTGACATCATCAAAAATATAAACCATTCCATGAACCATGGGGATACAACAATCTCCCCTTTTTTGATGATGGCAACACTATGAGTCATTATAGCCATTGCCACCAAGTTAACACAATAGCCGTTAACACCAAGTTAACACAACACATTGAAGCAATATCAAGCACTACTTATCAGTATCAAGCTTTATACTCCCCCTTTGACATCCAAACCTTAACAATCAACCACTGACTCAAGTAAGCATATGTCATACTGACTCATCAAACTATTCTCCCCATTTGACATCATCAAAAAGAAAAAGAACTAGTTTGATAGGAGCAGTAGAAATGCCTAAAGTGGACATGGAAGAGAAATGGAGAAGGTGGAATCACAATATAGCTCAGTAAATCAGGCAATCAAGACAATTTGCAGTGAATCGATGCACGAGATTTTTCTTTATGTTTCAAGTTTTAGTATTCTGCGAGGGACAGATTAAACTCAGTGATCCTTATTCATGCAAATGATGACTCATGCATAATGCAATCAAGTAGATATGTATATATCTATTCATGCATCAGGGCTCCCTCTTTTTAGGAGTGGAAAGGGGTGTAAGAAAGATGCAAATAAGTCAATGCACCAAGAGTGTTCATGTGCAACACTTAGATGGTTGTGCAAACATATAGAAAAGTCAAGCAAGTGTCACTGCAGTCTTTCAATTTTCTGAATGCATACTAAATCAAATTTTCAATTGTAAGTGAGTAACATGAAAGATGTGTTTTAGCCTTATGGATAACCAGATTTTTAAGTTCAACACACAAGATATTACCTAGACTGCACTTCAATTTAGAGAGCAGCGCATTAGAGGCTTCACACTATCTTTATCATAACTTTTGCTTTATCTTTTCAGACATTTTCACCGATTGACAATTGAGTGATCAGGTTCAATCTGCTCCTTTTTACATGAGAAGACACATGGGGCTCATGCAAGACTCCCCAGTTACTCAGAGCATTAACCATCTCACCTCTTTGAACTG
Organism: Amorphophallus titanum; assembly: GCA_024336825.1. NCBI lineage: Eukaryota > Viridiplantae > Streptophyta > Magnoliopsida > Alismatales > Araceae > Amorphophallus > Amorphophallus titanum. The sequence goes on along the minus strand of JANBPO010001418.1, from coordinate 311,616 downwards.
AGATGCTCAAGCGCAACACTTTTTAGAATTGAATCACATCACCTCTCAGGTGGCATGCATCCAATCTTACTTATTGAACACACTTTTCAAAAATGAACCACACCACGTCTTAGGTGATGTTCATCCAATTTATTAAGTGTGACTGAGCATTGCTCTGCCTTTCATTTTTATCAAAATTTTCAAACAGAGTTCGGTAGCTTTTTCCTCAACTACCTCTTTGACATCCATGCAGTGAAGTTAATTTCTGTAGAGTGTTGAAAAGAAATAGCTATATCCTTATAACTAACACTTATTGTCACATTTTATGCATGAAGTGTGGGAATTTGTTTGACAAGCATACAGAAAAAATTACTTGAATACATGACAGTGTAGTTACCCCTATATAGATGCACTTATTAAGTATTCACTCCCCCTAAGTGTGACATGAGACATACTAGTGATGACTCAAGTGCAGACTTATTTAACAAAAAATGTCTGGTCTTAGAAGTTTCAAGGAAGGGGGTGTTTAGCATATAAAATTATGCAGGCATATAGAGGAATGGGTATGCAGTCTGCACTGCAAAATGCAATGACCATGCAAAACTTTCAGATTTTTATTTTGAATTTTTCTAAATGCATTACAGGAAGAAATGAAAGAATTCAATTTTTATTGGAATGACCCAAATGTATCCAATGCATGAATTTTTTATGTATGCAGCCGATAATTTGATGTGGCATGACCAATTATGCCACGACGCACTTTGGACCCATATTTGCTAGCACATAGACAAATAGTAACGAGCTTAATTTTGGTGGGTTTACTCACGTGATGCGCACTCTCACCTGAAAGCAACTCGGGGATGGTAGTGAGGGTCCGGGGTGGGACCTTGCTGTTCTGGGGATTGACTAAGCTGGGGCTGACCCCCTTAGGGGTTTGGGATTCCCACATTTTGTGGGTGGCCAGCACGCCGTGGGGGTGGGATAATTGGTGACTCTCACAACTCTCTCTGCGGTGGGCGCACAGATAGATATAGTTGGTCGGACACTTGCACTCCATCTGACGAGCAGTAAGAAAGGATACTAGATAAGAAAATGAGATACCAGGAAGGGTAAACAAGCGCTCACCTGATTGGTTTGAAGAAATCGATCCCAATCGGAGACGAGGCGAGCGGGGAATGTACAACACCCCGTACGTGCGTCGAGGAAGCTTGAGCGACCCTGTTTAGTACAACGCACAACACCTCTCCCAGGAGGGCTGACATGGGAATTGGGAATAGGAATTACAACCAATGATACCTCCATGCAGGGAGGGGCTTTAAGCTGGCCAGGTGAGGGGAGAGGGAAGCGACGATGGGAATCAAGCCTTCAGTGCTAGCAGCCTCACGCGCTTCCTGCACAGTCTAGCATCAGAAACTTGATGGCCATGGTGCTCCCTACTCGAGCCACTGATGTCGCTGAATTTGGTATAGATGAAAAGATGCTCGTCTTGGGAAGATCTAGGAAGAAGAATCAATCTTTTCTGAGGTCAGTAGTGCAAGAACTAGCTGTTCTTGTGAGACTGTGCCGATGCCCACAGTTCTGTCCAGAGCAGATCTTGCCAGACAGAGATTGGCTTCTTCAATCACCGTGACCTCCACAGGTCGGTGCTAATGATGGGGCTGGTGCCAAATCATTTGTAGCTGAGCCTTCTTCATGCTGTAACATGATCAGGTCCGTTCGATGCCCTATGAACCTGGTTCTGGTCGATTGGAGATTGAGTAGATAGGGCGACCCTGTAGGTTCCAGCAGACGAATGCAGCGAACCCGAGGCACTACCAGCTGTTTATTTTTTTATTTGTTTCTTTATTTCTCTATTTGGATTTTTGATTTAATAAAGATGAATTGAGAACTGAAATTCCTTAATTGCAAGATGATGAATAGTGCAGAAATAAAAACACACGCCGGAGCGTGGCTCCAAGATCGCCGTACCACTCACAAGGCTAACTCGTAAGGAGATCCGCTATGAATGGAGTGAGGATTGTGAAAGAAACTTCCAAACTCTAAAGGATCACCTAACTACTGCCCCAGTCTTAGCCTTGCCAATAGAAGGAAAGAAGTTCGAGGTATATACCGATGTATCTGACATTGGCCTCGGATGTGTCCTAATGCAACAAGGAAGAGTCATAGCCTACTCTTCCCGACAGTTGAAGAAGCATGAAGAAAACTATCCAGTCTACGACTTAGAACTAGTTGCAGTAGTGTTTGCATTGAAGATATGGAGACATTATCTCTATGGAGTATAATTTACTGTATACTCCAACCACAAGAGTCTCAGATACCTATTCTCACAGAAGGAATTAAATATGAGACAAAGGTGTTGGCTGGAATATCTCAAAGACTTCGACTTCACCATATAATACCATCCAGGAAAGGGTAATTCTGTAGCTGCCGGTGGTTGCGGCGTGAGTCACACAACTCTAATTACTCTCCTCTAGTTGATGATGGCGACACTCCCATCTCTCCTACAGTCAATGAACGATGGTGGCCAGCCAGGGAAGGTACCCTCTCTCTCAGATTTTCTCCCTCCCACCTCTGCTCCGACGACAGGATCTTGAGGTGACAGTCTGGGCGGTGCTCCCTCCCTCCTCTCCAACATGCGGCAAGCACACCGCACACCAACACTTCCTCCCCTCTGACTTGCTCTCCTCCACCATTGACGATGCCAGTGGTGGCGCTCCCAAGTCTAAAGGATGAAATTAGGCAAGGCGCGCACGCGTGCACACACATACACACACACACTCTCTTTCTCTCTCTCTGATCTGCTCCCTCCCACCTTGGCTCCTACAACATAGACAGGAGGTGGTGACCTAGAAAGCACTCCCTCCACCCCTCCAACTTGTGGTGGGCACACCAGACACTAGCACTTCCTCCCCTCCGATCTGCTCCCTCCCACCATTGACGTCAGTGCCCCCGATTTTGACGGTTGAACCCAAGGAAGGAACTTTCTCCGTTAGACAGATATGAAAAAAATGAAGTCTAAGTGGTCTATGATATCTGATACTTTTATCTAGTATATGTTAATTTGGACATACTTAATCAAATGTCTCACACCGATGATGTTCACCCAGCTGATGGCTCAAATTTTTGATATAATGTACTCAACAAGTGCAATTACAATTTCATCTTCTTCGCAATCAAGAGGAAAGAAAAAAGAAATGGGCACAATATCAGATTTATTGTAGCATTCTACAAATGAGGGAGAAAGTAAGTGTTATTGCGGTTGTATCTATAATAAAATTGTAGCACAATAGCATGTGACATGAATACGCTAAGAACACATTTGAATCTTAAATATAAGTGAGAAGGGTAAATCCAGTTTAGTCCATAACGGGTCTGATATCGCGGGACCACAGCGGCCCAGGCCCGGGTACCAGAAATAAAAGCCCGTGACAGTTACGGCCCAGTTAGCCGGGCCCAATACGACTAGACATCGGATTCGACAGCCACCAGAAGGCGGCAGCCCAGGCGCGATGACCTCCTGAAAACTCTCTGATGACTGACCGTTGCCCCCACGACGTCGGGCCCTAACCCATAAGAGGCGAGCACGCCCCATGAGCACCGTAAGACTCGCCCAGGAAACGACCGACGCCGAGGAATTCACCCTCCAACGGAAAACTCCCGCCTCAATCGCGAGAGACGTTGCCCCATAAATCACGACCTTCTCTGCAAAGAGATAGGCCTCCACCCCCAGGACAACCCCATATAAAAAGGATATCGACAGAGAAGGACTTCACGATGGATCTTCTGTCAAAAGTCCTACATAGAGAATTGAGCCACAACGATAAAGAGGTCACACACGACTACTTCCCCTGAGAGAGAAGCTACTTCTCCTGCACGACCTTACCACCCAGCGAGTACTCGTTGAGTGTCTATTGGGAGTGGCGAGCACTCGACTGGAGAATCACCACGTCTCTCAAATCCACAATAGCGATCTTCAACTCTCTCCATTACCTCCCCTTACTCTTCTCTGTCCTTACTTCGAACCGTTGCTGACTTAAGCATCGGAGAGTTGTCCCCATCTTTTTGTAAGGCTCATTAGGGGGTCATGGGGTTGTGAACAAGATCTGGGCCTTGACTATTTATTGGTTTTAATTTGTTTAGACTTTCTAGTCCTTTAATTTACCAGGGTTGCTACACATACCATCGACTCGGACCCTTCGTCCTTGTCGATAAAAAAACTTTCCTTGCTTCGACATTTAACCTATACCGATGAACAAACCTATCTTCGATCCTCGTCATCATTGGCGAGATCGATGAACAAACCATCGACTCGGACCCTTTGTCCTTGTCGATAAATAAATTTTCTTTGCTTCAGTATTTAACCCATGCTGATGATTAAACCTATCTTCGATCATCGTCATCATCGGCGTGATCGATGAACAAACCATCGACTCGGACCCTTCGTCCTTGTCGATAAACAAAATTTCTTTGCTTCGGCATTTAACCGATGCCGATGAACAAACCTATCTTTGATCCTCGTCATCATCGGCAAGATCGATGAACAAACCATCGACTCGGACCCTTCATCCTTGTCGATAAATAAATTTCCTTTGCTTCAGCATTTAACCCGTGCGGATGATTAAACCTACCTTCGATTCTCGTCATCATCAGTGAGATCGATGAATGAACCATTGACTGAGACCTTTCATCCTTGTTAATGATTAAACAAACCTCCTTCGCTTTGGCGTTTAAGCCATGCCGATGTACAAGCCTATCTTCGTTCCTCGTCATCATCGGCGAGATCGATGAATAAACCATCATAGTCCTTGCCGATAAACAAATTTTCATTGCTTTGGCATTTAACCCATGCCGATGATTAAACCTATCTTCGATCCTCGTCATCATCGGTGAGATCAATGAACAAACCATTGACTCGGACCCATTGTCGTTGTCGATAAACAAATTTCCTTTGCTTTGACATTTAACCTGTGTCGATGATTAAACCTATCTTCGATCCTCATCATCATCATCAGTGAGATCGATGAACAAACCATCGACTCAGACCCTTCGCCCTTGTCGATAAACAAATTTACTTTCTTTCTGTATTTAACCCATGCTGATGAACAAACCTATCTTCGACCCTCATCATCATCAACGAGATCGATGAACAAACCATCTACTCGGACCCTTCATCCTTGTCGATAAAGAAATTTTCTTTGCTTCGGCATTTAACCCGTGCCGATGATTAAACCTACCTTTGCTTCTTGCCATCATCGACGAGATCAATGAATGTACCGTTGACTGAGACCTTTCATCCTTGTTAATGATCGAACAAACTTTTTTTGCTTCGGCATTTAAACCATGCCAATGATTAAACCTACCTTCGATTTTCGTTGTCACTGGCGAAATCGATATACCATCAATTAAACCCCCCCATCGATCCCGGTTATCATCGTCACCTCTAAGTACTCAACCCGGTGCTGACCGGGTTGGTCGCAATGGCCATTGTAGGTAGCTGGTAGGCACCCTAAGGGACTTGTGCCACCTAGCTGAGACCTCATCCAGGGTCAGGGTTCCTATACGGTCAGGTTCGTCATGTGGTGGAGTGAGCCCCTCAGCCTTTCCTTGAAAGGGTGAGTGCTCTCCTGCCCTAACAAACCGAGCGTACCCCTAATGATTGGAAGGTCTTCCTCTTGGAGGTCTATTCCCTCTCCATGATGTCCGATACAAAGGAGCCTAGGCCAACGTGCATATATGGACCAAAAGTGAAAGGAAGAAGCAACCACAGGTTGGTAGACAAAATGAAGCACTATTCATGAATTTTATTTCATGCAAAGGAAGGCTACATGGTACCACGGGGCCTTCCCCAGGATACATAAAGTACACAAAAGAGAAGGAAAATGGGAGACAAAGTAGTAAAACTGCTACTGAGCCGGATAGCGAAAAATGTCATCAAACTCAAGGATCCCTAGAGATGGATATCTCGCCAGTTCTTGCAAATGGGATTCCTCGACCTGGAGCCTTGTCAGCTCCTCTCGGAAGGAAGCAGATTGCCCCTCCACTAGTGTAGCTTCGTTTAGGCTCTACATTCGAAACTGCTCAAAACACTTCAGCTCATCCTCAACATGGACAAGTTCTGCCCGAAGCTGTACTGCCCATTTCTACAAGGAATCAATGTGGTGCCGAGGATCTAACTATTGGCACTATGTCATAGTCCGTGCATATAGTCCTGTGTTTCTCGATGTTTTATCGATTACCCCACTAATTCTCAGTGATAGATGAGCCCTCCGTGGGATATTCCTTCCTTCGGACTGGTGATTTTATCATAGAGACCTCCGTAAATCTATGCGAAGTCTTGGATTCCCTCAAGGTTGACGAGCAGGTTGTATCATTAAAACCCATGACACGTTTTGATTGTCGTGTCACTCTAAAGAAACATGGTAGATCGGACCTCATGGTATGCTATATGAATACCGTGAGAATATTTCTAGAGCTAATGGAATGGGCAACCATACCATTACTATCACTTAAGGATTATGTGCCTCTTTGTAGATACAAATTCTTTCTACCTTATCATGTACATAGAATGAGCGACCATATGTATATGAGTGCTTATTCTTGTTATCACGGCACCCTTTAGGGAGCCAACTCCACCTTCAATGAGTATCGTGAATGCACCGTTTTGATCGTAGTATGTGATGTGGCACCACTAAGAAATATGTAGCAACTAGACCAATGTTCCTTAGACCTACCATGCAAACCCAAGCACTAGAGTGGAGAACCATGTAACTCATCGAACCATTGTTGCGCACACGATTCTCGGGGTGACTCAGTGATACCGACTAGAGGTGGTGGAGCAAGACACTTGCTGGTAGAGGGCCAGCAGGGCTAGAGTTGCCCTCCCAAGGGTACGGTGCCCACTTTCAAGGGGTTGGCTTGGGCCCAAAGGGCACTGGGTCACTCTCTCTCACACGATCCCATGGTGACCGCTCGTAGCTAGATGCTCCAGGGTCGGGCACTCTCTCACCACCAGCGGAGTAATTCCACAGATAATAGATGAACAAGAACTGAAATAAGAGCAAGGGTTAGAGCTTACCCGGTCGGTTTGAAGAAACCAACCCCGTTCGAAGACATGGGCGAGCGGGGAAGTGCGAGTTCCCCTGCACACTACGCCGATGGAGCTTCTCCCTATTTTAATCAAATACATGCACTACTCCTCACGCAGGAGGGTTGGACAAGGGATGGGGAAGATGCAGATTACAAACAAACACTACCTCCATGCAGGGAGGGGTGCTAAGCTAGCCAGGCGGGAAAGGGGAAACTTAAGCATAATCGAGTCGGTGCTCACGGTGGTTCTGCCCACCTTCTTGAATAGGGGACAAACTGTTGGATTTGTCACTACTGTTGTCACTCATGATTTTTTCCAGAGGCAAAACTAGTGGGAGAGTCTTTGTAACTGGGTCAGGATGACGCCTGATTTTTACAGAATTCTCTGGTTGCTGGTGCCGGTTGGGGGCTGGTCGCGAGCAGGGCCCTGGACTTCTAGTTCTATCCACAGGAGCACCTCAGCACTGAGAATATGATGCCGCCACGAACACTCCCGAAGTCCAAATGTCACAGGACAAGAACGGTTACGAGCGTTGTCGAGTCCTCTTCGAGCAACAACCAGAAAGAATGCCAATGGAGGTCGGGGTACAGAGATGGAGCCTGTTGAGTGAATGGGTGTCTCTTCAGGCCCTGATTGGATTGAGCTGCGCACCTAGGGAAGAAAATTCAAAACTCTTGCTGACGGACTCCAAATCTCATTCTGCTTCTTTGGGATGACAGAGGACTGGTAGTGATTTTCTCCAGTCAAATGGAGCACCAAAATCCTCACAGATCTGGTCGTAAGAGCTGCTACAAGTCATCTCTGGTTGTCTGCCAGAGACAGTCAGCGCAGTCTGTCAAGGATGACTCCCCCGAACAGAACGAACGTCAAATGGAGGCAGGACCACCTCGCCTGCGAAGCTGACTTGACGATATTTCCACCGGTATAGGATATGCTACCAGGAAATTTGTGATGACGAGGAGGCAGCCTCTGGAACTCCGGGGTATGCTGTTGCATGCGAACTAAACAGGGTATAGTGGTGGAAGGGGATGATAATGGGGAGATGAGGAGAGGGAAATGGGGTGGGAATGGGATGGGGCATCCCCTGACTGTTAAGGGGGTCAATAGGGGCTCTAACCAGGCTATGAGAGGTGGAAAATGGGGCCAAGAGATGGAGTTTGTAGGGGGTGGGAGTGGGGCACTAAGTGCCAAAATGCAAGCATGGACTTATGCACGATTGCCAAACATCTGTTGCCACTCATCAAAGCCTTTATTGCGTTGCCAATTATCAAAACAACACAGCACGAAGCTGTTGCCTATCAAACCAGAGGAGTCCCAACAATAGTAGCTGGCCCCGACAAGAAGACAAGCATCAAGTTTGGTGGAATCATTGGCATAGGGTATATGCCAACACAAGGATATTGTTTAAGCCGGTCTTAGATCGAAGGTCTAAGCCATTAGGTTATAGCGTCTAGTCCTAACAAGAAGTCAAACACCAACCTTGGTGGAATCATTGGCATAGGGTATATGTCAACACAAGGATATCATTTAAGCCGATCTTAGATGGAAGGTCTAAGCCATTGGGTTGTAGTGATTCTCGTGGTGAAAATCACGGTGGGACTGATGCAAGGAAATCGGGTATTGCTGACTTAGACGTAATGTCGAAGTCATAACCCCTCGGCTAAGACCAGAAAAGGCCATGTGCACCGAGTAAAGTGGCATCATCGGTGCTGGAATGGTATCGACGCAAGGAAATCAGATATTGCTAACTTAGATGTACTATTGAAGTCACAACCCCTCAGCTAAGGCCAGAAAATGGCCTTGGGTGTCGAGTAGAGTGGTATCATCGACATTGGTACAATGCCGAGTAAGGAATCACCTATTTCAGTGGGGCCAAAAGTTGGTATGAGGTAGCAACTCATCAAAAGAGTTCTGAAGTAGAGGTTTGCTCATTGTGGGATGTGAGTTTTAGCTGACCGCCGAACTAAGGCAGCGATGCATGGTATAACTTTAGGTGTTTACCATTGAGGGGTGAAAATTGAACTTCCCTTGATGGTTGATGATGACGTAAGCTTTGCCTTCGTAGACTTTTTGGACCACATAAGGTCCTAGCTAGTTTTCATTTAATTTGCCTTTTGCATTAGCTGCCGTCACTTTCTTTCTTTTAACCATGACAAGGTCTCCCTTCTTAAATTCACACTCTTTGACAAGCTTGTTAAAGGCGTGCGCCATACGGGCTTGGTAGACCTGTATGCTTTACTGGGCTTTAAACTCTTTCCCTTCTAAATCGGAGAGCTCCTTTAGTCTTCTTTCTATATTTTTTGGCCCATCTTTAATCAGTTCATGCTGGATTGTGGCCTGCAACGAGAATATCTCTAGTTCTATCGAGAAGACTGCTTCTGAGCCGTACACTAGCGCGAAGGTGAGCAACCCATCTGGGTCTTGTACACAATGCAGCACGCCCACAGCGTCTCGTACATCTTATCTTCCTAATCCTTCTTGCTAGAGCTGACTGTATTAGTAAGAAGTGTGTAGTGGGTTTTGTTGAAAGCTTCAGCCAACCTGTTTACTTGTGGGTTATACAGAGTGGATGTTCTCTAGTCAATCTTGAATTTATCGGCCAACTTGTAGACCTTCTGGTTCTAAAAATGGCTTCCATTATCGTAGATGATTCGATCGGGCACGCCGAATCGAAATATAATGTTTTGACTGACAAATTTGACCAGAATATCGCCTATCACTTCTTTTAGAGCTATAGCATCTACCCAGTGGGAGAAGTAATATGTTGTTGCTAGAATGTATTTGCATCCAGATGAGGATGCAGGCAGTGGGCCAACAACATTGGTGCCCCATTGAGCAAACAGTCAGCTAGGTGCTATCGGATGTAGGTGTATCTGGGGTCTTCTTGGGACCATAGCATGTTCCTGGCATTTATGGCATGACTTGACATACTTGCAGTAGTCATCGAACATAGTTGGCCAGTAATATCCCAATTTCTTGATTTCAATCTTCATCTTCGGCTCGGCTTGATGGGCACCAGCGGAGCTGGCATGAACTTCTTTCATGACAGTTCAAGCCTTGTCCATTGATAGACATCAGAGGAGTAATTTTCTTTTGGCATCTGCCATAATCCGGAACAAGGTTTCATTCCTAAATTCATAAGAATCTTTTGTTATGATCAATCAGATCTTCTCTTCCCCTTACTTGGACAATTGCTGGCATTTAAACCATTGTATCAGAGGTTCCCTCCAGTCAAGTAAGCCAACTATTTTCGTTGTTATAGCTTCACATTCTTCTTCACCTAGATGAAGTCTAATCTTTTTAATAGCATCTCCCAAAATATAAATATTTTTTTTTAGAAAACAACATACGACGCCCTCACACGGTTCACACGATTCACCTCTAAGTAGGTTTAGTAATTATCCTTTTAAAATTCGAACCGAATTCGAATTCGTATTTATCTGATAATTATCCGAATAAAGTATCCGACGGATAATTCGATTACTAATCGGATAATTCGATTATTAATCAGATACGAATTCGGATATCACACTATCCGCTCCGTATCCGATCCGTTTACATGTCTATGCCCTCGTCCGGTTGCTCCACACCATTCACCGGGTTCCCTGCCTGAATCTGGTCGTTACCTGCCTCCATGACCACTACTGTGTCGGTCCAGGGAGCTCCAAATGGCACTTGGTCGCCGACAATCCAACCAAGTTGCCCACCTTGGGGAGTAACCATTAACAGATAGTATGGGTTGTCCTTCATAAAATATAAATAGAAGCTTATAAGCCCTGAGGCAAAAGTTTGTCATTAAATGATGAAACGTAGTCATGGTAAATACAAAAAAACTCTCAAGAATGCAAGAGATTTTGCGTTAAGTGCTTGTATTTATTTTTTTTTTGATAAGTCAAGAGCAGTGGTGGGAAAATATACAACTCTCACTGGCGCTTGCAAGATTTGAACCAACAACCTCTCCCATGCATAGGGGAGGAGTGAACCACCAAGCCTTAAGTTGGGGTTCACAGGAGTGCTTGTAGGCAATGCTTGTTTTGGTCATATGAAAGCTATTTTACCTGAGACCATCGATCGCCATGCAAGCAAGAAATGCAGAATGTTCAAGGTATGCAAAAGGCTCCATGAAGGGTTTAATTTCTGGCTTATAGATTAATGTTTCGGCACAATGCCATGTAATGTGAATCTCCTCTTTTGGATGCCATGGACATGACATAATCACTCGCAAACATTCATGATTTGTGCCCGCAAATACAAGCATAAAAATGGACTTTATTGTGTCAGATCAATTTGCATAATATATAGGATGGGCAGTGTCGTGAAAGTACGTTTATAACCTTGAAATAAACTAACCAGACAATGAGATATCACAATCTAATGTTGAAAAATGTCCAATAGATGTGGAAGCTTTTGGTTAATTCATGGGTGCAGCCACGTTATGTACCTGGACTTCATCTCGAGGAATTCCGCTTGAAGGTGCAAGTGGGTCATTGGCAGCCTAACTTCATGGATATGACATACAAATGATTAATCGTTAAGGTAGCTCTTTTGTTGGTCCAGAAAAAACTCATATTTGAACCACTAGCTAATTTCTAGAGCAAAGAAAGAAGGCAATTTTCTTTAAAGATTTCTGTAACCAAATGGAGAAACAATTCTCCACAGTGCGTGCATGTGGATGACCAGTTACTCTGAATCCCAAGATGGTGACAATCACGCTAGAGACTAGAGTATGTGAACCTGCCAACAGAAAGTATCTTTTCCTCATTGAAAGAAGCCTACTAGAAGATGCTTGTTTTGACAATGGATGCCATCTGGCATGAGACATTCCTTGCAAACTATGCCTCTAAAAGGTTAGGAATTCTATCTAGTATGTGCCAAATACGGTGAAGTCTATAGTCCTCAAGTGGCATGCCCAAAGAACATACTTATTCATGAAGACTCCAAATATCCCTTTTGTTTTAAGACCAAGAGTAAACCCACCCACCCAGGATCAAGTCCAAATCACCAGTAGCCCGAGCCGTGGGCAGGCCAAATCTTCTCTTAGATAGTGGGCCCTACCCCTCGGCCTGTTGATGAAGTCCGTGAGGTCGAAACTCACGCGAACCCTGGGTTGGTACCCACCCTACATTTATGTCCACTAGTGGGATTTGAATCATCTGATACCGTGACCTCGCAGCCGCCCATCCCAAATATCCTTGACAAAAGACATGATGATTCAAATTTACTTCTGAATATCCTCCCTTAGACTAAGCACCATTGACATTAATTAATTAAGATAGTTACCTTTAAATGTAGCCCAATCACGTTTTCATTATCCCAATAAGCTTAGCTTCCTAGCTTGTTTCTGTACCTGTTGCTTATAGGAAGTTTCCATTCCTTCTCAATAATCTCCAGTAGGCATTGTAGCGACCATACTATTGTTTTTGATCTTTCTGATAGCCGGCTCTGCAATGCTGTCTGTATGGTCATCTCTTCTCCCCGGCGTAACGGGAACGGCTGGGCTGGGGGTACTGATCGTTATCCTCTTTTTTGGCGTGCTGGGTGTCGAAGTATATATGCTTTATCGTTTCTCCGTACTGGTGAAAAGAGGCATAGAATCCCAGAACCAGCATGATTTCAATAAAGGACTGGCCTGCCTCAAGGTCTTTTTTATCATATGGGGCATCTTTGCTATTATAGGGCTGCTCAGCAAAGTACTAAGCCTGATCAAACTATTCTAAGACCGCTAAAATTATTCTACCAATTTACTCCCGATGAATATGGAAAACTATCAACAACCTCAACCAGTGAACGAGCTGGATAATATATTCAACATTTCGATCGATGAACAGGCACGGGCGCATTTCAAGCCGATGCTGCTGTTTGCAAAGATCATCGCCTGGTGCGCTTTTGCCGGCTATGGTATAACGATCATCACGTTACTGCTTAGTCGTAGAGGAAATATGACGGAAATGGAGTATGGAAGTGCCTACAGCAACGCTTTCCTGGGAGGGATCTCCTCTTTGAGCATTATTGTTGCTATCGCGCTCATCGCGGTCGGCATATTGCTCAATTATTACCTGCTCCGTTTCACCAAAGAGGCCGAAACCGGTTTGCAGGCTGAGGATAGCCATTCCTTGAACAAAGGATTGAATAGCTTACGGATGTTCTTCAAGATATATGGCATTCTAGCGATCATCGTATTAACTTTAATACCCATTTATTTCATTATCGTGATCGCATTTGTGATGCACAGGTGATAATAGATGGCCCGGTAAGATAGACGATCGGTCATTTTTAAAAGCGATCAGGAATGGATCCAAAAGAAGAAAGGAATTTATTCGATCTGCAGCTGGACGACGAGGGGGCCTCCTATATGAAAGATTCAGCTCGCTGGGCCAGATTCCTGGCTATCCTCGGCTTTGTAGGCTGCGGCATCTTTTTGCTGGCCGCTGGGATGTATAGCGTTGAGTTCTTTATGCGTTTGTCGAATGTCGAAAGCCACCAGGGAAATTATGTGAACGCAGAGATGGCGCTGCTGTTCTTGACCGTAGCCTTATTCTCCTTTTTTCCCTGCCTGCACATACTGCGGTTCACTTCCCGGATGAAGCGGGCGCTTTATATGAACGATCAGAGTACCCTGAATGAATCATTCAGGAGCATGCGGGCTGCCATCCGCTATATCGGCATCCTGGCGATCATCGCGATTGGACTGCTCGCCGTGCTGGCCTTGCTTGCCATCCTTGAATTTGTCCGATAAGTATTACTTCGTCGAATAGTAATTATAATCCTTCAGCAAGGTCTCCAGAAAATCCAGGGAATCCTGGTCGCTTTCGATCAGTAGTTTCGACTTGATCCTTTCTCCAATGCGCATAGAAAGGTCATAATCCCCTTTTTTCTGCACCGTATTGATAATGCTCTTCAGCGTATTGATGTCCTTGTCGCTTAAATTCATCACCTGCGGAAAACGCGGTTTGTAATCACTTTCCAGCTCGGTAAATACCGTATCCTCCCAGGTGGCGCGTACCCTGGTCTCAATGATGATCGTGCCCGCGATCAGGTCCCCGATGCGCTGCGAAAAGGGGGTCACCAATACACAGACGATGCCTCCGAAGATAAAGATGCCACACCACCAGGGAAGCGAACCATACAATACGGTTGGAATTAGCCAGACGGGCAGGTCTGCCAGCCGGAAGACCCAACGTATCAGGTACTGACTGATGGAAGGATGCCCGCCATCGGCAGTGATCACTTTGATCCCCATAGCTTTCTTCCCAATGCTCTGCCCATTCATGAAGACCTCAAAAGCAAGATGATAAAAGAGCGAAGGAAAATTGTAAACGGCATATACCCAGTCTCCTGCCCCTGCTTTGTTCAGCAGCTTTACACCAATGATGATCCAGCAGAGCTGAATGATCAGATCGATAAACCAGGCAAGAAAACGTTTGTGAAACGGCGTGATAGGAAACTCCACTTCGATGTTAAATCCTGTATCCAGTTTTACTAGTAGCATATTGTGTCGGGTTAACCCATATCGATGCTCACCTATTAGCCCCTGGGAGATCCATCACCAATAGATGGACCCCTGCAGACAGAGTGATGTCTAGTGTAAAACATTGGGGGATGTCCCCCTCCCCGGTGCTACGAAGCGATGCTACAGAGCAGGCTCCCAGACTCTGACTGCGAGCGAGGCAAAAATAGGGATAAATGGCGCCATGAACTGGCAGGTGATGAAACTTAAATTAGCATACTAATGTTAACAGGTTGAAAAAGTCCACAATCATAGATTAGTCACTTCCCTTCTATAATCTGTAGACCAGCGCCATCCACATAGGGGGGGCAATCCCATTCATCCAGGATGGTCTTCGATGGAGTAGTAGAGAGGGGATGAGGAAGGTGACTTTGAAGCAGGATGGTCGAGGAGCATACACGAATATGCCCCCAGCCATGGAACTCAAGGAACGATCGAGCAGGGGGTTGGCCGATACGTCAACACAAAGTCCCCAGGGAGGGGGTATTCCTATAGCCCGTGGCATCCCAGGGGCATGTTCGGCGTCAACGAAGATAAACACGAAAATCATTCACACAGTAAAGTGACTAAATGCACAGACGGAGGAAAGATGACTGGATACGGCGCCGAGCAAGACCTCACCTCGTCCATTCTATGCACCGTGAGTAGGGATATGTATATATATATCACACATTCCAGTGTCGGTGCTGTTGCATGGCGCCGTCTTATTAGTCACAGGGATGAAACACAGGGGGATAAGAGAAATGGTGAAGGGGAGAAGAAGATAGATAACATAAATCTAGAAAACACTTGATTCGCCAATGCCTCATGGACACCATTCATTCCATTCATAAGAAAGGGGATATAGATTACACCCATAGACGCCGACATTGTCGCTCGGTCGTCGTCGCTACTAATGGGAAGAAAGCATTATAGGGGAGAGATAGGGAGACATAGAAATGGTGAGGGGGGGAGGAATCGCTCGTATCATCGCCCCTTCCCCCCTCTCGCTTACATTACACTCAGAGGAGGAACTAAAATGGGAGGATCGGCAGAGCAATCACAGCGTCCTACCTAAGTGAACAAAGAACAAACAGTATTCTCCTCCAGCACTGGGAAGCTGGTGCAGAGCGGAGGACGACGGCTATAGGAGAAAACCCTCAGGGAAGATGCTTCCTCCCCAAGAACCCTCGGGCTCTCGATTTTGATTGGTGGCCTTCCCCTCTTCCAATTGCCTCTCTCTTCTATTTTCTCCTTTTAGTTGGTCGAACAAGTGGTGTTTATATAACACCAAGTTGATCCGGTGCCATGGAGGGCGTGCCAGATTCAGTGGCGCTGGGGACAAGTGTCCCCAAAGCATTTTTGGCACACCGGATTTGGCGGCCGGTTACCTTTTGCGCACCGGTTTAGCTCGTTCGCTCTACGTGGGCTAGCCAATGGGTCCGGGGATGGTTCTGAAAGGCCCCATTGACTCTTCCTCTCACCACGGTCCTTGGAAAATCTTGGCGGGGTGTTGATGGAGCTCTCGGCATGATGAACGGCCTTAATCAGAACTTCATATGTGTTCGGCTTGAGCACGCAGATTTTTCACTGATGCAGCCGTCGGCACCACGACCCGTGTTTCTGGCTCAGCCTGACTCGTGCTCGGAGCTTCCTTGCGGGATGGTATGACATTCGAAATAATTCTGCCCTGACTGGGCGATCATTCGGCCGTTGACGGACCCACTATAGCGAGAAGTCGAACCCACGTCAGGTGATCGGGACCTTCCTCTGACAGAGCCTCCGGTTCCTTGTTATGAAGGGCCAATGGCGTTCTTCTTCCTCAGGAGAGTCTTCATTCAGGTGGCAAGTCACCGGGTGGACCGTCATCCTTGGTTGGGCGTAGGGTATGCGGCACGACAGAGTCGATGCCGGATCATTGGGCAGGGTTGGTCGCACTGCCGGTTGGTTGCGGATTCATCTCGATTCTCCCGAGGTGAAGTCCCCTGTGTTCATTCCAGGTGACTTGAGGCTCTGGCAGCTTGAGAAGTCTTCAATATGTTGATCTTCATTGACTTCTGTGATTTAGCGGGCCGTGTCATTCGTCTTTGAGGCTTGGTCGCCAGCGATCATAAAATGTTTGAGGAATTTCTTCTGGAGATCAGCCCAGTCGATCACTGAGTTGGGCTTCAGGTGGGAATACCACTGGAAGGCCATCCCCGTAAGTGAAGTGGTAAAATAGTGGAGGAGATATGACTCGTCCAACACTAGCTCGCCCATGGCCGTAATGTAATAGGCCAAGTGCTCATGTGGAGACCCCTGTCCGTTGAACTTTTACAGCTTCGAGGGCTTGGCGTACTCTAGAGGGAGCTTCTTTAGTTGGTAATGTAGTGGGTAGGGGACACTGTAGAGATCTATAGTTACGACCCTCTCCTCATACTGAGCGAGCTTTGTCTCGACAATCTGCTTAATCATCTGACGCCGTGCCATGAGATTTTCTGGCACTGGCATATTGGATGCTCGTGGTTGAGCTTCGGCTGGGGGAGTGCCGAGCCCGGTTGCTGTCGGGGTACGGGGAGCTGCCGCTGAGGCGTTGGCACCATTGTGTCCAACTGGCGGGGCCGGTGCTTCGACCAGAGGCCTAGCAAGTGGCTAAGGGTGAAGGTCTAGTTCCTGAAGAAGCTCTTGCAGGAGGGCCTTCAAGTGTTGGTTCTCCTGCATGAGAGTCTCAAGAGTCACCTCTTGAACCTCATTTGTCGGAGGATCATTGTTGACCGATTCCACATTGACAAGAGCAGCACGATCCTCGGTTGGAACTTCTTCTACTCGTTTTGATGTTTGAGGTCCGACGAAAGTGTTGATGTGACCTTCCAAGGCTAGAGGTTGAGTCTGGTGACGAGTCCTCCTGAGCTGGGCCAAAGGCTAGTTCAGATCATCAGACTTAGTCTCGGGTTGGTGTCCGGTAGCATAACACGTGAACACCCTAATCGCGTCATTGATGAACTGGATCGTCCGCTTTCTCTGGGAATGCTTCTCAGGGTAGACGGGTGCCCCCAGTCTATCAAAGGCTGAGGCTCGTTGCAGTGGAGCCTCCGCTGGGGGATCGACCCGAGGAGTGCTCGGGGTCGGGTGCTGGCGAGACCTGGAATGAGCCCATCTTTGTTTCCTCTTATTTAGGCAAGAGACACTGGGTGGCTGTATGTCATCAGATGGTGCCGTTTTGAAATCGGCTATGTTGTGTCTGACGCTGCGCCTGAGTGCTCGAAGGGGGTTTCTGATACGTGCCCTCCGAACAACTTGAGCCTCTTTTGGGGTAACCCAGATTCTTCTCAAGTTGACTTGCTAATCTCCCTTGTCGTTGTTCCTTCGATGAGACTTGGGAGCTAGTATATCAGACTGGTGCGGGTGCCCCAAGACCACTGCCGAGGTGCTTGCTTCTCTGAGTTCTGCTTTGCCCTCTCGCGTTTGCCGCAGGAGGCTAAAGCAGTTGGTAGTGGGGACCGTAAGGACCTTTCGTTCCGAAGGCATGATTGGTTCGCCCCCATTGAGATGAATCCACAGGTCGATGATAAGAATGGTCTTGCCAGAGTTACTAGTTGCAGCGGCGGGTCACCTGCCTTTGCGACCATGGCGACGCTTCTTCTGAGGAGCCGAGGAAGACCTCGCTCCAAGGTGGTAGACCGAGAAGACCCGATCTCCCATTGCTGACAGTGCTAGGCCGTCGACCAAAAGTGCTGGGATCGACCTCCGGGGCACAAGACCCGTATCGGGAGCTGATGGCTGGGTGACTAGGGTGTAAGGTCTTGCCCGAGCCGATAACAGGGTTGTTGATGCTCGAGGTGACACTTTTGTACCGGGAACCAATGTTGCAGAAAATATTGGGATGCCAGCAACCCGAGGCTATGAGCCTGTGCCGAGCGTTGGTGTACTCAGAGTGTGGGGCAGAGGGCCACAGGGGGGCGCTGAGGTCACCGCAACCCATAGAGGAAGACCTATGCCAGGAGTCGACATTGCTAGGCAATAGGGGAAAAGACATCATGATAGAGCTGAGAGGCCAGGATCCCGATGCGGTGAGACCACACCTGTGACCGACCTTGAGAAGTCCCGGTGTCGTGTTCCCGGGCTGGACACTGGGGAGCCTTGCACTAGGGGTTGGGAACCCACATTGAGTGATAACTCTTTCGGGGTTCAGGTCGAAAGACCCAAACAGAGTGTTGGTGAGCCTTGACCCTGGGGTGGGGAACCTGCGTGGAGAGCCGGCTCAGCTAGGACTCAAAGCTGAGAGCCCAAGTGAGATGCTGGCTTGACTAGGGCTAGGAACTGAGGACCCGAGTGAGATGCTGGGAAGCCGGGCACCTGGGGGCAAAAACCTGTGTCAGGTGCCGGCTTGGCTGGTACTCATTGATGGAGGCCCGATCAAAGTGCTGAGGTGGTGGCCAAAGCTCGGGGCACAGGGCCCGCATTGAAGGTCGACCAACGCTGGACCCGGGGCTGGCGCTTGCCCAGGCGGGAAGTAATCTGGGACCCCGACGGGGGCCGATAGTGGAAGGCCCAAGCCTAACGCTCAAACGGGCTGCTGATGATGGAGGCAAGCACGACGCGTCGATCGCATTGATAGATGCAGGTGCTGAGAGCAACTGCGGAGTAGCCACGAAGACCACACCCAAGAAGTAAGATGATCCAACCACTAGGGCGAAGCTGTCGAAAGTGATCGGCGTCACCAGGTAGCCCACCCGCGCATGGGTGGTGATGACGATGGGGCCATAAGTGATGGCCGCCATGATTGCTGGAGTGCTGGATGCTGTGGAGGCAACGGTCATTGACGGTCGCCGGGCGCGATCCGATGGTCAAAACGTGAACTGGGAGCTACTGGGAAATGCGTGAGAGTACCCCCCTCTACCTCTCCTGCAAGGATAGGAAAATGGCACTACGACTTCAGGGTTGGCACTTGCTTCTCTTCAACAAAAAGAAGGATGGCGGGAGACATCCCACTGGGCGTGCCATCCTTTTTGTTCACGACGGCGGGATGCCGCAGTGGGTTCTGGGGATCTGGATGAGGGAAGGAATAAAGCTAGAAGGGGAAATATGGGGAATTGACATATCTTGGGTATCTCCCTCCATAGCAGTATTCCTCTCACGGTGGTACCGGGCACTCACCTTTTACGGGGAGTCGAGGTACGTCTGAATGGAACGGGAAATTTTTGAGATTGGGATTGTTAAATCGGGTGCGAGCGTCCCAGTCGATTTCTCGACAATCACCTAGAGAACCAAGGCTGACTGGGAAGCATCGCCAGGACGCAACATGTGGGCTCGGGAAATCGGGCGACACGTGCAGAGAAGTGAGGTTCCGTATGTGCGAGTGCGTAGATGATTGTGGGTAGTCGTGTATTGTATATCTTTCCCCATCGATCGCAAGTAGTTGGTGTTTATTTACATCGGATTGAATCTGAAAACCTTCATTTTATCTTGGAGAGAAGTCTGTATGTGTCTGAAGCCATTGATAAAGGGCCGGGGGCATTCCTCAGCTATAAGGGTGTATTCAACTGGGAGGTGTGGTTTACTGGAGCTGTGGGCACTGGACACACATAGGGTGATGCGGAAGAGGCTGGGACCCGAATACAGGCACAGAGACATGCATTCAGGCGGTAACATGTTTCATGAGAGCCTCGCAGGCTTTACAAGGGGGGAGAGGAGGCCAAATTACAACCGGTGCAAGCCGCGGGACAATTCTGACACATGGGTCAATCCCTGGGTCAATGCATGACAACGCAGATGTCCGCACATTTTTACAGAGACTCTCTGCAAGGCGAGGGACCTGCCTGATCTGCCAAGGGAGGACTAGACTGGATGACAGGGGCAGAGACTGGCCGATGCTTAGAGAAGGGCCAAACGCGACTCAGGATGACCAGTCAGGTACAGATCCCAGGGGGAGAGCATCTTCATACTGGGAAGTCGAGGCCGGTCCCGGGAGTGTAACTTCTGGGCCAGGGTCCAGTTCGCTCGAATCAGCAGTCAGAGCGGTTAGCGGTCGGCTCGGTACGAGCAATGGGCACTCGTCCCTGTGACAGAGGTAGGTGCGGCATCATGGCATATGTGTGGCCGTCGTAGGTTGTCATACGCGGGCAGACACAAGATGCGGGTGTTTTTGCTATTGTCATAATGCCTTATATGCGACGGAGAAGGACTTGTGTCAGATAGCTAGACGTCGTGCGAGGGAAGTGCGAGCGACATACCCTTAGCATGTGTAAGCCGATCAACAAGCCAACCATGCACACTATGTTGTAATCCTGTGGTTTTGATGATGACAAATACTAAGAATCATGTGCTTAATGTCATATGAGTCATGTGGTTTTGATGATGACAAACACTAAGAATCATGTGCTTAATGTCATATGAGTTTGTGTTGCATTAATGTGTTTGTTGTCTTGATGATGTGATTTTGATGTGACTTTAATGTGGCCTTGATGATGCGATTTTGATGTGGCTTTAATGAGGCCTAGATGATGTCAGACTCTATGGAGTACTTTTATAGTACATCTGTGCACATTTAAGCATTATAATCATTTAATCAAATGGGTTGCATGCACAGTTATATCACCAAACATGTTTCACAGGTCTGAGCATACTCATAGTCAGAGCACATGGTCCAAGCATTTTCATCCCAGGGTCAATGCACATGTACATCTCATGGCATAAAGGTGGATGCATATAGGCTATCATGCATAATCATGTCGATGCACGTTTTCACCTTGCACGTAAGGTCGATGCATGTTCTAGTCCTTGCATAGTAAGGTCGACGCTAATGTGGAACACATGCACATAAGGTCGATGCACATCACTATTCATAGCAAATGAAGGTCGATGCATATCCTGTTCACACCTTCGGAGATATACAGTTCAGCTACGGTGACCTCCCTTTCAGTAACATGGAACCGTTCTCAAAATTTTTGTTACATATCTAGCTAGTTGTTGATAGACCTGGCTGGGAGGTTTGAGTACCACTCGAATGCGAGGCCCGTAAGGGAGGATCCAAAGAACTTCAACAGATAGAATTCATCTGTGGCCAGATCGCCCATCAAATTAATAAAGTAGATTATGTGTTCTTTGGGTGATCCTTGCCCGTCGAAATTATCAAACTTCAGTGGCTTGTTGACGCCAGGAAGTAGCCTTTTGGCAGCATGGTAGACTGGGTATGGCACCTTGTATATAATGAATGAAGCATGGTCATCACCGCCTCGATTGGCCAACTTTTTCTAAATCATTTGTTCTATCATCATTTTATTCATCATTGTCGGGTCGACTGGGCTTGGGCAGCAGTAAGCTTGCTGCGTTTGTGGCGTAATCGGCATTGTTGCTTGAGGAACATCTACGATCCCCTAATGTTAAGGAGCAGGCTGCGGTATCGGGGCCATGCCCCCAGTGTAGTCGGGCATCAACTGAGAGGCTGTCATTTGAGGTGAAGCCTCGAATCCATCAACATCTCACTGCAAGGTTTCAGGAAGGGCCTCAACCTGTTTCGAGGCTGTGACATGCCTACTCAGCTCACTGAGCTGCCTTTTCAACATCTCAACTTCTTGTTGATACTTCTGGAGCATCCTCATGACAGCTAGATCGGGAATGGAGGAGTTGGGAGCCTGACCTCCCGCTTCTAGCGGAACACTTGGGGAAAGTGCTATCCCTTTACCGTCATCTTCGACAGTGATCACATTTGTAGTCATCGTGATCAGATCCATGCCAGTTTCTTCAATGCGGGCTTGTATTGTCTTAGTTGTAGCCTCCCCTCTTCTGGTGGTAGGATCCAGCCCTCCAGCGAGCCCGGTCATCTCATCATGATCTTCATGGAGAGTCACATAATGGCTAGCCACTCCAGCCATGTTGCCTATATAGACCTGAAGCAGCTTGCTTCTTTGAATCGCCTTCCTGGCTAGCTGACCAGGGAAGGTTAGTCTAGTGAACACTTAAATCCTCGGTGTAGCTTCCTTGTGGAGGAGTGGCCCATAGCAGCCTGAGCCGGCATCTTTCATTTCTTCCCAGTCAACTCGCTACTCACGACCTTTTTCCGCACATAGCTTCTAAGGGTCACTGCATCCCCACAGAAGTGCTGTGGGAGTGCCCCTAGATGGCTCGAGTAGTGTCATTTTGCCCTTTAGCAGGGCGTATCACATATCGTGGCACTCCGACTTGTGCCGGAGACTTGTAGTTGTGGCAGCCTTATCCGATCGCCCCGCCATGCTCCTCATCATATAGGTAGATGTTTGCTCATAGAACGCAGCTCTGGGATACTGGTTCAAGACGTGGCTAGACTGGCATCTTGGTCTTTTCTTCTTGTTCTTCTCTTCTTCTTGCGGGCCTGTTAGCCATGACAGGCCTTCGTGGAATTGAAGTCGGGGCCTACGCCTACTTGGGTGCCCAAACTTGCTTGCATCTAGCTAGCTTTGTGGCAAAGCCACCCTTCAATTTGGACCTAGCACAGTCCGCTTCGTCCTGGGCCAGCACCTAAAATGAATTGCACACTGGCACTGATGGGATTACCCTATCGGTTATTGCTTGGGCCTGTCGGCCATTCAAGAATGCTCGAACGGCTCTGACTAGTACGGACATGCCCAATGCAGATATCCAACCTCGCAGCGTACCGACATTCTTATTGGCAATTTTTCTTGCAGTTGTGGTGCGCCTCTTGGTAGTAGATGCACGGGAATAAATGTAGTGGACGTAGTAGCTCACCACCTTCATTGTCTTTGGTGCCTCTGCAATGTTGGAGGCTTCTGGCTCCATCTCTTGGGTGGCCAAGAGCCCCATGAAGGCAACCCCCAAGAAGTTGGGGAAGACCAAGATGGGAGGAAAATCACCGAACTTAGTCGGCACCACCAAATAACCATGCTCAGCATGGCTCGCGATGACAAGGGGTCCAAATGACACTGCCATTGCAGTTGTCGAAATGTAATCTACAAGATTAAATCAGACGGTTAGAATTTTAAGAAGAGGCCATAAATATTGAAATATATGATGAAATTAGTTTTTTTAAATTGACCAATAACATAAACCCGTGATTAATGTCGACTTTTTACTGTTATAGGAGACCTCGTTAATAAAGAGAACTTACTTGTTAGGGAGAACTCGTTCGCTAATGCACTTTTCACTCTCTCTCTATCAAAATGGGGAGATTGCCTCATATTCTTGTGAAGGGGGAGAATAGTCTGCACTAAAGACATCAAACTATTTTACCTTCTTTTGATGATGTCAAAGGGTGAGAATAGTTTGATATGAGTCAGCATGATGATGTTTTATGATGTTTTATGACTCATAGTGTTGCCATCATCAAAAAGGGAGAGATCGTTGTATCCCTGTGATTTTGATGATGTCAAACACTATGACTCATTTTGAGTCTACATGAGAATGATGATGTCATCTATTTTGTTGCTACAGTGGTGCATTACCTTCTACATTGGTGCATTGCTTTTGATGCTATGAAACCTGATGCAATTGCTTGGTTCTATCATGTTCATATTATGTGTAGAAGTCTGAGATTGTTTGTTAAATTCATGGTAGCAGCAAAGCAATGACAATGTCACAAGAAGATCACTTGAGTTTTAACTGAACTAGTTTCAAAAGGTGTCGACTCCCGCAGAAAGAAAAGCCAAGTCACCCTGAAAGAAGAGCAATCAGGTCGATGCATCGGCCACTGTTAAAGCAGTCATGTCGATGCAGTTGAACAAGCTTTGGGGAAACATGTCGATGCATCAAGACACATAAGTGCAACAGCTGTGAGGAGGTCAATGCACCTTAGAGGCAGGTCGAGGCAGAAGAACTAAGCTCCAACTAACAAAGTCTGAGCACTCAAGAGAAAGGTCGATGCTGCTACTTCAGATCTATTAGTAAGGTCGATGATTAACGGATCTTAAGCCAAGATAGGTCAACACTATTATGGCATCTCATATAATAAGGTGGATGAAGATACCTCTGACTTACAAGTAAGGTCAATGTTACAAGTCCATAATGAAGAGACAGGTCAATGCGCACCAGCATTTCTTCATTAGGCAGGTTGATGCAACAGTTTGACCATTTTTGGATAGGTCGGTGCAGACGCACAATCTTTAGTCTAGACAGAGACCAGCCGATGCATCTCGCATCTGCACATGCATCAGGTCTATGCAGTAGAAGTGTTGATGGTCTCCAGTGAAATTTAGTCTGTAGCACATGCAAGTACACTCTAATCAAGTCAGTTGAAGCTAAATGCTTGCTTACAAGGTGGATAAGCTATGTTCAGTGGCCCTTGCCCAAATGAGTCAAATCCAATGA
This sequence comes from Amorphophallus titanum, assembly GCA_024336825.1. Lineage (NCBI taxonomy): Eukaryota > Viridiplantae > Streptophyta > Magnoliopsida > Alismatales > Araceae > Amorphophallus > Amorphophallus titanum. The sequence goes on along the minus strand of JANBPO010001418.1, from coordinate 286,786 downwards.
AGAAGAAGAAGAAGAAGTTGATGAAATACCTCAGTGAGCACAACCCAATTGCATCAACCTCGCAGTTCATAGAGTCAATGCATGTGACACACTATGCTTGGGGTTAGAAGACATTTAGCTTAACAAGTGTTGACTCCTCTAACAAAGTCATCAACATTTATCAAGAGAAACTCAAGGGCTTCAGCAGCCAAGTCCTATGGTTAGAGCAATAGCACAAGATCATACAGTCACAGCAGTTCAACAAAGCAGCAGCAGCAAAAGAAGAACAAAGCAGTAGAAGATCACATTGAAACTCTACTTTAGGCCAGAAGATCAGAGCATCAGAATAGTACCTAGATGCACTGAGCCAAAGGTTGACGCAGCTGTATTAACTATTGCCAATGAGGTTGATGCTTCAAACAATCCAACTTCGAATCCCTTAACTCAAATCCAAATCCGATAAGGGAGCTCGAACCTACTAATAGTAAATCACTGGGACATGATCTCAGAAAGGGAAAGTGAGAGGCACGAGAACTTAGGAAGCAATGATGGGCACATGATCTGAGGTTCGATGTTAGAAATATTCTTCTCTCTCATGCCACGTGGTCTAATGGGAAAGAAATGGAATAAAATCATTTAATCCAAAAAGCTTTTCTGGAGTCTCTGTTTTGGTATAAATAGAAACCATCTTCCTCCGAGATGAGGGTCACCACCGCAGTAGTGAAAAGAAGTAAGGCTGTTGAAGAGGAAAAGAAAAGAGGTGATTATCAGAGAAGAAGAAGGCGAGCCAGTGAAAAGGGAAGAGGGCAAGTGAGTCAGTGTCACTAGTAAGGTGGTGATCCATATTAAGCTTCACAAGATAATTGCTGATGTTTGCTGCTTTAGTCTTAGGTCCGAATATAGCAATGAAACTTAGATGATGCTGCTTAATCAAAAATCTTAATCTATTGATAGAGGGAGTATTTGCAATCTCCCTAATGTTCCATATGAGACCTTTCATGAGTTAAGGATGAAGAGTTTAGAGAAGCACTACGATTCAGCATGGACCTAGTCCATTGGCGATTTCCTTGTTCTGACGTTTCACTGAGCCCTACAAAATTTTGCTGAATATTGACAAAGTTACCATTCAAAGGGTGATGCTCAGAATTCATTTTCGTTTCTACCATACCAATAGTCAATTGCCCACAGGAGTCCACCTTGTCCCCGCTGGACTTTGGAAGCTGAGATATTGTTGAATTAGCTTAAAATAAGGGGTTAAACTGTAGGGTCTCCCCATCGGGCATAGCCCCAGAAAAGGGATTATCAATTTCCATAGGTAGACTGGCTTTCTCAATACAAACATTCTTAGCAGTGTAAGGATTCCCTTCCTCTCTTAATTCATTGGAGCCTTGAAACTTCTCATCTGTGGACTGAGTTACTGCAAAATTAGTGTTTCCAGTAGTGTCCTTGGCATTGCATTGTAAAGTATTGTTCTCATTCTCCACAGAGCTTAAGCACAGGGCCTGTTGTGAACCCACCCCTGTAGGCTTAGTAATTATAGCAGCCTGCACTCCTTCAGGAGGTGCGTCCGAAGAAACAGTGCCACGGACACATGGCAATAGGAATGAAGGGAGCTCATTTGAGGGACTCAAGTAATCAGTCTCTGCAATAATCTAAAGAGGCTTGGACTTCTCTATATACTGTTGTTCCTGCAAGGTCAATGGACTAGCTTGAAGGATATTGGGGACTGCCATATACTCAAGAGTTGGTACCAAAGACTCTTCCAATCCAACAGGCGGCGTGGGAGTGTCATTAGAAACTGTGTGTAGACCATCAACCTTCTACAAGCAGTGAAGCGATTGTGTCGTACCACTTCTTGTCGAACAAGTGGTGGGCCTGAATTGCGAGGTCAAAAAACTTATCGTGATTGCGTGGATTCTATTCCAGATCTTACTGGAATTGCTCCTCCCTTGCCCAGCTTCTTCTTAAATTCAACATCAAGATGGCCGAGCCTGTGACAAAAGAAGCATAAATGTGGAACCCGATGGTAATTCACCATCTGCCAGAAGCCAGCACCATCCAAGTCGATCCACAACCTCTCCTTACGCTTAGCTGATAAATCCATCTCCACACAAGCAAGGGCCTCTGACGTGTCTGTCATAGCCAGGGTGTTGTCATGAATTCTTAGCACTTGACCAAAGTTCCCGGCAATAGTTCTCATGCAATCCTCATGGTAAAGGTTGGCAGGAAGTCCAGGAAAGCCAATCCACACTGGGGCAATAGATGGGTCTCCATCAAAATCAAAATCTGCCGACTAGCAAAAGAAGCGAAAGAGGAACCCCTTGATGTAGAGATTCTTTTGAATGAGCAGCTTCAAAAATCACCCTCACACCCAAGACGAAGGAGGACATGTCTCGGATTCAAATGACTGATGACAAAATCGGCTAATAGTGAAAGGCGCTGTCAGGCAAGACTTTATGTCTGGGAAGGGCGGGTGTCCATACGCACACTTTGCAATGATGGCATAGTTAAGCTTGTGCATCGAAGCCTTAATGTCCTCTTTGGTGAAGAAAATCGCAGGTTCGCCCAGGTCTGTGAAGCTTGGCGCCTTTATTGCAATAGGTATTTTAGCCTGCTTAGAAGATGAGAGAAGAGTCTGGGCATAGGATAGATGTGTGCCACCGGAAGCAAAGGGGCTGGAGCCTGCGAGTGAGGGAGGAGGCTCCCCCACCACGCCGGCCATGGCTGGCGGTAAGGTCAACCACGGCTAGGACAGGCGACCGGTGGCTAGGTCAAAGCCACCCAACTCTCCATTATTAACATTCTTCACTCGATCTAGACATATTTCGACAATTCTAGGTCTTCACTTGATTCCAAAAGACCTTCAAACGCTCTCGAACCCGCTACTGGAATAATCCGAATCTGATTCACTCATACTTCCTCTAAATTTAACGGGTGTTGCACGTTAACTTGGGGATAATATGGAGATGAATGATGCAATGAAATATTAAACTTCTTACAGAGGTCCTGGAGCTCCTGTGACATGAACTGAGGTCCATTGTTGGTGACGATGTCGTTTGGCACTCCAAATCGCGAGATGATATTCTTCAGGATGAAGCGACAAACCGTGGTAGCTTTAATTTCTGCATATGCTTCAACTTCAACCCACTTGGTGAAGTACTCAGTGGCGATAAGAATGAAGCATTTTTGCTTGATCCGAGAGTTAGGATCACCTAGTGGGTCTACAATGTCAAAAGTCCACATAGAAAATGGCCATGGAGCAGAAAGAGGATGGAGAGATGAAACAGGAGCATGGATTTTATCAACATGGAGTTGGCATTGAACACACCTACGAACAGTATTCTTCTAAGGTTGGCCAGTAATAGCCCTGCCTAAGAATTTTCTTTGCTAAGGTCTGACCATTAACATGCCCTCCACACTCACTTAAATGAGCTACTTTAACGACCTTCCATGCCTCATCATCATCCAAGCACCTCATAATAATTCCATTAAGAGCATGCCTATATAATTCTCCAACAATGATTGTGTATCTTGAGGTGACTCTTCTAATGGCCTTATGCTAGTCGGCGTTAGCTGACTCCGGGAATGACCCATCCCTGCAATATTGCTCAATTTATAGTACCAAGGCAGTTCCTCTTCTTCTAAGCTCTCTTCGAGCTCCATTAAAGACACCTCTTTCAAATCCTCCTTCTCAGCCCTTTTCTCTACGGACTTCCTAAGGTTATCAAATCAGGGATCCTGAAGGGAAGGAACATCTAACCGTTGGACCACAATGGTCTCTGTGGAGCGACTGAGAGGAATGGACAGGGAGGAAGCAAGCGATGCAAGTGCATCGGCAAGAATATTTTAGGATCGAGGAGTGTGAATGTATATCAGTTTACGAAATTACCTAGCCAAGAGGGTGACAAGATCTTGATAGGGCTTGAGCTTGGGGTCACGAGTGCGATAGGTAGAGAGAACCTGGCGCAGCACCAACTGAGAATCTCCTATAATGTTCAAATACCGCGCGCCCAGAACATAGGGGTGCTTCAGCCCAGCAAGGAGAGCCTCATACTCGGCTATATTGTTGGTAGTTGGAAAAGAGAGCTGATATTCAAAGGGAATAGTCACTCCCTCCGGAGTGAGGAGAACAGCGTCGATCCCTCAGCCTTGAGAATTAAGTGCGCCATCAAAGTGCAAGGACCAGAAAGGGTGATGAGTGAGCATAGTAAGGTGTTCATCAGGGAACTCGTCCTGAATGGAATTCGTACAAGGAATGGGCAAATGGGCAAGGTGTTCAACGATAGCATATCCCTTGATTGCCTTTTGAACAATGAAGGTGATATCGAACTGGGAAAGAAAGCTCTGCCAGCGAGCCAACCTACTAGAGAGGACCGACTTCTCTAAGAGATAGCGAATCGGGTCCATTCTAGAGATCAACCTAACTTCATGGGCAAGGAAATAATGCTTCAGTTTCTGAGCTACCCAAACTAATGCCACACAAGTTTTCTCCATAGTAGTATATTTAGCTTTCGCAGGATTGAACAAACTAGAGAGTTAATAGACTGCCCTTTCCTTACCTTCATCATCCACTTGCACCAGGACAACTCCTAAGGAGTCCTCAATGATAGAAACGTATAGGATCAGGGGTTTCTCAGGGACCAGAGGTTACAAAACTAGGGGATTAGACAAATAAACCTTCAAATCGTCATAGGCCTTTTGACATTCTTCATTCTATTCAAATTTAACCCCTGCCTTCAACAGTTTGTAAAATAGATGGCACCTTTGAGAATGTTGAGATATAAATCTTCGAATGAACTGCAGACGTCCAATCAGTCCTCGAAGTTCAGTAATGTTCTTTGGCGAGGGCATGTCTATGATGGCCTTGGCTTTATTAGGATCAATTTGGATCCCCCGTTTACTGACTATGAAACGCAACAACTTCCCTGAAGATACTCCAAACACACATTTCTTCGGATTCATCTTCAACTTGTACTCCCGAGCCCTTTGCAACACCTTGGCCAAAATAGTGGGGTGCTCTTCTTTCGATTGGGATCCATTGGGGGATTTGAAGAAGAAGGATCAGAGTGATAATGGGTTCCTCTACGGGTGGACATGAAGTGTCGGGTGGGCTATGCACGGGTGTGCACTGATGTGCGACTTAGTGTGAAAGTGCCCAAGGACTAGGCTTGTAGGGACAAACCTATAACCGCTCTGATACCATTTGATGTAGCACAACCCACGATGGTGAATTGGGGACACAATGCACCTCGGACCTAACTTGCAAGCATACAACAAAGAGTGTTGGACTCACATGAATGGGCTCACTCACACGGTGCGCACTATCTCCCGAGGGAAAATTGGAGATGGTGGCGAGGGTCTGGGGTGGGATCTTGTCATTCCGGGGTCTATGCTATGCTTGGGCTGGCCCCTCAAAGAGGGCTTGGGTTCCTAGCTTCGTGGGTGATTGACACGCCGAGGGCGCGGGAATGGGGGGGAGCGCTCGCAACTCACTCCGTAGTGGTCACACAAATAGTGGATTACAGAATGGGCACTAGCCTCACTGTCCGATAGGCATCCAGAAGTGATACTAAAATAAGCAAAGTCGACCAGCAAGGGGAAAACTAGGCACTCACTTGATCGGTGTGAAAACATAGATTCTGGTCGGAGACGGGCGAGCAGGGAAGCATGGGTAAGCACCTGCACACTATGTCGATGTCGCTTGACCTGAAAATATGGAGTTACAGCACTATGTCTCTCACAAGAGGGGTGAATGCGGGGTGGGGGTTTACCAAATACAGATAAACACTACCTCCACGCAGGGAGGGGCCTTCATCCGGCCAAGCGGGGTGGGGGAGTAAGTGAAAGAACCTGGTTCTGTCCCGATCGGTCTGCAGGGACAGCAGGCTGAAGTCGTGGGCACCACGAACGTCTCCAGATGCTACAGGAGGCAGGGCGGGTACCAAATCGTTCAAGGACAAGGTGGCAATTAGCAGACGAGGCTGGGAGTCATCTGGGGGCTGGTCTAGGTTGCTGCTACTTCGTCTTCACGAGCTGCCCCATTTCGATTCGGTTAGGGACAGGGTGACAGGGTGTTGGTTCTGGGACGCCCACGAGCTTGTCCGGATGTGGCTGGAAATGGGATCAGTGCTGGAATGGCTAGGACTGGTCTGGGAAGCCACCATAGAGTTTGGGGGCCGATCATGGAGCGTCGAAGATCGCTACAGCTACGGGATCAGGACAGGTCTGGGGTGCTCTTGCTTGACTCAAATTAGCAGCAAGCGATTGCATAAGTCACCACGAACTCTCCTAAACTCTGATGGAGATGGATTAGCACTGACGTGACTGTGGGTGAGGTGGTAACGCTTAGAAACTGACGGGACCTCTTTTCGAGGTTGGGGGAGAGCGTAGTGGTCTAGGAAGTACAGAGGGGTCTGACATGGTTCTGGTAGGGACAATCTGCGCTCATCGGGGAAGAAGTCTGAAACGCGGTGCTCCAAAATTTGAATGACCTCCTTCTTCTTGGATCTAAAAGAGGACTGGACGAGGATCACCTCGGCTGAAGGGCTCGCCAGGAAACTCAGAGGAACAGTCGTGGGGGCTTCTGCAACTCGCCTCTGCTCCCAGCCGGAGTTGATCTTGTGCAGCCTAACGAAAATGGGCCTCCTGCCCAGCTCCGACCTTGGTTGGGGATGCACGACCACTCATTGGAAAGCCACTTCAGAGGAGAATCTTCAGGTTCTAGGTGGGGCACCAGAAGGTACTTAGTAAAGGCAGGGCATCACTACAATCTGGGTGTCGATTCTACTACTTTGTCTGCCTGGGTGGCAGCAAGAGAAGGAGGTGGAAAATGGGGAGGATGAGAGAGTGAAATGGGGTGGAAAGGGTTGAGGATGGTCCCTGGCTGAGAGGGGGTTAGGGAGGGTGTTGTAGATAGATGGACATGATCTACCAGTAGAAAGTGGATCTAGAGGGGGGTGAATAGATCCAACTACGAAATTAAAAATTGGAACAGGAAATCAGATCAGATAATCACACAAACACACTGGAGACACCAGATTTTAAGGTGGTTCGATTTGCAGTCAGCAAACCTACGTCCACCCCACACTCTAACCTGAGTGTGGATTCCTGCTGGGGAAATACAGCTTAACCTTCAGCAGTATCAAGACCAGGTTGGGCCCAAGTTTTCTATGGTAGATTTGGCCCATGAGAAGATGAATCCCGATGAGGAATTCTACACCTTTGCCGACCGTTGGCGTCGCGTTGCCACGCAAGTCCCAAGGCACATTCCAGAGCTGGAGCAAATCAAGATGTTAATTTCCAATGCAATGCCCGAGTATCAGTTTGTCTTAGCCCTCAACCGCATTACCTCTTGGCAGCAACTTTATAGCCGAGCCCACTTCATTCGCCAACAACTCCACGATCCCCTTGACCTCGAGTCTGCTCCGCCTTCTACATCTCCATACACCCCGCTATCTACATCTACCTCCACATATCAACCTTCACCCTCCACGAGTCAACCTTCCACTTACATCGCATTGTCCATGAGTCAGCCCTGTGCCTCCGCATATCAACCCTCCGCATATCAACCTTCCATGAGTTAGCCTCCCACCTCCTCATACCTACATCCGCCTCCACCTCCAGTCAAGGAAACAGCACATCCCGAGCAGGTGGATGCCATCTATATACCCCCTCATCCCGCTCCATATATGCCTTCACCAAATCCCTCTGCCACTAGCCAAGCACTCTTGCCTACACAACCCCCACTTCCGCCTCCATTACCACCACCTTCTCCACCTTCATCCCATACCCCTCGGCATCTGCCTTACCTAAAGTAGGCTCCTTATTCTCCATTGTCGGAGTCTTTTATCGATATCTTCTAGACTTTGACAGTCACTCACGCATTGCAACTCTCTTCGGTTGTGCCTTGTCGACCCGCGGTCGGGAATATGCTTTAGTTCTATGAATTTCACCTCCAGCAGGGGCATTTGGTCGAGGATTGCCCCGAGTTTCGAGATTATCTTTACGATCTGGAGGATAAGAAGAGGATTGATTAGGCCACCATGCATAAAATCATTTTAGATCTTCACAGCAAGCAATAGCAAGAAGCATCGCCCAAGTAGCCGTCTCCATCACTACAAGACCAGGGGCACCCCGGTGATTCTTCTCCTTCTAGTGTTGCACCCGCTTTGTTGCCTAGTCCATCACCTGTTCCCTCACCTATGTCTCCATCGACCCCATCGCCATCTCCTACCCTGTAATCGCAACCTCCACCTACCCAAGCCTCTCCTCAGGTAGGTACCTCTACCCCTTCCTTCACTCTCATTGCCACCCTCGTTTCCGCTCCTAACGTCACCCAAATCTCAGCACGTCGACGGTGGGCACTGCATGCCTCCTCACCTTCATCATCACCATCTTCTTTGCCGGCACCATCTCCATCACCTCCCTCTTCATCATCCCCATTGCCCACGTCACCTCTGTCTCCGCTACCTTTGCGCACTCCATCTCCACCACCTTCACCTTCTCTGCCACCATCCCTGGCCGAGCCTAAGCAAACCATACCTTTGCCTTTACCCCCACCTACACATCCATCTTTGCCTCCACGCGAGTCTGTCATTGACGTATCCCCTTTGCCATCACTCGACTTCCCCGCCATGGAAACCTCTATGTCATTTGAACCTCTTCCTCCACTTCCTTTCACCCAACGGAGCGGGTGTGCGCTACCATTGTTGTCCCTTGGGTCTGGTCCCCATGAAGACAATGAGCCGAGTCAGGACAATTCATTATCGGTTGTTCATTTCAAGATTCAAGATTTCATTTGTCGCATGCCGTTACGGGTCCTGGTCCCTGGCTATTTTGGGGATGATAAGCCCATATTGCCTATGACGGTTGTCAAGAAGAGTTCCCATGCATTGGTGGTAGTTTCTTCTCAAGCAAGGCCGGTGGCAATCTCTTTGCTCACCAGAGATTCTATTGGTGCTGTTATTTCCCCTCCCTCTGTCACAATGCAGTTCACTGGCCAAGAGGGGCTCTCTACCCGCATGGTGCTAACCCATACGGTCGCCAGGAGTTTGATGAATTCCATGTTCAAGGGACAATTGGCCGTATTCTCAGTATTCTTCAAGGATAGTCTACACATCTTATGCAATCTCCCTCGGTTCATTAGCAAGCAAGCCATGACACCGCCATGTATCACTCTCCCTTAGCTTCATTATTCTCTTCTAGTAAGGGAGTTATGTTTCAAGACTGATTGCCGAGTTGCGAAGTGTGACGTTCACTGATGCCTCTTTTGGTTCTTCCGACTCCGAAGGTTTTGGGCAGATCAATTGCAAGGGGGCGGGAGATCCAAAGATGAATGAAAGGGAGGCCGACTCCTCATCAAGAATGCTAGGAGTAGGGGGTGGGACAGGCTTTGGCTATGGTGGCCTTAAGAGGACCAAAGGGTGGTCGTGCCCAGGATGAGCATTCGAAGGGACATGAGATTCCTGCGAAGGTGACTGAGGCGGATTGACCAAGGTGAGAGACCCTTGGTTAGCAGCTGAAGGTTGGTTAGGAGGCGAAATCAAGGTCAAGGACCTAGGTTCCTAGAAGAACATGTTGACATCGGCCCATGGCTTGTGGAATTCCACTTCCAATTTCCCATACCACCCGGGAAAGCCTTCGATGCTCCACATCTGCATCCTCTTGAGCACACGGGGTTCCATTCCAATTACCGTGTTCACTTGCTCATTCTGCCTTGAGATAGAAGGATCCTTGTTTGGTTGATGAGCGGGCAACGGGTTTTACACAATGCCGACGTCCCGGTTAGGCTTCTTAAGATTGGCAATGGCTAGCTTGATATCAGACCAATTGATTCTCCCCTCATCATTCATGTCGTATGCCCAGTCTCGGAATTGAAAGCAATTGAAAATATCATGGTCGGGGGCTCGATGATGCAGATAGTATTTGGATGTGTTGGCATTGGGATGGACCCAATCCCATTGAGGGGGAAGATGAATAGCCTAAGAGCACATGAGGGTGAAAAAGATGTCACCCAAGGTCTCAGACAACGAGGGATAAGAGGCCCTCTTTGGTCCAGTGCGATTATAATTCTAGGGTGGAGGGACATTGGCATATAGCCTAGGATTGCCTTGGCCTTGGTTGGAAACCAGGGGACTAAAATGTAGAGTCTAGGGATTGTTAGGCCTAAAGGATGGGCCGATAGCATTGACCTATTCATTTATTGTGAATCCCTCGGTGGTGGGAACAGTTGGGGCCTTCTGCCCTCTTGCACGAGACTCGAAGAGAGGAGGTAAAGTTGAATCCTTTATCTGGGCTTGAATGATTCGAGCTCGGTTGTAAAGTTGAGGGAATGTATGGAGCTCGCTGAGCATGAGGATTGCCCTAAGTTGAGAAGTAATGTTGTTTACTAGCATGGTGATAGCTTGGGATTCGGGGATAGGTACCTCCATCCTAGAAGCCATGATTCTCCAACGGTTGGTAAAGTGAATGAAGTCCTCGTCGGGCTTCATCTTCTCCATGACCAAATCAAATAAGGTGGGAGTAATTGAGGACATATGGCCAAAATGAGTGAGGAAGTGAAGAGAACCATTATAGGGCCTCACCCTCGAGGGATTTTTGGAACAGATGGACTAGCAGCACCCGATCATATAGCCATTGGTGGGAATCCATATGGAAACCTGAGAGATGATGGTGCGGGTCGGTGGTACCATTGTACCTCTTGTACTTGGGATCCTTGAAACGGGGTGGGAAGTAAACATTAGGGAGCTTGCAATATTGTGCCAGAGAATGAGGGCGTGAAGATGGCATACTTTCAGCCACCACTTGTCGAATGTGGCTTTGGATTTCTTTTTTAAATGCGGGATCTACCCCCGTTGACGGAGTGACCGAGATAGGAGGAACTGGGGGTTGAGGGGTCCCTCAAGGAGCAATGAAGTGGCTAGACTGGGGTGGAAACTCCTGTCGGGGTCGGCTAGAAGACCCTTGGAAGGGAGTTTGAACCCAAGGAGGTGTAGTTTGGGGGGAGACATGCGGAACGACAGGGGCTTTACCCCGCGAGACCATCATGACCAGCTCCTCAGGGGCATAGCGGGATAGCACGCTGATCAACTCCTGATCCTCATGCGGTGACAAAGTGGGAGCCCGAGGGCTAATATGATTGTGGTCACTATGGGAGGATGTTGAATCGGCATGGATGCCATCATTTTGTGCAGCTGAAAACATGCCTATGAAGGTGGTCAGGTGGCTATCCTCTATCTCAAATAGAGGATTGCCCCTAATCTCTGATTCATGTTGAGGATTAAACTCCTCCTCGAAGGCCGGAGTGCTAAAAACCCTTTCCATCTTCACCGTGACTGCCCAGCTTTCTCTCCCCCTCTCCTCCGGGCGGCCGACGAGAGTGATGGTGGGTGAGGCATGGACGGCGTGAGGGCGAGGAGCGCGAGGATGGGGCGAGGATCGAGGCGGTGGAGGCGCGGCGAGCTCAGACGCGCATTCGGGTGCCTGGCGAGGGTTTCGCGGGCGTTTCGCGATGGATCGGCGTCCTCAGCGCGTGAAATCCTCGGTGGAGGTAGAGGAACAGATCCTTGACCCTTGTACTTCCATTCCCGTGGTTTTGATAGGCCGTGGTGAGCCGAGTGGGCTTGTTTCCGCGTTTTGGGGAAAATTACATAATTTTGGGATGTGAGCTGGATCTAGAGTTTTGATCATATTTTTGGGGTTTAAATGGGTCCTCTCGGTGCTAGAGAGGTAGGGACTAGTTTCCCATTATTTTTCCCTTCACATGGGTGTGAACGGGGCGTGGAATGGAGTTTTCCGCGGCGTTCGCCGGTTTCGCGCTCGGGACAGCCTAGTGGTCCAGGGACCGCTAGAGTGTGAAGCGGTCATGTGGAGACTGCTAGGGTCCCCCGTATGTCGGTTCAGGCCTTGCGGTTGCGCGATGGACCGCCAAGGTGCTTTAGCGGTCTGGTGAAGACCGCTAGGCTCTGCTTTGCGGTCAGGGCATGACCGTTTGACCGTGTTTTGGTCTTTTAAGGTCAGTGGGATAACGGCCTTGCGACTGACCGCTAGGCTCCGTCTAGCGGTCAGGCGGAGGACCGCCACCCTGCCTGGCGATCTGAGAGTGACCGCTAGGGGTTTGGTTCGTCTTCGGCCCTTGCGGTCCTGGCTGGACCGCTAGGCCAGGCCTTGCGGTCCGGAGGAGACTGCTAGGCTTCCTAACGGTCCAAAGAGGACCGCTAGGTGATTTTTCGTGCTCGTCGTGTTTGTTTTGCATTGTATTGGACTCCGGTCGACCCGGTTGTGACCTAGTGGTTGACCTTTGGCCTCATGGACGTCCCGAACACCGTGGGTTCTGCGTTCGTGTTGTGGGATGTCCGAAAGTTCCGTGTTACCATGGTTTCAGACCTAGGGGTTAGGCCAGATTGACGACGCTGTGCCGTCACGTGCAGCGGTCTTGACTCGAGTCTCGTGACTCAAGGACCGTTGGGTTATTAGGTCTAGTGGGCTGTCCAGAGTCTGGTGGCCGCGAGCCACCTGTTTCTTCGCGCTACTCGAGATGGGTGCGTGCGTGATTTTCAGTGTTCACGTTTTGTGAGCCCCCACTAGTCGTAGCTTTCCTGCGCACGCAGGTGCGGACCCACTTGGGAGTTGTATAGAGCGTGACCCGAGTGAGATGATTTTACACTGGTTTCCGTAGGGCCCCTTGCCTTTGCAGCCAGAGTCCTGCTGGGGGGGAAAACTAGCTAGAGGACCCAACCTAGAGCAGATGGTCTGTGTGTGCACACATAGTTGGGGGCTCAGGACGCGCGCTGACAAACGCGACCCCAGCTAGTCCTTGTTCGTGGTACTTGTGACGTGTCTCAGTTCTGCCCAGGGCGTGTAGGGAGACACTTGTGACGTGGTGTAAGACGTCAGGGGATGCATCTGGTCATTCTTCTAGTGGGTAGAGCTCCTGTCTCTTGGCAGGTGTGGACTCGTGTTTTGTCGATCTGAGGTTGGTTTGTATGGTATGGTTGGTCTAGATGGCTTTTCTGTTTATTTATTACTGCTTGTTGGTTCTACCGTACTTCTTTTCTGTAGTCTAGTGGTTCGTGTCTGGTTGCTCCCCGACCGTGGGATCGGGATGTCGGGTGCGTGACTTGGTTATCCCCCGACGGGAGACCGGGTCATATTTTCTGGTACAGTAAGAGTAGCTATAGAGCCGAGATTTTACCGATAGCTGTAGTTACAATTCTTGCTGTTGTTATTGTTCTAGCTGTAGTTACTGCTTTTCGTACTGTCGTTGTTCTTGGTTGGGGTTCCGCAGGATCCCTACTGAGCCAGTGATAGGAGGCTCACCCCTGGTTTTCAGGTGCGGGGCTCTTCCTAGAGGTTCGAGGGCGTTGCGCGTAGGTTCTTAGTTGCCAGCTTGCCAGGCCGAGTGTTCACTTGGCATGTGGTACGTTTTACTACTTTAGACTGTACTTTAAAAATAGAATTTGCGTAGTGTTGTCGCATTCCATGTCCGAGGGATGGGTGCTCCTTCCATGGTGGACAGTCGATACGCCCATTTCCCGAGCATCTCGACCACTCAGTTGGGGCCTTCCAAGTTAGGGACTAGCTTGCCCACCGCCTCCAGTGGTTGAGAGGCTTTAATTTTTCATAGGACGAAGTCTCTTGACTGGAAGTGCCTGTCTCGGACTCTGGCGTTGTAGTATTGAGCGAGCCGCCACTGGTATTCTATGGCTCGGATGCTCGCGATCTCTCAGGTCTCACTCGCCATATCGAGGTTCTCCAACAATTTCTGCTTGTTCACCTCGGGCGAGAAGTTGATGACTCGGTGAGAGGGGTTGCCTACCTCCAGTGGAATCACAGCTTCCGTGCCATACACCAACTAGAAGGGAGTTTCCCCGGTGGCCATTCTTGGAGTAGTTCGGTGTGACCAAAGTACGCTCGGTAGTTCCTCCAGCCAGCTTCCCTTGGCCTTACCGAGCCTATTTTTTATGCCTTTTAATATAGCCATGTTGGCATTTTCAACCAGTCCGTTGGCCTGAGGGTGGGCTACCGAAGTGAAGTGGTTGCAAATATTTAGGTCGGCACATCTATCTCTGAAATAGTGAGAATCAAATTGCCGACCGTTATCGCTTACAATCACTCGGGGGATACCAAAATGACAAATGATCGATTTCCACACGAAGCTCCAGACGACTGACTAAGTGATCCTGGCGATGGCTTCAGCTTCAATCCACTTTGCGAAGTAGTCGATAGCGACGATGATAAACTTCTTCTAGGCTTGAGCTGTAGGGAATGGCCACAGGATGTCGACCCCCCACCGAGCAAAGGGATATGGATCGATAAGGGTGATGAGCTCCGAGGTCGGCTGGTGGACCAAATGATCGAAGCATTGGCATCTGTCACATTTTTGCACGTAGGTCGAACAATCTCGCTGAAGAGTGGGCCACCAGTAACCTTGTCGTAGTAAGATCCTGGCGAGCGACCTCCCTCCCTAATGTGTGCCGTAGATGCCTACGTGAACTTCTTGAATTGATTCACTGGCTTCGTCTGCGCCGAGGCACTTAAGGAGTGGGTTAAAGAAAGACCTGTGATACAAGGCATCGTCCAGGATGACGAACTGTCGGGCTTGGTACTTCAATCACTGAGCTTCCCGAGGGTCAGAGCACTCCTGGGAGTCTCGGAGCCAAGATACGTAAGGGGTCCGCTAGTCGCTCGGGGTTGTCAGGTCTACGATCATAAGCTCAGATTCGATGCTCGATCATTCTAGCTCTTCAATGAAGACCAACCGAATACCTTCGGGGCCGAGGGAGGAGGCCAGACAAGAGAGGGCGTCTACTTGGGAGTTTTTCTCCCGAGCTATTCAGACTACCATGAAACTCTCGAATAGTTGGGCCAGTCCTTGGACCATTTGGAGGTACTTAATCATTGGTGCTTCTCGAGCTTCGTAGTCACCGTTGACCTGGCTGGCGACCAGTTGAGAGTCAGTGTGGATCCTGACTCACTCGGCCCCTAGTCGTCGTGCCATCCTGGCCCCCGAAATGAGGGCTTCGTACTCGACGGCATTATTAGATGCCTGGAAGTTGAGTTTCAAGACGTAGCTCTGCTCCTTCAGGTGATTTGAGGAGGACACTAGCACCGCTTCCAACCGAGTTGGATGACCCGTCGACGAACAACTCCCAGATGGGTCCGTGTGAGGATGGGGGTGCTTCATCGATCGGGAGGGTGGTCTCCACGATGAAGTCCGCTAGGGCTTGTCCCTTGATGGCCACGCAGGGGCAATAAGAGATATCATAAGCTCCCAGCATGATGGCCCACTTGACGAGGCACCCTGAGGCTTCAGGATGAGAGAGAATCTTCTTCAGGGGCTCACCGGTCAGCACGATGATAGAGTGCCCTTAGAAATAAGGTCAGAGGCACTTGGCCGAGGTTACCAATGCAAGCACGAGTTTCTCGGCTACAGGGTACCTCCTTTCGGCCTTGTTGAGCACCATGCTAGTGTAGTAGACCCACCTCTCGACTCTCGCGTCATTTCAGACTAGGACCGAGCTTACGGTAGAGGGGGTCACCAAGAGATACAGTGGAGCGGAGGGTATATAATCTTCCAACTCTTCAATTAACTTTTGGAGTTTCTACAAGGGGCTTCACTCCTTGGGTGTCTCCATGGCCGCCGCTCGTTCGGCCTGCTTCTTTAGTCTTTTCTTCAAGTTCTTCTTCTTGTTCTTTTCTTGCTTCTTGGCCCACACCAGCTCTCCTTGAGACGGGGCGGCCTTTCTTGTGGATGTCTGGGGAATGCCCTTGGCCTTTGTGTCACTAGGATGGGTCTTTCCTTTGGGTGACTTCGAATGGAGATTCTTTCTTGGGGTCACACTAACCCACTCGCCCCCTAGCTCAGGAGTCTAGAAGGTTGCATTGATTGCCCTCTCAACAACTTCAGGAGGCAATTCTTGAAATTCGGCCACAAGGGGGCCAAAGCCTTGAATTTTGTGTTACTGTGGTTGTGAGGTGGAAGTCGCGTGGGAAGTTGATGCATATATAACATTCACTGAAAACGACAATCGTCCCCATGGGGAACATGCCGAGGGAGTTTTTTTTTTTTTAAAGCACCGACCAACAGAGTCAGATCCAGTCTAGTGCACCATCCCCCAGCAGGGGACAATGTTCTCACTCCCCCAGACTGACACTGTGGCCATAGAATTTTATTGATTTTTGTACCTGTCAATCCCTGCTAACAGCCATGAGAAAGAAAAAACTATTAACCTAGAAGCAGCTTGTTACAATTACGAACAGCAGGAAGATCTGCTTTATCCACTCTCAATGCACCCCGAGCCAGCCGAGGAAGCTCACTGACCCGAGTATAAATGTTGTTGTTGTGAATGGTACAAGCATAGGAGGCCAATGCATCAGCTACTTGGTTGCCCTCCCTGAAGATATGCTGAACAGAGCATCCACTTTTGGTTATTTGATCAAGAATATCCTTCCACCATGGAAGGATTGTCCAATTTGGAGCCACCCCTTTCCGGATAGCATCGACAAGCAAAGCACAATCGTTGTATACAACAGCCACCTGAAAACCACAATTCAGAGCTATAGATAGCCCATCATGAATAGCCCTTGCTTCTGCTAGGAGACTGCACCCATGGCCATAGTGAAAGGCAAAACCTACTAGCAGATTGCCTGCGGGGTCACGGATACATCCTCCTCCACCACTCATTCCAGGATTGCCTTTGGAGGCCCCATCGACATGCAGAGTTAGCTTGGAAGTAGACAATTTACACCGCACAAAAATTGGCAGTCTCAGAGCAACCCTTGGATAAAAATGAAATTGAGCCAGGCTATTTTTTTGCATTGTGGAGAGGATACCTGGAAATAGAACTTTTTCCAGGGAGATGGTGACTGCTTCGCTGATTCTCCTTTTAATACCACTCATATTTGGCTTGATGTTGTCAAATCTAGCTGTGCATCTAGTTTTCCATATCTCCCAGAGCATTAAGATTACTGCATACATTCCAACAATACTGAAAGCCGAGGTTAATCTGGTGCCTGCCAATATATTCCAGCAGCGGATGGTTATGTGTTCATTGAGATGAATCTTTACACTAATGAGAGGTGTAACCCATGCCCATAATTCAGTAGCCAAGTCCCCTTTAATGAAGAGGTGATTGAGATCCTCAACTTTAGGTGAGGCACAACAACTACATCTGGAAGCCATAGGGATGCCACACTCTGCCACCCTGCAGTCTACAGGCACTGCACGGTGGATGAGTTTCCAGAAAAAATTGGCAGCCCTCGGAGCTATACTAGAATGCCAAAGATGGGCCCATGGACCTCTGAAGATACCTGTAGGCCTTTGGAGTTTGTTAGTTGACTTGACTGTGAATGAGCCTCCTGCAGTGGCCATCCATATACATAAGTCCTTCTCATCACTTAATTGGAGCAATGGGAGGCATTGTCTATAGGTGAGCAGGGTCCTAGCTTCATGATAGGGATCTTGCATAACCTCCCTGACTGTAATCTTGGGCCTATTCAGAATCCTGCTAAGGTCAGCCTGCTGAAAAGTATTAATGAGTGGCCCTTGCCCTATCTAGTTGTCCTTCCAAAAATCAGCTCCTTTCCCATCTCCAATGATCCACCTAGAGTTATCAATTATGAGTTTCTTCGCTTGCTGGAAAATGTTGGAAGGCATGCCTGTTGGAAAGGCCTTTGTACACTCATAGATATTGGTTTTGATGAATCTACTCCTGGCATATATAGACCACAGAGATGAGCCATGGATAATATTCCACAAATTTTTTGCAGCCAATGAAACCTGGACATGATGGGGGTCCCTGATAGAAAGGCCACCTTCCATCCTAGGCTTGAGGATGTTTTTCCAGGCAACCCAATGACGACGCCTCTGCCCTTCTGAACCCTGCCAGAAAAAGTTGGCACATATAGTATCAATAGCATTGATGATAGCTTTGGGAAGGAAGCAAGCCAAGGCCAAGTAAACATGCATGCTTCAGAGGACTGAATTGATAAAGATGGCTCTCCCAGCCTGAGAGAGAAACTTGGATTGCCAACCCTCCAGTTTCTTCTGAACTTTGTCCACCAAGAACTTGAAATCTGAACATTTATGTCTACCTTTCTTTATGGGAATTCCAAGGTAGCTAAGACCAGAAGCTATAAATTTATAGCCAGTCATGGAATGGATGGACTGCTTGAGAGCAGCGGGTGCTTTAGCGAAAACTGTAAAACAACTTTTTCCTGTGTTAACTTTTTGGCCAGAACTGAGCTAATATCTTTTAATGAACTGCAGAAAAACACTGATATTATGTTTGCTGCCATTCAAGAAAATAAGAGTGTCATTTGCATAAAGAAGGTGGGAAACTTGAACTACATTTCTTGGCCCATTATAACCCTTCAATACTCTTAACTGGAACCTAGCTGTGAGGCCTCTGCTCAGCACTTCAGAGGCTAAAATAAAAAGGCAGGGAGCCAAGGGATCACCCTGTCGAATCCCTCTACTAGACTTGAAGAACCCTGCCATGGACCCATTGAAACAGACTAAAAACCAGCAGTTTGAAAGAATCATACCAATGATGGAAATGAATCTGTTTTTGAACCCAAACTTCCTCAAGATTGCAAGGATAATGTCCCATTCCATTCTGGCATAGGCCTTTGTCATATCTAATTTAAAGATAGCATTATGACCTCTAACCTTCCTATCAATGTCCACCATCATCTGTCTTGCCAAAGCAACATTATCCAAAATGAATCGGCCCTTTACAAATGCCCCTTGTTCCTTTGAGATGATATTTGGGAGGATAGATGAAAGCCGCTTGGAAATAATACTAGAAATTATTTTATAGGAGAAGTTGCATAGACTAATAGGACGGCAATCACTGAAGGTCTTAGGCTCCTGCACCTTAGGAATTAGAGCAATTAGGGAGGAAGAGATTCCTCTAGGTATAGGGAATCCCATGAAGAAGCTTTGGGTAGTAGCAATGACATCTTTACCAATGATGTCCCAAGCAGCTGTGTAAAATTCACCTGAAAATCCATCCGGCCCTGGGGAACTAGAACTCTTGAGAGACCACACTGCTGCCCGGATTTCTTCTCCATCAGGGATAGAACAAAGAAAGGAATTCTGATCTTCAGAGATGGATTGTGGAATGCACTCTAGGAGAGAGAGATCCACAGTATGCTCCTCAGAGGAAAAGAGTTCCTTAAAATATTTCTCTGCATGAGCCCGGAGGATATCCTGATCATCACACCATAAGTCAGAATCATCCAGCTTGAGTCTTCTAATGAATCCCCTCCTTCTGTTACATTGAGTGACAGTATGATAAAAGGAGGTATTCCTGTCTCCACTCTCAATCCAGTCTATTCGGGACTTTTGATTCGAAAAGACCTCTTCCCTGTGGAGAGCCTATCGTAAATTTGCATTAGCTGCACTTAAGATACTTTTGTTATCTGATGTGGGAACCTGATCAAAAGCAATCTGTTTTAACTCCATATCCATTTCTGCTTGTCTGACATTCTGAGTTACATCACCAAACACCTCTTTATTCCACTTTCAGAGAAAATTCTTAACTGCCTTCAACTTGTTAGATAGTCTAACCATAGCATTCAGATGATTTTGAATGTGATCCCATGCCAGGGAAACTACTTGCAGAAAAGAACTATGGGAGATCCACATTTTTTGGAAAATAAACCTGGAAGGACCAGAAGAGGAGTTTTCACTAACCAGCAGCAGTGGAGCATGATCTGAGGGACCCCTCGGGAGGTGCTTAACTAGCAGGTGAGGCATTACTGACTGGCGTTGAGTGTTGATAAAAATCCTATCTAATCTGGCTCTAATATTAGCTGAACCAGTTCTATTATTGGACCATGTCATGCCCAACCCTATACCACCAGCACCCAATAACCCAGCCGAGCATGCAAATGCACTGAATTCAGTCATGGAAGCTAAAGCTGGGACAGCCCCACCCATCTTCTCTGAAGGCCTCATTACACAATTGAAGTCACCACCAACAACCCAAGGAACCAAAACAGAGGAAGCAAACAAAAGTAATTTGTTGAAAAGATCCAATCTAAGATGTGGATCACATGAAGCATAGACAAAAGAAAAGTATGTAGTGATTGCATTCCCCATTTTCAAACCAAGATTGACTTGTTGGCCTGAAGAAAAAATTAACTCCAAATTGCAACTATCATTCCAAAACAACCAAATTTTAGAGTCTTCTACAGAGTTAACTGCACACTTAGACAAATTAATGTATCTACCAAGCTTCAGAGCTTTATTGGCCACAAACATTGGCTCACTGATAGCCACTAGCTGTTTCTTATGCTTGTTTGTTTCTGTGGTCACAGGAAGCAACGATGGCTATTGGATTTGCTACGATGTCTTTCAACCCCGCGATTGCAGCCGACCATGGCGTTCACGGGTACCTAGCGGTGCCGACAGTCTTTGGCTCTTTTCCACCTATGGTTGGCTTCCCCAACTTCTTGGGGGTGGCCTTCACTGACATGCTGGAGGTGGAATCTCCAGAACTAGGTGAAGGAAGCATCAACAAGCAGCCTAGGGTTCACAGCACCCAGAGCTGTAATGGCCTACCAACAAGCTAGACTCAACTGACTAGCTGCATGGTGCACCATGTAGCTCAGGGGCCCACCACATCTACCACAACAACCCCGAGAGTCACCATCAAGGGAACTCCCGAAGAAAAGCTGCTACTCCCATCACTGGACGGCTATCGACGTCTAGCAAATCTATTCTGATCGGCGACGTCTGAGTCTTCCTAAATGGACGCGATGCCCAAGTGATCCCAGATCGGGTGGTCCCTACTATACAGACCCACAACTCCTTTTAGGCCCTGTCTAGAAGGAGAGGTGAGAAAGAAGAAGTTGTCCACCAAGGCCAAAAAGAGTTGGCCCCGAGGCCAAAGATGTTCAAACAAGTGTGGGTCCCTAAGAAGACCCAGCCTGCCCAGCGACAAGAACCTATTCGCTACAACCCCGAGCCTGCTGAGGTGGAGAGGAGGAATGAGAGGGGATTTGCCCCAAGAAGAGAAGAAACGGTTGTGGACCCTCCACGCTGTGCTGCCCCCAGGGCCTGTGCCCGAAAAGCCAACATCCCTACGTTAGGGAGAAGATTTGACCGACCTGCTAGGAGGGCCCAGCTAGCCTATATCCCTCCAGTAGGAGGTCGACAATTATCCTTAGTCCTCCACCAAGAACGGGGTCAAGAGGAAATGACCAATATGGTCTGAAGTTACTTCAAGGGTCTAGGTAACCCCTCACTAGGCCAGCAGCGACTACTCTAAGCAACCGCAGCTGAAGAAGAAGACTGCTTGCCAACTGCAGTCAAAGAAGAAGAGAAAAGAGGAATGATGTCATCTTTTCATGACAATGGATACGAAGGAGGCCCAAATTACGAGGCCAATAAAGCCCCTCCGCAGTAGGAGGAGAAAAGAAGAATCTCTATGTTTGAGAGACTAACCGTGCCCGGTCATACAAAGAGGAGGGTCTACAAACAAAGAGGAGAAGTGCAAGTCTTTGCTTGCAATATGGCCGGGGCGGCCAGCAGATATGGAGGTCTGCTAGAGGAGCCCCGGGAATTGGCCCGACTAGCCGAGAGGCCAGGGCCAAACACCAGAAGAACTGAAGCTGCAAGGGAAATGCTGAAAGCGGTGAAGGGAAAACAAATACTGTTTGAAGAAGTCACTACGCTGACTGCAAATGTAGTGACGACTAAAGAAGAGGAAGGTCTACTAAATACCTCATCCAAAGGTACTTCGGGAGAGACAATTGAATCCATCCCCAGCCTAGCAGCTATGGACCCATCAGTATTGATGCTACTACAAAAATATCAACAGGAGATAGAGCTTCTGAAGGAACAGTTACATGAGAGGACAGAACAGACCTTGGCCTCCAAACAACCCGAGATGCAAGCTGAATCGTCATAGGGAGGTGTCAAGCCATGCAACTTTCCACCACTATACACTCTGCCCCAGCTGGTAGAACACAGCCAAGCATCCACCCAACAATGCCCACCTCAGTCGATGATGCCACTGGTACTACCTCAGGTGCACCAGGCACCTCCATTGCTGCATCCTCCACGGCAGGCGACTACCCTGGTCACCCCGTATGTGCAGCCGACGCATTTCTACCCCGAGCCAGTCGATCCAACCACTATGAACAGGCTAATGGTGGAAAGGATGATTGAATTGAAGCTCGCCGAGCGAAATGAAGGTGACTATGTCACGTTTGATGCTTATCGTGCCACGCCCCGAGCGCAGAAGATTACCTGGAGGTGTCATGACGAGTCTATATCATTCATGTCAATTAGAGCGTAGTGCATTCAACACAAAGACAGAGTGCACAATATAGCAGTAAACCCAATCCTTTATTCAAACGTCATCATCCATATTACATTCTTCAAGTATCATGACGTGTTATAAGACAATATGAGATGTACTCAAAGTAATGTCAATTTTGACGTGTCTACATACGTGTGTGTCCGTTTATGTACTTCACCCCTTGTGTTTATAGAGGATGAACCAGAGCATTGGGTGAGGTAAAAGGAGGTGCCATGACAAGGTGGGGGTGCTAGGACAAGGTAGGGGTGCTGGGCGAAACCACCTGGTCCAACTGGGGTGTATCCCCGCCCTAGGTTTGCCATGGTAGGGGCGTTCAGCCCCTTCAACTTGCTAAAGTGATAGCTCAAAGCGCTTAGCACTGGGAAGAGGAACTGGGTCAAGGTGGGGGCATTGAGCGCCCTCAGTTGGTCCAACTGGTGGTGGCGAGCGCTGGGTGCTAGAGGTAGGAGTTGGGTCAAGGTGAGTGGCGCTGGAAAGATGAGTTGGGTTAGGGTGGAGGCGTTGGGAGGACGAGTTGGGTCAGGGTGGAGGCACTAGGAAGCTGAGTTGGGTGGAGGTGGAGGCGCTTGGAAGATGAGTTGGGTAGGGGTGGGGGGCACTGGCAAGAGGACTTGGATCCACGTGGGGGGCGTTGGCAAGAGGACTTGGGTCCACGTGGGGGGCGCTGGAATTGGAAGTGTGGTCTAAGTAGGGGCACTGGAATTGGAAGTGGGGTCCAAGTGGGGGCACTAGGTTCCCTCAATTGGCCCAACTGGCAGAGGGGAGTGTCAATTACTGGGAAGGGTAGTGGAGTCAAGGTGGGGTCATTGGCCGACCCCACCCTAACCACCTGGGGGCAGTGAGCACCCTCCCTCGGTGCAGGTCCTCCCTCGGTGCAGGTGACGTTCGTGGCACTATAAAAGGGGCCCTTTTCCCAACTTTTTTCCCACTATTCACACTTGGATTCTTCTGCGTTTGGACTTTCTAGCTTTGATTGTTAGATATTGACCAATTATGTGATCAAATATTGCCAATTTTCTCATAAGTATTTATCATACATTTGAATAATTTTTTGCATCACCAACAGTAGCCTAGGGGTTCTAGGCTAGAGCCGAGTCTACCATCTCATGGTGCATCTCTACATGTGAGAGTACCTCATTGGGCACCTCAGTCGATCCCTCCCATGCAGCTGCCATTCGAGAGTACCTTGCCAAGCTTCAACTTGCAAAATAGTTCCCACTAGGGTTGCGATCCCTGGGAGAACACTCCAATGCTCAAGCCAATGTACACATGGGAATAAGGAAGGAGGGCTCTTAAGAGATGGAGGTGGCTTAGGCTTATGTGGGTGGGCTGGAGAGAGCGGAGGAAGATTGCCATGACTTTAGCTACGTAGCTTAATATTCCTCTCCGATGGGGACTCTCACTCGATGGCCTAGCCTTACTTGCTCTAGCTTCGCATGCCTAGAAGGGGTCACAGTGTTCCCCTTTATAGCCAAAGTGGGGCTTTGGATAGGGAGGTGTACCTGATAAGACCTTATGGAGTGGCGTGGCAGCCAAAGCAGCTTTCGTGATGCGTACAAAATGCTAACGGGTCAGAGCGTATCATGGCCTCGGATGCTACCTTGACCCACTAACTGAGAGGATAAGGATAGCGCCTTCCAGCCTTCTATACCAGGTGTGGGACACCGAATTCGGTGGGATAGATCTCTCCCCAGTTAATGCTAAGAATTTAATCGTTAGCTCGGTTGAGATTGAGCTTTTCCCTAGTTTTGTACCTAAGGTACGTTCCATCCTGATCTAACCAAAAGAAATCTCAGTCTCAAGTGAGCTAATGATTAACTCCCCAATCTTAACTAGGGAGAGATCATTAAACCTTAGAGATGACCCTAAAGTACGTTCTATCTTAGTCTTAACCAAGAGAAAGCTCGGTCTCAACAGACTAATGATTAACTCCCCGGCCTTAACTGGGGAGAGAGATCTTCAAACCTCAAGTATGACCCTAAGGTACGTTCTATCCTGTTCTTAACTAGGAGAACTAAAGATTAACTTTCCAATCTTAACCATGGAGAGATCTTTAAATATTAGGGATGACCTTGAAGTACATTCTATCATGGTCTTAACCAGGAGAAAGCTCAGTCTCAACTAAGCTAACAATTAACTCATCAATCTTAACTAAGGAGAGATCTTTAAACCTCAAAATTCCCACAACCGTGCTCTGATACCTACTATAACGACCTGAGATCTGAATACCGAGAAAGATCCAATAATCCGAATCTCGAACCGCCACCCACGAGTCTGGAGACTCGAAAGGGTTAAAAGGATGGTGTGAAAATATACGATAATCTAAAATAGTTACACAATTACATAATTTATATGAATAAGTAGGAAATAGAATTAACATTAAGCAAATTACGTGGTCCATAATATAATAACAGTTCATAGTACAACAATAGTCCACAACTAGTACAGTGAAGAAAGGAAAGTACAATTACACGGGACATATCCCGGCTCTAGCAACTGGCAACTAACCCTGGGCACTAGAACCGCGTGGAGCCTCAGACGCGCTCCTCTGAAGCCTCGCCTCACCTGAAACGTGGGAAAACGTAGGGAATGAGCCTCAAAACAAAAGGCTCAGTAGGGATCACTCAGGCCCCCACCTTGTAACTGAGAAAACTGCAACGTAAAGCAGCTAAAGGCGAGTACAACAGGAATAAATAAATGGAAACGTCTTGCTACGCCTGACACCGGTCTTACGGTGAGAAAATCGAGACACACGTCATGGTGAAAACTAAGAGTCACTACCAGACAAAGACAGGAGTACCTCCCACTAGAAGCACAGCCGGACGCGTCCCTTGACGACTTACACTGTGGCGCAGTGTCTCCCAACTCGCCCTAGGCAGAAACTGAGACACACACTCAAGTAACACTGACAAGGGTCCAGTCGGGGTCGTGCTCATCAGCACGCATCCGAAGTCCCCGACCACGTGTGCACACACTGACTAACTGCGCTATGTCAAGCCCTCTAGCTAGTTCTTCCTCCCGGCCCGGACTCGAGCCGCCACAGTAGGAGGCCCACGGTGAGCTTCGCCACCACTCCATGGTGGGACTACACGCGTGTCGGAAGACTACTACTAGTGGAGGGTCGCTGAAGGAGTAGACTCTCTAACCAACGGAAACAATGCCTGAACCGAACAAAGTACAAGGACCGCTCCTCGTACCGACACCGACTCACGGTGACACAAGTCGAAAACACACCACCTCCCGGGACCCCACAGCACCTACACACGTGGCGCCCACACGATGCCCAGCATCAGTCGGATCGCAAGTCAGCACGTGGATCGAGGTCCACTCACCCGGGATTCGAATCGACATGAAAGGAACTCTAGTCAGACAGAACCCAGGTGGTGGTACACTTTGGACCGTCCCAGGGCAAAAATGGTCAAATGCTAGGCCGCATGACGAAGAGAGGTGGTCACCCATAGGCCGCCGCTCAAAGGAGAGGAACGGTCTTCTGCAGACCGTTTGAAACATAAGCGGTCCCCTCTGGGCCGCCTCAGGTGTGAAACAGTCCCCTTGGGGCCGCCACGCCACAAAACTGCACGAAAAGGTGAAACGGTCACCATGTGACCATTGGGGACTGAAACGGTCTCCCTTGAGACTGTCAGGCGAGGTTAAATAGTCACCCCATGACTACCAATCCTAAAAACTGTTCAACGGTCAAAACGTAATGGTCAGAAATACCTCGGGAGTCACACTGGCTTCACGAGGGAAATAGTCTTCCGCTTGGCCATCGCAGAGCGTAACGGTCAGTCGTTCGACCACATACCCTGCCGACACTCCCTGGTCGGCTAGCGATCACCATGTGAGCCACTAAACCTAAAAACGGCTCCTGTTAGGACTGTTTTTTAGTCTGAAAAATCGAGAACGACGATAATAGCCCAAAAATGCCATTCCATGCCCCATTCACCCCCAGATGAAGGGGAAACGGAGGGGAAACTCTTCCCTATGCCCCAGAGCATCATTTGATGCCATCAAACCATGAAATAACGCGTTAACATGCTAGATCCAGTGCTTGATCCCCAAAGTATGGATTTCCCTTCCCGGCATAAAATAACCCTCTCTCGACCTCCCTTCGGCCTAGAAATCACTGGGAAGGTAAATGTTGACCCAAGGGCCGCGAATGGACAAGAAGGGGGGGTTGAATTGTCCCCACCAAACGCTGTAGTAATTTTAAAAATAAAGCAGCAGATTAAAATGAACAACTGACACAAAGAGAATCAAGCGATGAGTAAGCTTCGCATAGAGTAAAGACGTACCAGAAAGTCAGGGGAAGCCCGACGAAGGTACCAACTGGCCACCACGAGTAAGCTAACTCCAAGAACCACGGAAGCAGAATGAACAATGACAACGGCAACCACCTGAAAAGCTGGGGTGAGCCTCGTGTGACTGGCTCAGTAGGGGTCACGTGGATCCCCAATGGAAAACACGCAGTAACACGCTAAAATAGCAGGTAAACAACAGGCAACAACAGTTGTAGTAAAGCAGGAAAACTAAACTGCAAAGCTATAAAGAAAGGGTAGCAGGAGTAGGGAGCAACTAAGAACAAAGGGAGTAAAAAGGAAAGGGAAGAAGTCGTACCAGACGAGCATGACTACTGAACTAATCTCGGCTCCCGAAACTACTCCGAGTAGACACTACACAAAACAAAGACAGAAGGGTGAACTCTGAACTGGGAAAAGTCAGAAGCTTACCGAACTGTCGACACGACACTAGGCTCCATACGAAGACCTGCAAGAATAACCGACAAAGCCTAGGAAAATCAAGACAGACTCAAACAACATGACTAGAACGTCGTGCACACTGTCCCACACATGACTAGAATGTCGAGCATGTGACAAGACACTGACCTTGGGAAAAGCCAAGGAAAGGCTAACCCAGAAAGGTCAAGACGCACAAGAAACGCGAAGAGAACCGCGAAGAGTCACATGCCGCGTGACTAGAGTGCCTCACCACCAGAAGAATAGCCAGTTGCATCCACTGACGTCTTATACTGCGCCTACTAGCGTCTTGTCCATGTCACCTACCACAAGGACTAGGTCGAGACAAAGACACTGCTAGAACCAGAACAGTACTATAACGCGAGCGACTAGCCAGGGTCATGTCTGACGACGCAAGTCCAAAGTCCCTGACCACGTGTGCACACACTGACTATCATCTAAGTCAGGCCTCTAGCTAGTATTCCCCCTCCGAAGGACGCTACGGTTGACGAGGGGCCTACGAAACTAGCCTAAGAATCGTAAACCGGGAAAGTGCCCCGCTACAAGAGCCATCATGCCGAAGCGTGCCGTAAGGCTACGACTAGTGGAGGTTCACAAGACACAGATACTCAAAACACGAGCACGAAAGTATAGACACGCAATAGAGCACTATCGCACGTACTCCGAAGCACTAATGGCAGCATAGCCACTGCTGACAACTCAGGACAAGACAACTAGACCTACTCACGTAACGATCTTTGAGTCAGATGACTCGGAGGCATGATCGTCACAGACAGCGGAATAAGCCGCCAATCAGTCTAATACTAAGCTAGGGAAAATGACACTCCGATGAAACGACTCACGGAGACCTGAGGGAACACCAAGAACCCTCAGTACACTTGGACACGTAGACTGAGGTAGAACAGTACCCTGAGGCATCCAGAACACTGTCTCGAGCTGGACGGAACCATCGAGACACAGACAAGGCCGTCTGTCAACCCCTGGTCTCACCTGGTTGACCGGAACCCGACACGACACATACACACAAACACACACACAGACATACACACTGCATGCACAAGCACTCCTGGCTGACCCATCATGGTCACTGCCCCCATAGGATATCAACAGACACCCACGGTCACGGGCAAACCACGAGATCACGCCAAGACAAGCAGAAACCAAAGCGGTGGACAACGACAACACTCTGGGCAGAGCAAACCATCACTCAACCGCTAGGTGAACCCGGTAGTCAAGGAAAGCTGCTGCAAGACCAGAGACAAAGACACTGGCAGGTCTAGATCAAATCGTTAGGGTGCTGTCGTAGTCAAAGAAAAGACCACACCCAATCACCTAAACCGATCGATCCAGAAACCACCGACACACAGACATCGCCGCAAAACACAAACCTAAGATAGATAGACACACAGAACAGACATAGAACTGAACAATGGCCATCACGGCCACAACAGGACTATAACTCACCTCTATAGGGGCGTTACACTGCTCTGACGCACCAGGGTAGGGCCGTCAGGGCAAACAGACCTGAAACTAATACAGACCATGTAACGCACCAAGACAGGCGCGCCACATCAGCATAACGCACCAGGAAATGGGCGTTATGGCCAACGGACCAGAACTCAAATGAAGGCCCATTTTGGCCGCGCAGATTATCCTTGTGCAGTCCTGCCGAGACAGTCCCCAAACCCTTCCAAAGGGAGGTCCCCATAAAAGTCTCTAAATGACATGAAATTTTGAGAATTGTCTAATCACATCCAAAAATTTCCCTCAGATTTTTCTTACAATTTTATGAGCCCATTTTCCTTGCTTACCCCATCCACCTTTATAGCCCTCAGTTCTGACTGCACTGAACTGCAGAACTGAGCACCATCCGCCTTCACCTCCCATGCCCAAAAGCCCCCACTACACACCGCCCCGCCACTACTACCCAACCATCCCACGTCCCTCACCTATCTACTAGAGAAAACCCTGCCCCAATAGCCTCCTGGAAACACCATTTCCAGCCCATCCTTCCAGCCCCTGTCCTGCTGCCTGTAGACAATCCAGAAGCGTAGAGGTCTGCTACAAAATTTGCCACGATCTCCATGGTGTTCAATTGCATTTGATACTCCACTGGCGTCCCTGGGACGTCCCCACCAGTGTCTAGACCAAGTTTTGTGAACAACGGACGAGCAGAAGGCCATGTTCCAGTCCCTCCTTTCTGGTGCTTCCCTACGCGCGTGCAGGCCGGCCAGCAATCTGCTCGTCGCTCGTGACTACTCCGGAGGTTCCAGCCAGCGCCGTCGACTTCTTCTTCATCCAAGAGACTCGCCCCCCACGACAGCGTGTCACCAGGGATGTGGGCATCTTCCTTGGTTTTTGTGATGCATCATCCTAGTTACTGATTCCAGCCCGTAGTAGTTTGCTTACATGGGAGTCGTCGCATGTCGTCCACTCGCGGCCCATCACCCCACTTCACACGACCCCCGAAAATCACTGTGTAGCCTTTTACCTCCCTACGAGGAGTGGGCTTTGCTTGGGTTGTACCTCTATTTAGCTCTTGTACCGGGTGGTTGTATGATTTGGTCGGGCATCTTCCCCACACCCTGAGCATGGAGGTACGCGTACGCGTCCTTGCTTGGTCTATCTTGCTAGTTTAGTATACTCTCTAGTGCCGCTGCTTGTGTGTTGTAGGATCCTAGCTCGTTCGCATTTATATCACTGCCACGGTGAGAGAGTGTGACCGTCCCGTGACTTGCTCGAGTCACGAGTGTGGAGTTGCCTACCCTAGACTTTTGTCGATTCCTCAACCGTGCAGATCGACGTGCTTCCCTCACTTGGGGACGATTGTGATCTTGAGTTACTTGTTTAGGCATGATCCCTCTCTTGGGAGTCTTAGGTGTCGAATCTATGCCATTCGACTGTATTACGATGTTGCTAGTCTTAGTGGTCCATTAGCTTCGTAGTCATGTAGAGTCTAGCTCGCTAGCGTCCCGCATCAAAAACCAAGCATAAACATTCATTTTTTTGACATCTTTGCAACTTGCTTTGATTGAATCATTGTTTGCTTTGCATAATGTTTTGCTTTGGTAATCAAATTAACATGCCAAATCATAAATATAATCATGAGGATGATCAACCTAGCACATCTTATAACCCAAAAATTAATAGTTCTCACCACAACCATCATAAGGGATTCCATCCTAATTCCTATGGTTTTGTCCATCCCGTGGACAATTCTCGATTTCATGATCCCTCGCATCAATCACGAGCCACTACTCCCACTGAACCACCTCCTCCACATGACGAGAAGGTCTCCCAAGTCTTGTATGTATTAGATCATCTCACCCCTCAACAAATCCAAACTCTTAAGGCTATTGTTGAGGGTGTGGTTTATTCTTCTTTTCATCCTCCTTCCACTCCCTCTTGTGTGGCCCATCACCCACCATCTTCCATTCATCCTCCTTCATGGCCCCGAGGCCCATGTGCTCCTTGCACCCCGATCCAACCGGGTTAATTTGTGGATCAACCCAGCCATGCTCCACGGCCATCATATCAAGCCCCTCCGAGGTTCCTAGACTAACCCTCCGTTTAACAAGTGGATCCCCTCCAGCAAGTCCTCATTGATAAAATCACTAAAATGGAAGAGCAATTGAAGAGGGTCTCAAGTCCGCGACGGCCTCCTCCTCAAGTTAATCCTCTCCAAACTTTCATGAAGGAAATAACTAAAATGGAGAAAGACTAGAAGGAGAGTAGATATACACTATTTTAGTTTTTTCGGGGTTAGAGGAAAACCTAAAAAGGTTCCCCATTCTTCCCGTTATACAGGGCTGCTCCCCTTCCTCTCTCCCAACTTTTCATCTCTGCTCCGATCGCAAGCGCCCTCTCTCTCCTCTCCGGCTGCAGACGACGAGTGCAAGGTAGATGATCAGCGACGGCGGTGGCTAGGCGGAGTGCGGGTGAAGGTGGAGGAGGCGGTTCGTGCTCGAGGGTGAGGTTGTGGGCGTGTTCACGGCATGTGGTCGGCACACTCCGGCTAGATTTGCTTGCCTTCGAGGTTTGAGGCTTCCATCAGGTAGGGGGATGGATTCTACTCTCACCCCTTGTCATTTCCTTTCTGATCCGTGGGTTTTGAAGCGAGTGAGAGGGGTATTCGCTTATTCGGGAAAATTTCATGTTAAGGGCTGTGAGAATGGATTTATGGCTTGAATCGGGTTTAATTGGTGGATCTGTAGTCATGGAGGGTTTCCTCATGTTTTTAGGGGTTTGCTGAGCCCACTGAGGGTGTTTTTGGGCATGAGAATGAACCTCCGGAAGATGGGTTCTCGGAGGGGACTTGGGTAGGTGGCGGCCATCGAAATGGCCGTCTCCAACCCATGGGCAGCCAGAGTGCTAGCCGCCTGGGTGCCCAATCCCCTAGGTGGCCAAAGGGCTGGCTGCCCAGGTGTCTGGGCGGCCAGACCAGTGGCGGCCCAACCTTGCCCCCTGGGCAGCCCAACCTTTGGCCACCCAGAGCTAGGCTACCATAGTGTTGGCCACCCAGGGCCCAGTTGGTCTGAGGATTGGGCGGCAAAAGTGTTGGCCACCCAAACTTCTAGGCGGCCAATGATGTGGACGCCCTGGCCCTGTCTATGGGCGGCCAGTGGGGTGGCCGCCCAAGGGCTGGCCTTCTAAGGCCTTCAGGCATGTTTCACCCGACTTTTAGTATTCTGCGTGTTTAGGGGTTCCGACCTTCGCCATTCACACTGGTAGTCATAGTTTAGCTGTCTGACTAGTAGTCCGTGGTTCTCGTGTTAGTGAGCCCCCTCGTGGTGGTTTGGTACGGGCCGGTGGTACTTCGGTGGCTTCCGTGGTTACGACGAGTTCTCACCCTTGGTGACTCTACTGACTAGACGTAGCTGATCTGGGCACGTGTGTGCCGACCCACCTGGGAGTGGTGGAGGCTTGTCCCGTGTAGAGATTTAGGCCAGTTACTTGAGGACCCCTTGCCTTTACAGCCTGAGTCTAGTTGGGAGGGGGGATTAGCTAGAGGACCCGACCTAGAGCAGATGGCCTGTGTGTGCACACGTAGTCGGGGGTAGCGGATGCGTGCTGACGAGCATGACCCTGGCTAGTCCTTATTCTATGGTACAGTGTACCGTGTCTCAATTTTCGCTTGAGGGCGAGTAGGGACACACTTGAGGCTGTGGTGTAAGTCATTAGCGGATGCTTCTGGTCTTGTGGTTAGTGGGTTAGCACTCCTGTCACTTGGGTGGTTCCAGCGTGGGTTTCCTTTCGTTGTGGTTTACGGTACCGATGGCTCAGTTGTCCCATTCCGTGTGGACGAGGTTTGGTTAGTGGCAGGTGTAGTGGTCCTGTGTAGAGTTCCTTTACTTGCTATTTCTTGCCCTCCCTGTTCTTTACTTACTACTCTTACGTTTGGTTATCGCACTGTTGTTTTCTGTAGAGTAAGGTAGGGATCTGCGGGACCCCTACTGAGCCGATGAGATGAGGCTCACCCCCTTTGTTTTCAGGTGAGGAGAGACTTGCGCGTAGTACTTTGGAGGCAGTTCGTGGTGCCAGTGGTCAGAGTTAGATGCCAGTTTGCCAGAGCTGGGGTATGCCCCATAGACTTGTATTTTTCTTTTCAGTAGACTGGCTGTGTGCGCAGCGCAACCGGCGGCTCATATTGCGGAACGTCGTAGGCCAGCATGGAACCGATGTCGGCGTAGGCCTTCACGGCGTCGCCCAGTTCCGCATTCCGGTCGGCGGCACGGTCGAGCCCGACGGGATCGGCCGCCCAACCCAGGGCCGCGAGCGCGGCCTGTTCCTCGAGACGCGGGTCAATCATGCACGTACCTCAGGATATCACGCAATCGCGCTCAATGATACAAATGCAAACTAAAAAAAAAATTTAGATGCCTGGTGTTGATTTCCATCAGGTTTTTAAGGTGGTTCGGTTGCATCCCCGCAACATATGTCCACCCCTCACCGAACCTAGTGAGACTTCACTATACGCTTCAAAGAAGCACCACATGGGGACGACGTCCCAACCACACGAGGAGCAAGCTCCTCACGAGGATCAAGTCCTCACGCTGCAATAGCAGCACACGGGGACAAACCTCACTTACATATGTGAACAAAGAACAAAGGAGAAAAGAAAGTAAACTGCAAGTGCAGAGGAAAAATAGAACATGGAAAGAAACACCAGCTATGGCTTCAGATAGAGATCTGGAAACTGGTGGCTACAGCTTCAAGTTCAGATCTGAAGATCTTTTCCTTCTGGCTTAGACAACTGCAGGGCTACTCTTCTCTCAAGGCTAATCTCTTCTTCTTCGTCTCTCTTTTCTCTTCACTCTTATAGCACTTTACCTGATTGGCCATAGTGCTAGGCTGCTCTTACTGCCTTTTCTTCTTTCTCACGGACTCTTCTTGACTGCTCAAAGACGTGGCTCTCTTCTAAGGGCAGCAACAAAGACAACAGTAGCTTCTTTCAACAGACGCTTCATACTTATATAGAACTGGTGGAGGATTTTCCTTCCAAGAAGTCTTGTTCTAATTCAAACCATTTTCATTGACCACAGACCTTCTTTCAGCAGTCCTTGGCGTGATCCTCCGGTCATAAGGGAGCAATTGGGAGATCTCCAAAATCTTCTCTTGACTTGAGGTAGATGCTCTGCAGAAGGTTGACTATAAGTTGGCATGGCTTCTCAGACAATAGGATGGTGGCAGGAGTAAATGAGATTTCTAGGCTGAGAATAAATGTGTCTGCAGCATCCTTAAGCTTCATCGCTAGCATAGCAGGGAAGGACGTCCCTTTTGACATCTTGAGCTAGAGAGAATGGCTTTGTCCAGTGTAAGGAAGGATACAACCCAACTGGCTAGTCCTTTCTTAGGATAGGAGGACTGTGAATTCTGGTAGAGAAGACATTCACAGATTTGGTGCCTGTCATGATCTCCAAAAAAGATATTCTGAGTTGTCATAAAGAGATGGCAAATCCTCTGACCAAGAAACCTTCATCTAGACCTCAAAAGGTATGCATATGGAGGTTTACGCCTCTAATTAATGCTCTCAGTACGGTTTACGAACTGACAGGTTTGACAGAGTACTTGGAAGATTTTCCTTCAGTGAGGTCGACCTGCTATAACTGTAGCGTCGACACTACTTCAGAAAATTCCTTTCATAACGCCATTTGGAAGCACTGTGAGGTCGACACTCTGAGATAGTGAGGTCGACACCACTTTATAAAGTCCTATCTTCAACTGCATCTGGAAGCACTGTGAGGTCGGCACTCTATACTATGAGGTCGACACCAGCTAAGAAAGTTCCTTTCTAAACGGGTTCTGGAATGACTGTGAGGTCGACACTACTATACTATGAGGTCGACACCATGGCCTCGTGAGGTCAACAGCATTGCTTTTGTGAGGTCGACACCACCTTTGTAAGGTCAACACCACTGCATTGTGAGGTTGACACCATTGCATTGTGAGGTCGACACTACCTTTGTGAAACCTGTCTTGTGACAAGGTTGACCATGTTGACTTCTTCTTGTGAGATGGCTGACATGTGTTGACCATTGACTTGACTTTTGTTAACTTTGACTTGGTCAAACTTATCTTAATCAACTATTGACTGAAATCAACTTGGCTTTCTCTTTTAACTTCCTTTCTTTTGTGTCACCTGCCTGGGTTTCTGTGCAACCAATAGTATGTCAGCTTTTCATCGCCTACCTTGATTGCTAACTCTTAGTCTTGGCTGCCAATGGTTTGGAATCAACCTCGCCCTACTGCTCATCTTCATGAGACCATTCTCATGCCAGTGCTTTGACTTGAAACTTATACATGTTGATATCATTAAGTCCACATCAGACTCATTAATGATTTGATGGGAATCGAGTCCAAGCATCAGTATTTTATTTTTTACCTTTATGTCTTTTTATTTGTATTTGTGTCCTTGTTTAATTGGGTGTGCAAATATAAGGCTTTATTTCAGCCAATCAGAAGAGAAAGAAATCAAGACCGCGGGGGGTCTAGGAATGCAAGGAGTGAATTTTTCATCAAACAGTTGGATAATGAATGAAGGATGGATGGATTTGAGAGAAAACAAGTTGGCCCATAGTCGGTCTGTAGTGAACCCCTCTTCATAGGGTACATCTAGCTCTCCCGTGTCGGTGAAGTTGCTTAACATTTGCCATTTGTCGGAAATAACAATCGGCTTCTCAATCAGCTCATGAATTAATAGTGGCCATTCCGGATATTTTATGCATGTGCCTAAATTCTTTTATTTCATTTAAAAAGAAAAAAAGTATAGAGAAAAGGAGAATGAGGGGATTTGGTCCTTTGATCATCATTTAAAGAGAGGAACTAATGTGTTTTCTGAGTATCCTACAGGGGCAGGTACACAAGCAAAGCAAAGTGAAGGACAACCACAAAATCAACACAAGAAACAGCCAAAAATCTATTCCCTTCCATTAAATGTCTGTCAAATGTACAAAGTGAGGGTGGATGTACAAGTATATCTCTCTAACTCTCTCCTCCAGCCTCCTCCTCCTCTCCCCCTCTATGTGAACTCTCAGCATCTCTCTGTCCTCCACCCTGAGGAGGAAGTCTTGGTGAAGCCATCGACCCTCGCGAGACTGCACTCCTGTCACCTCGGTCTGCACTCCTGTGCTCGAGTAAGCACTCGGGCATCCTTCAGCTCGTGTCTGCTTACGACCCCTCCAGTAACGCTCATCTGCATCTCTCGCACGCTGCTCGACAATCCCTAGCTTGGTGCTCAAATGCACCCTCTCCATCTCTCGCTCTAACCTCTCTCTCACGCTCCTCCCTCTCTCTCTCGCCCTCTCACTCCTCTCCATGCTGAGGAGGGTGCGCAGCTCTATCGCGTCTCGGGGAAGCTCCTCCGCGTCACAATTGATAGGGTAGGTTGCTTACCCTCTCCTGCAGGGCAGCCTCAGCTGCCTCGGCATGAGCCATTGCTCTGGCAAACTGGCTCTCAAACTCGGAATGGTCACAGGCAGGTTGCCTCGAAGAAGAGGCACCCTGGGAAGGTCGAACTCTCTCTAGTTCTCCTCGCTGAAATCAAAAGATTAACGTCAAGCAACAATTAAGCCTAGAAATCATCATAAAGCTTTAAGCGAGACTCTTACCAGCTCCTCCACGGTGCATTGGAGATCATCACGCTGCTACACTGTGGCATCAAGCAGTCCCTGCAACATGGCTAGTCTACCCTCTGGATCAATCTGTGAAACCAACAATGTAACAAATGTTAATCACATAATCATGAATCTATAAAGTTTGGAGTTTGCTAAATGAATCAACTCACCTGTCGACGGGTGCTGTGATAGACCCAACGCCGTAAGTCTGAGCGTAGGTATGTAGGTAGGCCTCTTCTGAATCTGCTCCTGCTGGGACTGGTCGTCCTCACCTCTCCTAGTGAACTAGCTGGTCGTGTGCACACTGACGCCAGCCGTCCACTCCCTGGAGACCGCAAAACCTCCGCCTAGGTCGAGGAACTGTCTCCCTAGTTGGGAACTACACTGCCACCTGATGGACCCCCAGCGTCCTCATGATCAATCTACAGTGTAGCGGCTCCACCAAGTTGAGGGCGTGCAACCAGATCTCTCTCCCGAAGTAGGGGACGGCAGGCTCTAGCCATGGCATTTCCCCGATATCCCGCTGATAGGGAGTCCACACCACCTGCAAGGAAGATTATTAATGATCATGCCATCATAATTCAACAAAATTGAAATTCTAATGGAAGTCTTACCTCTAAGTGTGGCATCACATCTATCTTGTCATGGATCTGAGCAACTTGGTCTTTCAGCGATCGAGTGTCTCACAGCGGGTCCCATCGTCGTGCTAAGGGAAGTAGATCTCCTTGACCCTCCCAGGCTCGCTCAAGGGTGGGTAGGTACATGTCACGCCCTGAACCGATAGTAGTGGAATGTGTCGTTTGCTCGGAACGTGGCAGTTAAACAGTCGTGAATGATCAAGAGCAATCGCATAAGATCAAATAATTTAGAGCAATAATAAAATTTTATTTCAAATATAAGTCTCTTACAAATTTCAAATTCCAAACTTGAATACTCAATATGATGTAGAGGTTGGGCCTTTATGGTGGCCTTGAACTAGCTGGGAGAGAAAGGAGGAGTGGTAGTGCTCCTCGGGCTATGGCTCTCCGAGTAGGATGGGGAGGTTTGGGGAACGTAGATCTTCTTATGTTCAGCTTTCATGTCTTCCTATGTGTCAATGGGATCTTACCTTCTAATCCTCCTTAAGCCTTCAATGTCACGCAACTTATCCCTGGCTTCACGCAAAAGCCGATGCTTGGCATTATGGACTCCCGTAGGACCATATATCATAGCCCTCTCAAAATGTTTTTCTAGGATACTCTCCCACTTTAGGTTGGCAATAGGGTATGATCCATCAAAGAGGACATCCTCAAATAGGATTATGTCAAAGGAGGGGTCGATCAGATCCTTGTGGAGGGCGGAGTGGGATGGATATGACCAAAGAGAGGTAGCCATGGTAGTGGGCACGGTTGATGCACCGAGTGATGAATGCAATGGCCCTAGGACTAGACTTAGTAGAGATAAGTCTAAAACTTGCTCTGATACCAATTTGATGTGAGACGACCAAGGCGAAATAGGCGATGAGCCCAAATGGATGCCCAAATCGTGATTCCGAGACAACAAAGGGTACGAGGCGAAGGACAAGCCCGAAGGCTTCCTCGACGCTAGAAAGGCTACTTTCTAGACCGGCCTAACCGATCCTTCCGGCGACGTCTTTTGATATACCTCTTTTGTTTTCGAGCACTCATGCTAAGGGAGTGACACTATGAGCCTAGGACCTAGACTCACAAGCAATGCAATGGACTGGCGACTTCACTCAAGGGGGCTCACCCGCGTAGCACACACAAGTGACTGAGGGCAACGCGACGATGGTGGTGAGGGTCCAAAGTGGGACATTGACGCTCCGAGGCTGTGGCTAGCTTGCGATGGACCCCCAAGGACCTGGGATGTGCAATTTAGCGGGCGGCCAGTGCACTGAGGGCGTGGGATGCAGGGTATCTCTCACAACTCACTCCACGATGGCACTCAATGAATGGAAATTTGGAATGGGGACTCACTCGCTGTCCGACGGAGATAAAATGTAATACTAAATAAGTAAGGGTAAACAAGCAGAGGAAGTGACAAGGAGCTCACCAGATCGGCATGAAGACACCGATCCCGGCTGGAGTTGAGGGTGAGCGGGGAGGCATGGGTATGCACCCGCACGCCGCGATGCTGTAGTTTTGACCTAAAAATGGCAACGGTACACAACTACACCTCATGCAGGAGGGATGGACAAGGAGTTGGGGTTAAAGGATTACAATCAAAACTACCTCCATGCAGGGAGGGGCAGTCAGCCAGCCAGGAGAGGGGGTGGGGAATTGGACGGTGAAGACCAATCACTCGGGGACCGAATTCTGCCCCGATGTCAGTTCTATAGGGACAACGAGCCGGTTGTGGGGTTGCCACGATCACCTCCGATCGCTGATGAAGGCGAGACTGATGCCGAAACATCTGGGAATGGTCCAAGGATGCACCAGCCAAGTTGTGGATTGATCGGAGTCTTGTTGTGGTCATAGTGGGCCTGGGACTAGGGCAGGTCCGATTCGGCCCTATCTGACACAGAATTGCAGGGGCCTGAGAAAACTACTACCATGAGTTCTCCCGGCATCTGATGATGGCAAGGCCAGTGTTGATGCGACTGTGGAGAAGTCCACTTCAGTCAGGAACTGACAAGGAACCCAGAAGAGGTCAGAGTAGAGGATGGCGAGCCGAATAATAGGATGGAGCCCAACCTGGTTTTGGCGACACTGCCTGTGCATGCCCACAGGGAAGGCTGGTTCGTGGTGCTTCGGTGCTCAAATGGCCTCCTCCTTCTTGGAACGGGTAGAGGACTGGTAGGGGCTCAGCTCAGCCAAGAGTCACTCCAAGAATCGTAGAGTGTTGGTCGTGGGAGCTTCTACAAGTTCGACTGATCCTATCTAGTACTATCTGTCTAGAATTGAAGTCACCTGAGAAAAAGGCACCCCGGGCTCTTATGAACTCTGATGAGGGTGGGGCTGGTGTCGACGCGAGTCTTCTTTGAACAGGGACCAACGGGGCTCTAGAAAGAGGTTGGGGTAGGGTGCTGTTTGAGACGTATTTTGCTTCAAGGGGATCAAAGGGAGATCAAGGGAGGCTAGAGGAGGTGCAAGGGAGAAGAGGTACTGTAGCCGTGAACAATACTCCGTGCTAAGTTCTTCATCCATTTTAAGGTGATTCAAGCTGTTCTTTGAAGCCATCATCCTCCAAGAAAGCAAAGAAGCAAGCCCAGTCCATGGATCAGTTAAGGTCAAGAAGGAAGTTGTCTGAAGCTACTAGTAATTTCATCCTGAGTCCTTCTCTTGCTTTCGCGTGGCCTTATATTCCATCTTCTTATTTCTTTTAGTTCAAGCCTCTCTCTCTCCTCATCTGAATTCTATCATTTATTTTCGCAAAACCATGATAAACAGGGAGAGTAATACCTTGAACTTTGTTATCTTTACTAATCCTTCATTATTGGATACTAAGACCACCCTGGCACTTGTACAAAATTGTTGAAATCGTTAATAAAATGATCTTCTGCATATAATGTTTATATCTTACATTTAATTGTTCAAAATTAGCCTTAAATGTAATATCAATGGTCAGCAAAACATTCTAACAATTGGAAGTGTCTAGCTGAAGAAATCATAAATCTGAAAATTGTAAGTAAGAAGACAATCTGATAGGAAAGTTAGTATTATAAGGAACTAAACCATTCTCTTAGCTAATCTGTAGTTAAACCAGGGAATACGCCATCAAATAACATGGCAGAGCAATGACAAAATTGTTGAGAAACTGACCATCTAGATCAATGAAATTTAGAGGTCATGTAATGATACAATTAGTTATCTCTATTTGTAAAAAGAAGACATAAAGGTAGACTTTGCTGAGTAACCAGGGATTCTGGTGTTTGAGAAACATGTCTCATTGTGCAAAAAGACTCAGTCATACCAGCATGCTCCAAAAAAAGAAAAATCTAGTTGAAATGGTTGCCCCTCGGTTCCACTTCAGTAGCTGAAAAATGGGTTAAATTCAACATAAGACAGATTTTAAAATCAGTTTTTGTTTGATGAAAATAATGAGTAAGATTAATGATCTTTGTATAGGGCATGGTACTCTGTTCAAAATGTTTTATTTCAACTGATTGTGCATTAAAGGATTAATTTCAGAAGGTTAAAGGAATAAGATATATGCTTGATATGTTGAAGGTCATTAAAAAGTGAAACATACATTTTTGTAAAAAGTAAGGGGTAGTCTGGCTACAATTTGTCGTATTTGGTAAAGGTAATAAACCTCTCGGTATAAACCTTTCCCCTCGTCGAAGTTATCATTCTTCCATTTTTAACCTA
Source organism: Amorphophallus titanum (assembly GCA_024336825.1). Lineage (NCBI taxonomy): Eukaryota > Viridiplantae > Streptophyta > Magnoliopsida > Alismatales > Araceae > Amorphophallus > Amorphophallus titanum. The sequence goes on along the minus strand of JANBPO010001418.1, from coordinate 246,293 downwards.
CCCCGTCAAGGTAAACCCTTTGCCTTGACGTTCTCTTCCCCGACCGTGCTGCTCCACTCCAAAGCTCGGTCTTGATCAGTCTGCTCCCGTTCTTTGCATTTCCCTTATTCTCTCATTTTGTGTTCATCCTCCACTCCACCAGTATAATTTCGCCATGTCATCTTCGGTTACCGAGAGCAAGGGAAAGAGGAAGGAAATAGTGGAACCACAGGCAGAGGAAACTATACCAGAAACTAGTGCGGAGATTCCTCAAGAAAAGAAGAGAAAAGGAAAGGAAAAGGTCAGCGGGACCCCTTCCAAGCGGCAACGGTCACATGCAGCGGAAACTGCCCCAAAAGTTTACGAAGAAAGAGGTACATCTACTCAGTCTTCTCTTCAGACAGTCTTAGTTTTAGAAGCTGGAAAGATAATTCCTCCACGATATGTGGACTTCCATGATGATGACATGATCACAAGATTTTCGGAGCTGGTTGAAATGTTCAGATTTCAAAAATGGAGAAAATTGCTAGGGAAACATAGAGTCTACTATCCTCGACTTGTCGCAGAGTTTTACAATAACTTGGTTTATGATTTAAATTTGTCAACACTGGTGTCAAATGTTAAAGGAACAAGGATTGAACTCACTAGGCACCTTCTTCACAAAGCTCTCAGAATACCTAAAGATGGGGAAATTGAACAAGGCTTGATGTACAATCTCCATGAAGCATTTTCCCTTATTACAGATTTGCCCCGTAACCCCCACGATAAGAATTAAACAAAACAGAGGTAATTTAATGCAGTCAAATTCTCACCCCTCAAAATACTGTTGCATCACATTATTACCTCAATGATAACACCCGAGGTAGGAGGGAGAGGGAGATTGACTGACTCACAGAGATTTGTTTTGTATTGTCTGATAAAACATGTCTAAATCTGTTTGCCAGAGGTGATGATTCAAATCATGAAAAGCTGCAAGGAATCCAGAAGATATTTTCCTTATGCAACACATTTAACTGCTGTGTTCAAGAAGGCAGGTATCTCTATGGATGATGAGACTTCCAGGGACATTCCAAAAGTGAACATTCACAACATGGATTTTATATCCAAATACATGAAACTGGAACCTGCCTCTTCAAGTCATGTGAAGAGAAAAGCTCATAAGGAAGCACTGAGTCAGGGGGAGGGTCTACCTCCAGTAGAGGAACCAGCTGAAGAGCAATTTGCTGTACAACAAGAAGAAGTTGAGAGAGAAATTGAACAGGAAACTGCTGAGGAGCCAACAGAGAAACAACTAAAAGACTTACTGTCAGAGCAAGAAGTTGAAGAGATGGGGCTAATAGATGAACAAATTTTGGAACAACTTGATCAGAACATCAGTGAATTGTTTGACAAGTTTGGAATGGAACCTGAGGAAGCACAACAACAAATGGACCAGCCTGAACAGGAAAAAGAGACAGCAAGAGTTGAAGCTACTCCCATTGAAGAACAATGAAATGGGAGAAGAATTTACTCTAGATGAAGAGTCTCTGGGTGACATGATTGATGAAATCCTGCAGCAAGTTATTGATAAAACTTTGGATGAAGCTGCTGAAACAATTGTTGAGGAACAAGAAGATGAACAACAGGGAATTTAAGAAAGTGATGAAGAAGCTCAAGAGCAACCACAGAGTGAGGAAGCTCTAGCTCCAATGTTTGTTGAAGAAGTCCCACAGGAGTCGTCACAAGCCCCAGCTCCAGAGGCAGCCGAGGAAGACTCTCAAGAGTATGTTAGGGGTCCTGCTCCTCATTTCAAAATGTATCCAAGAATGTCTTTTACACCAGCTCCTTCACATGGACCTCATATGGGAGGATTGGTTGGGCTTGGCATACCACCTCCACTGTCACCTGAACAACAACCTGCACCCGAAGAGCAACATGATCAAGAGCAATCTACAACTGGTGAGGAAGCTGAACATGAGCCCACCATAACTGAAATGTTGTCTAACTTGACGACTATGGTGATGAATCAGAATGATGTGATGTATGCTCAATTCTTATACACAAATTTCAATATAAACCAAGTGAATACTAGGTTGCAACAGTTGGAACACTCTATGATGACACAGTGGCTGTAATTTTTAATTGATAAACAAAGGTCAGATGCAGCATCTCGCGAGCTCTTGGAATCTCTTCTAGGTGTATGCAACAGGGTTGCAGAGATGGTCAGCAGCATCCAAGATACTCAAGCTACATCCTTCAGCTCAATTAGCAAAATTCTTGATCATACTTTTGAACTCAGAATAGAGCTTGAAAAAATGAAGGGTGTAGTGAATGCACTTCTTCCAAGTCAGCAAGCACTCATTGGTCATATCGACACTGTTCAGACTGAAGTCACTACTATAGCTGACAGACTTCAGAATGTTCTATCAGAGCATGAAGATCTCTCCTCCCTGGTGGCTAATGTGAGAAGCACAGTCCACTACTAGTTTGAAGAGCTGTCCAACTCCATTCAAGGACTCCAGACTTCCATCATCAACAGCATTACCACTCAAGGTTCTACAAGCACCAGACCACAGGGCTATGCACCACCCAGGGACCGAGGAGGGCAATTCTAAGAAGACACAAATAAGGACAGAGTTAGATAAAAAATATAACTTTATTAATAACAAAAGTCAATATTACAATCTTTGACTCAATAGAAACGAACTCAAATACAATACTCATAATTTTTATTCTAGACTCAAGAAAGTAGAAAACACACGTGTTTTCTAAAACTTCAGAAGCACTCGGTCACTCTTACCCTTCCCTATCAGAGTGAATTTTATCTTCATTATTACTTGAAAAATATTAAGAAACACTAGGTCAGTGAAAAGCTCAGTAGGAATTATCTCTTTGAGCAAGAAGGATATAAGTAGTTAACATTTTGGTGATGTGCAAAAATGCTATATGATGAGATGGTACAAAACATGAATCAAATCTATGAAAGATAATCAGACCAGAATGAGATAATGAATCAAGGGAAGTTATAGGAATCAAATATCTAAGAGATAGCTTGATGAAGATAACAAATCAATGACAAGATAACAACATATGTCAAGAAGAGAACATGTAGAAATGAACATAACTATAGAATTGGCCAACAGGTATTCAAGTTCCAATACTAATGCCCCATCTTAGGCTAAGCAAGTAAAGTATCATGTAATTCGTGTACCAGAACAACATTCATTCATGTCACGCATAAGTGAATTGTCTAGATTTTTAACATGCAAATCAATTTTTTGGTGCAATGGCACACCTAGAATTTTTCCCATGGTATAGAATTGGACATTATGTCTGAACTAGCATTGATTGTCAAGCTGATCCAAAATCTTAATAATTCACTAGACAATTTCATAAAAATAAATGATCAAGTGAATTCAAAGAGAGTTATGTTCCAGAATAACAAAAGACACTATGAAAGTGCATAGCTCAAGTAAAGAGAAGTACCAAATGAAAGGAGATCAAGTATTGAACTTAGGGTAAGTCTGAGAGCAGCCAGCCAGTGAATCTGTTTATGCTTCTATGAAGTTACATTGAACATTGTTTTTGTTTTCTCTTTTACTCTTTGTTCTGATCTTTTTTTTACCATTTGTGTTTTCTGAGCTCCCTCCAGTGTGGAGGAAGGGAGACATTGTCTCCGATTGTGAGTGGCCTTGGGGGTCACTCGTGGGGTTCCCTCTGGTGTGGAGGAAGGGAGAAATTATCCTCTGGTTCTGAATTTGCAGGGAGCAAGTCCAAGGTCTAAGTTCTGCGGGGTGTAGAACCTGGGTTGAGGGATTTGTCTCCCTCTGGGCAAGCTGTTAAGCAGCCGTTGTCACAGACTGAGTCTACTTTTCTAGCCTGAGCTAGTGGAATCCTCGTTCAGTGTGAACGAGGGGTGGACGTAGATTGTCGTGGGCAATCAAACCACCTAAAAACTTTTGTCTCCTCGTGTGGTTGCTGCTCTATCCTCTGTGCAATTTTTGATCAATGTTTGTGAAGGTTGTTATCTACTTTGCCCTCCTTGACCCATCTTCTGATCGACCATTTAGCTGAATATTACTAATTACTTTCTGGGGCATTTATCTTATTGAGAGTGTTATTTTCTAACAAGCATTAAGTGTTCTGCAACTCTACTTTCGGGTTACTTGTTGAATTATTTTGATTTAAGTTTTAAATTGGGGTCATCTATTCATTCCCCCCATCTAGATCACTCTCTAGTGCATCTATCAGGCGTAACTTATCTTTCCAGTAACGTCTTTTTATATACCGGGTACTGGGATGAAATGTTAGCCTTGGACCGACTACCCTAGACTCTAACCGGCTCTGATACCAATTTGATGTGGGATGACAATGAGACTCGACTCGAAACTGGGGCTCTAAGTGACGACGCGACTCATTGGACGATGCGACCAGTAATGACATGGATGACTCGGCACCTAACCGGGTTCCTGAAGAGACGAGCGTGCCCCAAATAGAAGTACTCGCTCATAGTCGTCCCCAGCGAGGGAAACGTGTCGATCGGCATGGCTGAGTAACCGGCTTTGAGTCTTAGGTGGTGAGCTCACTCTCGTGCTCAGAATGAGTCACGGGAGGGGTCTCACACCTACAACCCACAACGGTGACTAAATTTCGCTAGCTAGGAAATAACCTACTCACATGCCGCGCCAAATGGAGCTTATACTAAACAAGCAAATACGACAAATGGGGAAGATGAGTGTACCTCCATGCTCGGGGCGTGGGAAAGCTATCCCGTGCCTCGATCCGAGCATGAGAGAGACCCGACCACCCTAGCTCATTGTCGGTTTCTCAACCGCGCACATCCGCACACTTCCCTTGCTTTGAGATGTCCGCGAGCTTGCGTCGAATCTACTATCCATCCTACATCAGTTGGGAATGAGCCCCCCTACCTCAGAGTGTTCTCATTGATTTTCTGTCGGACTTGCTTGTGGCGAATTGACTTAACATTCCTCATGTTGCCTTGGTAGGGGCTTAGGGGACGTCGGAGCTACGGTACGAGATCGTTGAGTTGTCGTGGTGCGCTCCTCGCCCCGTAGATCACGTCGAGCCAAGAGCTGATCAGGTGACTGTTGTTGCTCCCCAGGCCGAGTTCGCATTTACTTCGGGGCACCTCCAATACCCTGTCTCCATAGGCGTTCCTCTGGTGAGACTGTCAGGGGTGCCTTCAGTAAGTGGCGGGTCGACTACTCAGAGGGACATCTCTGAGGGGGCCGCCAGCGCTGCGAAAGGAGAGCCTACCATAACTGGTGGCAATAGTGTTCCACTGTCCGTGGATGAGTTGGCGACGCTGGATAGCCAGCGTCACTCGAAGAAGAGGAGCAGGGATTCTACTTTGGCTCGAAGTCGGATTCCACCACCATCATCTGAGGCGCCTCCTCCTCCTGAGGTCCCACCGCTGTCATCGGTCGATGAATCCGTCCCCTCTCCCACTGTGCCTTCCCTAGTGGGGGAGAGGCGAGATAAGGGCATAGCCCCCATTACTGATGAGGCCACTTTCCTCCAGTCATTCGAGTTCCCCCCGCGAGTCCAACATTCACCGCCTGAGGGGGTTACAGTTGGGTGCATAGTGTCTAGGTCACCCGGGGTGACCGGATTCTCATACTGGTCATTTTTGCTCTTTCTTTCTGTCGTGGAAGGGTGGGTTCTGTCTCCCCTTCGACAATGTTGTTCTTGACCTACTCAATTTCTTCCTGTTGGCTCCCATTCAGTTGGTAGCCAATTCTTATCTCCTCATCTCTACTTTTCGCATCCTCTGCCTCAAGTGTAGGGTTCCTCCGTCCTTGGACCTCTTCCATTATTTCTTTGAGCTGAAGGAGCATTCCTCAGCTGGCAAGGGCTTTTATTATGTTTAGGCGAGGCGAAATAGGAGCTACATGTCTTTAGCAGTGAAGGACTCTTCCCACAAGGGGTGGAAGACTCAGTTCTTCTGGGTGGGAATTGTTTCAGTGGAGGAGTCTTGGAGATGTCCTGTGATGCCCAACTTTCACCCGAACATCCCTCCGAGATAGGATGGGTTCACCCCGGAGGTGGAGAAGTACGCAGTGATCCTATTGAAGCATCGCCAGTCTACGAAAGAGCTGGTGACCCCGAAGAATAACGAGCGGTGCCTTCTAAAGTGACTGCGGTCGGTAGGTATGGGCACCGGGAATCAACTTTCCCTTTGGATGAGGAAGTCGTTCTCCTTTCCCTAACCCTGTCTTCCTTTGCGCAGACACCAGGCAGCTGGCTGACGAGGAGGCGCCTTCGACTGAGGCCGCCATTGAGTCGCGAGTTCCTGAGGATTCCGGTCGAGCCCAAGACAAGGGCAAAAGGGTGGCCTGGGAAGGGTCTTCCAAGTAGCAGGGGTCCAAGTGCAAGGATCCCGTGGAGAGGACACTGTGGGACACCATGAAGGCCAAAAAGTGGGCCAAGAAGGACGGGGTCATCCTCGCGGTTGAAGACAGCTCTTGTTCAGCTCTCCCCACTACTGAGCTAGAAGGGGCCGAGCCTATTTGGCTGGCTCTCCTGTCTGCTGGGCAAGAGGGGGCCGAGGAGGCCATGGCCGAAGCGGGCTGCAAGAGGACCATGGCCGAGACTGGAGCACCGAGTGAGGCAGGCGGTGTTTAGGGCGGAGACGCCGGGGCTGAGCCGATGGGGGCTGGGGGGTCATGAGAAGAGGTGACACAGCCCCAACCGACCGAGGCAAGAGGGGTGGAGGAAGTAGTGGCTCAATCTGGGCCAGCCAGTGGCGTTCCCGAGGGAGTGCCACTCAGAGGGGGAGCCCCTCTTCGGCTACTCTGGAGTGGCTGGACATTCGGGGCCCTCTATACCAAAAGTGTTGCAGCATAGCCACTAAGGTGGTGCGAGGAGGAGATAGGCAGCACTCCTCGTTCGCGGCCCTCGAAATGGTCATGGAGGGTGGCCTGATCGTGGCCCAGATGGGGGCCACCCTAGCTGAAGCTTACGCTCGGTCGGAGTTAGACCGGGCGAACCTTGCCTGGACCCTTGGTACGTCTGATGGGTTGTTGCGGGAGCTCTCCTCGTTTAAAGATCTAGCGAGGGTGAGTCTAGTAGAGGCCCAGGACCTGACCGAGCAACTGGCTTGGGCATGTGAGTCGCTCGAGAGGAAGAGCAAGCTTCTGGAGGAGGAGCACATGGCCCATGCTGAGCGAGATCGTCAGTGGGAGGCTGAATGTGTCGAGCTACTAGACCGAGCGGAGGAAGCCGTGCACCTTCGGTTGGAGGCCGAGGCTGATCGGGCCGAGTTGGAGAAACAAATGGCTGAGGCAGATCGGAGGTTGGCTAAGGCAGAACGGGAAAAGGCAGAGCTCGCTACTAGGGTGGGATCGGTCGCGGCAGAGGCACTCAAGCAGTTTAAATGCTCGGAGGCCTACCGGGTCGACCTTAAGAAGGCTACCCTCCCCTACTATGAGTCCGCACTTTGCTAAGGCATCCGAAAGGGGTTAAAGCACGGCTATAGTCAGGCCATCTCCTGGGCGGAGGAACAGGCACCAGGGATGATCATTTTCCCCTCCGGTCAATGTTACAACTCGGACCTAGCGACCTCAGAATCCCTTGGCTCGACATCTGGTGAAGAGGAGGACGAAAGGGACTCATCTTCGTCCGAGGGATCACCAACTCCAGATGCCTCGGGAGGGCGCACAACCGAGGCAGTTCCTACACCGGTGGGGTCTGTGCTTGGGTTGGCCATCGCCGACATACTTTTCGACTTGGTCATCCCTGCACTCCCGTTTGTTGTTTACTAAAGGGCTCGAGTGCGCTGCCAAATTCCAAAAATAGATCGTCCCAGTGGCCTCTTGCGGGACTGTTGTCAACCGACCCCGAAGGTCATAAAGCTGCTTCGAGGTGATGCCGACCTCTGCGCTAGCGAACTCCAACATCCTTGGCATCAAGCCCCAGTCTTGGATGGCCCGAGGTGCAAACTCGGGAAAGAGAGAGTAGACCCAAGCATTGAAGAAGTGCAAGGGACATACGTAACGAGCCTGCCTCGGGAACTGATGTGTTCTGATGTCCCCCAGGGCTTTGTAGATCAGGCAGAGGGCGGCCAGACACAATGATAGCTTGATTCCCCAAGCCATCTGGCATGCGGGGTAAATGGCATTCGGCTGAATCACAGTCTCGTCCCCATACAGTATAGCAAAGGAGCACAGCCAATACGTCAGGTAGGCTGCGCAGTGTGTCATCGGGTCAACGGCCATTGGGTTGGGCTCGCCCAGGCGCCCCTTGGAAGGGATCTTCACGTCCGTCTTCGGCTTGGCGCGCTTCTTCCGGGCGACGACTGTCCCGACACAAGGAAAATCTGAGTACTCCTTCGGGCCATCATAAAAGTATTGCAGCCACAGGTTCATCCGGACTCTCTTCCGGTCTCCGCGACGGGGCTGCTTCTCACCGTGCGCAATCTGATACAACTCCCGGTAGGCCTTCATCAAATACCGGTACAAGTACCCCAAGGAGTAGTAGCCGTCTCCGTCGGTTTCATCCTTGATCAAGTCTGGGAGACAGACCTCTTCGTAGGGCTCCCCGTCGATAGGCAAACTACTCAGTTGCCTCAGACTCCACAGGTCTAGCGAGGTCTCGCCCTCCACCGTGTAGAAGGTGTTTGTCTCCACACAGAAGACCTCGATCATCCCGCTACAGAGGCCTTTGGAGATCGGATACCCGTACCGGGAGGCGTATACGCTATGATAGATGTCGGCCTGGACCAATATGGGAGTGTAGTTGAACAACACATAGTCTGTGAATTCTACTGCCCCCTCCCTGAAGCTGTGCGCATCTTATAGCTTCAATTCTCCAAACCAGCCTAGCGACAGTTCGTGTTTGAACCTGATCGCCAGGCAATCAAGGATAAAAGGCTCCTCTCTGTAGCCCCACTTCAATGGAGCCAGAAATAGACCGTAGCGGTGCTGCTCGCCCTGAACGCGCCCCGCGGCCGTGTCCCACTTGGCGGGAGTGAAACCTGGGGTCCTTACAAGCTTGTCTTCTGTCGGCAGCACCATCTCCAGCCCTAGCACGGGCTCCCATTCACGAGCCTCGCCCACCAAATATATCGGGACGCTCCTGGGGACGACATGCGACAGGCTGTCTCGGGCCTACAGGATGGCACGCTCGACCTCCTTTATGGTCCACAGTTCCCGCCGGTCGTGAGTCCAAAGGTGCTTGAGGTGGCGAATGAGGTGCCTATCCTTCGGGAAATCTGCTGGATAGTCCCCCATGGCATGATCAAAGCTGAATCCCTTCTCCACCTTGGCAAGTCTTCGGATGTCCAGGCTCTCAGTGTCCAAGCCCGAGGAGTCAGCCAACGCTGCTATCTCTGCGTGGTCCCGGTCCAGATCCTCCACATTGAACCAGGTGACAGTCGGCACAAGAGGCAGGGGAGCACGTCGGGCACCGGCAGCGGGAGTAGTAGAACCACTTGGAGCAGCCATTTGTCTGCAAAGGCGCAACAAACAAAGATTAGTACAAACTGCGACCAACGAAAAAGCAAGCTACAAAGGAAGAGGAACATCCCATTATAAGCAAAGGGTAGGAAAGAAAGAAAGGGGAAGAAAAGAAAAGAAAGAAAAAAGAGGAGGAGAAGTAGATCAGGCCCTAAAAGGGCCTTTCGCCGGCACACCCCCAGCGGCCTTCGCCGGCACGTCCTAAGACACCTCCGCTGGTACAGCCCAATCTGCCCTTCGCCGGCACGCCTTTGACGGTCCTTCGCCGGCACACCTATTAAGGTCCTTCGTCGGCACGCTCTTCAGAGTCATTCCCCGGCACACTTGTTAAAGGCCTTCGCCGGCACACCTTATGGCATCCTTCGGAGCTCGATTTGTGTAAAACAGAGTTGAATCGGCGCACGGTTCACCGGCGCACCTTTGAAACGGCACGCCCTGAACCGGTGCGCCTTTGGAATGGCGCGTCGTTTCAAGGCCGCCATTTTCATTTTATGGCGCCGTTTCAACCCCTTTTTCTACGCGCGTCGCGCCGTTTTAATGCTAACGTCGAGTCGTTTGCCATCCGATCTTCCCCTTTTCTCTTGGGACGATTTCCTACGTTAATGGCAGAATCAAATAAACCCTGTTAAGCAATAAACTAGGTGATTTGATCTATTTGAGTTTGAATTGCTTAATTTTCTATCTCTGCCCTTTGTGTCTTCATTTAAAGCGTTCATGTAGCACCACTGTATGCCTGAGTGTACGGGCTCTCGGTATACTAAACGACATTTGCAGAAAGTCGGGCGACGCCCGACCGAAAGCTATTGTTGTGCATGATGGTAGTCTCTGGACCTAGGTTCTCCACTGCGTACTGAGAGTTTCGCTCTAATAAATTACGTATGGTAGATTATAATACCTCGCATAATCATTCGCATCCTTTATTTCAGCCTTAGCAGCCCCTTTATCTCGACAATTAATCAAAGGTTTTTCCTCCTAGCGGGGGATATAATTAACGCCATAGTCTTGATGGTATGGCGGACTGCTGGTCCCGACCGAACCAAACTCTCGCCCGATGCGGGTCAGGTTGAGCGCACAATAAACTTGTCACCTTGGTGACTAGCACGCCAATAAATAAACAACAATAAATAATAAATTAATTAAATAAAAAATGCATCACCAGCCCTTCACCCTGCCTCCCCAGCACGCCCTGGTGCCAGCCACTCCGGCACACTTCTTCAGCCCCCTTGAGACCCTCTGGCCGGCGCACTAGCCACCAGTTCCTCCCTTGTCACCCGGTGCACCCCTAGGCAGTCTTAGAGGTGTCTTCCACTCGTCGTTTCTTCCGAGTTTTTTGAAGTTTTACTAAAGGTGTTGTCACCTTTGGCACGCACCTCGGATTATCGGGTTCTGCCACTCTATGTGGGCGCATTCTCTTTACCTCCCTTACCATCTGGGTCAAGGGGAGATGCTACCGAATTTTCGTTAGAAAATAATAATATGACAAAGGCAAAAGGGAGCAACAAACAAATGAAATGAACGACGGTAAAAAAAATGCTTCAATCAAGGCAAGAGAACTCTAGACAACATGAAGAGAACCGGACTAAACGATAAATAAGTGAATTTGAACATCTGTCCTGTAGGGAAGAAAGAGGAGGAAACAATTAAAAGAAGAGACGAGAAAATCCACATGCACTGCATGAAACCAAGGAAGGGAAGAGAAGAAAAGACATGAAAGGATGAAGAAGACAAGAGAACAAAACACCTCCCGGCACACCTGCCCTTGGGCCTTCACCGGTGCAGTCTATCCTTGCCCTTCCCGGCACGCCTTCAGCATCCCCAGCCCAGTACACACAGTTCCACTCCTCCCCGGCACGCTCCTAGCCCGGCACAGCCCTACCCAGCACTCTCGCCTGGTGCACCTCTCCTGGCCTTGCCCGGTGCACCTCCTTTGAACCTTCCCCAGCACACACCACACATATCCCTGCCCGGTACACCTATCTGAACCTTGCCCGGCACACTACGTCATCCAGTTCACCCTCACCCGGTACACTTGCACTTCCTCGTCCGGCACACCCCTCTTGGTGCTTCCCCGGCACACCAACCCCGTACTCCCCCGGCGCAACCTCTTACCCTTTTTGTGCCTTGTCCGGCACACTCCTGAGCTTGCATTCGCATCCCCTCCTACCCAGGCTACCTTGCATAACCTCAGCCACGGATTGCACAGACCTAATCCCCTCTGCACCGACTTTGCCCAGGCTCCACGCCGACCTCTTCCCAGTTCCCGATGACCCATTCTCTTACATGAACCACTAATATATAAAAAAATATGCGATGATAATAATGATTAAAACAAACCTAAAAAAAATAATACATAAAAGATATAATAAAAGGAATAAACCAATGTATCTATTCAAATATGTAATAAATAAATAAAAGAAAAGAGGAAATACGTGTAATACAAAAAACAATAATAATAGCAAAACCACCTCGATCGTATGGCTCAGTACCCTGCACGAGATCACCCCTCTTCATCTGGCACCGTCTGTGGGAAACGAACAAAGAGCCAATATGGTGCAAAGACATTCTAGTAGGAGAAACGCCAATGAAAAAGGGAAGGCACTGATGGTAGAAGAGAGGGAACCTGTGCCCTCACACTCTTTGATGGGCGCCCCCTTTAACAACCAAGCCAACATTCCTCCCCTGCCGGCCATGGGGAAACAATTTGCTCCCGGGAGCCCAAACACCCTCCAAACTCTCAATGCTAAAATGGATGTCCTTGTCGACTTGATAAGGACCCAGATAGCTGGAGAGGAGAGGTTGTGACTTCCTCTGATGAATCACCCCCATGCAGAGGCCTTCCGGATGACGGCCGGGGGCCAATTGATCCTTCAAGGAGGATGCATCGTCCAGAGTGAGCGGGGCAGACCTTCACAGCTCCCACCTCCGGAGCAAGAAGCCTCCTCCAGCCCAAGGAAGAGGAAGTCTGAGCTCAATCAACAATGCACAAAGGAGGACGTTCCATACCCGGAATGCTAGGGAAACAATTGGATCCCCCTAGTTCCATCCCGGCGACAGGGGGAACTATCCCTCCAGTTGTGAGACTTTAAGCAATGTTTCACCGAGCAGGAGCGCGCCCTTCGCCCCCTTCAGCAGAGCACCGCCAAGGAGGATGAGGAACAATCCCCATTCTCCGATCCGATATTGGAGGTAGAAATTTCACCCAGAATCTTTCTGTTGACCTTCAAGTCTTATGATGGCCAGGGCGACCCGGCCAACCACTATGACAGCTTCGACGCTCTAATGACCTTGCAAGTGACGTCTGATGTGGGCAAGTGTCGAGCGTTCATGACTACTCTAGTTCAGGGCACACAAGCATTGTTCTGAGCGCTCGCCCCCGGGAGCATCACCAGCTTCTGACAATTCGGGTGATAGTTCAAGGAGAGCTTCGCCGGCAGTGGCCCTCCAAGGTAGATAGCGGGATTGCTGGCCCTCAAGTAGGCGCAAGGGGAAAAGTTGCGGGCTTACATTAACCGTTTCAAAGTGGAAGCTCTGTGCATTCCCCGCCTGGATGTGGCCTCTGCCATCACCGCACTGATCGGAGGCACCCGCGACAAAAATATTCGATGAGAGTTGGTGCTTCACCCTCCTTCCTCCCTCGTAGACCTTGTGACCTTGTCTCTGCGTCATGCGGAGTGTGAGGAAGTCCTCATGGCTTGCCGAGATTCCACGAGCTCGAGGTGAGAGGGGAAAAGAAAGAGGTCGTCCGACCAATCTCCTGGGTAGGGGAAGAAGAGGAATTGAGAGGGTGACCGAAAGGAACCCCTGTGCAAGTTCGAGCGCTATACTCCTCTATCTACCCCTATCTATCAAATTTATTAAGAAATAAAGTACTCGGGACTACTCCACCATCCTGAGCCGATGAAGACTGTCTCGAAGCGTCAGAGTCGTCAGAAGCACTGTCAGTTCCATGACGATCATGGCCACCATACGGGAGATTGCCACCAGCTCAAGGACGAGATCGAAAGCCTCATCCACCAGGGCCACCTCTCCCTGTACGTGACTGAGCAAAAGGAGGACCGTGGAATTCCCCCTGAGGAAATTGACAATTTCCCCCGAGGAGTCCACATAAATGTCATCTCAGGTGGATCAGCCTCCAGTGGAGATAATAGTCGAGGAAGAAAGCATCATGCCAAGCTAGCCGGCCGAGCTACCGAGCCGCCCAATGCTTCGCCACCGGTGACCAACCAACAGACCTTGGTCTTCTCGGACCAAGATCTCGAAGGAGTGGTCACCCCACACGATGCCGCCCTTGTTATCTCGGCCAGGATAAACCATTATAACATGGACCGTATCTTAGTGGATAATGGTAGTGCCCCCAATATTTTGTCGTACGAGTGTTTGCTAAAGATGGGTGAAAACCCATCAAAACTACGTCTGATCCGAACCGCCCTTTGTGGGTTCAATGGCCAGGTGACCTGCCCCGAGGGAGCCCTAAGTCTACCTGTTACCCTCGGTAGCCCACCCAAAGCCGTAACATTAATGGCGAACTTAATAGTGGTCAAGGAGATATTGGCCTATAATGCCATTTTCAGTCGTTGACCGGGCCCCGAGGGTGTTTACGGTGCCGTCGGAGCCTCTTCGCAGCGAGTTGACTGAGGGCGAGGTGAAGCGACTGGAGGGTCGGTACGGGTTGTCGTGGCGGTACCATTTCTCTCCGTCGGAGCCTCATGAGTTTAGTCTGGACACTCGCTCTGGTTTCTTTTGTTCTTTCCTCTTGGCCTGGAAGTGCGGGTTCCGCCTGCCTCTCTATCTTTTCGTTGCCGAATTACTTCAGTTTTACCAACTGGCTCCGGTCCAGTTGGTCTTCAACTCCTATACCTTCATCTTTCTTTGTCGTTCGTGCGGGGTTGACACTTCGCTGGACCTCTTCCATATTTTTTTCGAGTTGAAGGAGCATACCCATGCGGGTAAGGGTTTCTTCTACCTTCAGGCGAAGAGGGGAAGGAGATGCGTGACCCTCTCTGCCAAGGACTCCTCCCACAAGGGCTGAAGACCCAATATTTTTGGGTGGGCTCGGCCCTGGGCGGTGAGTCTTGGACCTTCCCGACGGTGCCCAACTTCCATCCGAACATTCCTCCGAAGCAGGCGGCGGCTTCCCCAGAGGTGGAGGAGAAGGCTGCCCTTCTTCAGAAAAATCACCGACCAATTGCCGAGTTGATGACTGAAGCGAATATCAAGGAGTATCCCTCTCAGCACGTGGTGCTTCTTGGTAAGGGCTTCAGGGTCTTGTATTGCTTTCGGGTTGGGCAAGTAAACTTCCTTATCATGATCTGCTTTTCTTTGTCCAGACGTGAAGCCAACGGTTGATGAGCAGGCGGCGCTGCTCGAGTCGGAGGTCATCCTCTTGGATGAAGAGTCTGCCCCTGGTGGAAGCTCCTCTCGTGTCTGAGATAAGGGCAAGCAGATCGCCTGGGAAGGTGCTTCTGAGCACCGTGGGACCAAGTGCAAGGACTCCATGGAAAAGCTACTGCAGTCCTCGATAAGGGCAATGGCCGCCAAGCGGAAGCGAGCGAAGAGGGTAGATGCCGCCCATTTGGTCGAGGGGGGTGCTCAGCTGGCCCTCCCAGCCGTTGAGTTAGAGGGGGCCGTCATCGTCGAAGATGTTGTGGCCGAGGCGATTGGGGCCTAGGCAGAGGCGATCGGCGCCAGGGCACCGGATGGGGCAGAGGGGTTGCAAGGCAAAGGGATCCAGTCCGAGCCGGTCGAGGTTGAGGGGTCACAGGGTGAGGCGACCCAATCCCAGCAGACCGAGACTGAGGAGACACTAAGTGGGGCGAACAGATCCGAGCCAACCGGTGGGCCCCCCAAGGTGGGGGCACTCGGAGGGGGTTCTCTCAAGGCTTCCGTCGGGCGACCTCTCTGGCCCAACAGCAGGTGCTTGAAGAGCTCGAGTTTCCTTCAGGGCAGCGTTACGATTCAGACTGGGATACTATCGACTCCTTGTACCCGACATCGAGTGAAGGGGGGAGTCGGGACACCTCCGTTTTGTCCGAGCGACTACCAACTCCTGCACCTTCGGGAGGGCACGCGGTCGAGATAGTTCCCACGTAGGTGGGGTCAGTGTCTGGACCGGCCATCGCCAAGGGTGCCAGGGGCAGGTCGCCTGGTGTCGAGGATCCTTTGTCTGTTGAGCTTTGTGATGGGCCTGAGGCCTGATGTATTAGCTTTCCTTTTTCTTTTCTTTGGTGTAGCCATGTAAAAATTTTCCTTGTGTATATGATGACGTCAATATTAAATGCTGAATTGACTACTTCTTATCGCCTTTGGTGTGATTTGACCACCATATCTATAGTGGTTTGGCAAAGTGATGATTTTCTTTGCGGATATCTCACGTGCCGATTGTTCAGGCGACTGGCAAGGCGCTGGTGCCTGTCCAGCTTTCCATGCTTGCCACTTTGCATGTTTCCAATGAGGGGGAAACGAGGTAACCGCCTCAAGGGAAGGGTTTCTGCCTTCCTCATTTTTTTGAGGGAAAAGTCATTTAAGGCAATAGCTCCCCTTTGACTTATAAAAGGTCTCAAAGGGCGTCTCCTCCTCTCTTTATCGCTTAAGGCCATCTGTAACGGCGAAAATGGGATCGCCTCGAGATGATGATGTTGTGGTGGACGATGGGGTTGCCCACGAAAACAGGTGGATGATGGTGATTTGCAGAGGATCTTCAGTGCGATGGAGTGTGCTGAGGAGGAGCAGGTGGTGTTGGCTATGCATCGCCTTCATAGAGCGGCCCGGACTTGGTGGATGTCAGAGTGGGAAGTAGCGTTCCAGTCTCGTCCCCTTCGACATATCACATGACAGAAGTTCATCGTGGCATTCGAGTGTGCCTTCTATCCATCTTTCATTAGAACGCAGAGGCCGTGTGAGTTCATGGAGTTGACCCAGGGTGACATGTCAGTGATACAGTATCATGCCAGGTTTGACGAGTTGGGCCGTTATGCATCTCACATCATGACGGATGAGGAAGTGAAGATCGATCAGTTCATTGGTGGTTTGAGGTCAGAGTTGAGGCGTCCTCTTCTCGCATCAGGTCCGGCTAACCTGGATGCAGCTTGCAAGGCAGCAGCGGCTCTAGAGAGGGATTTGCAGAAGGTTCGAGGGCAGGGCAGTGTGGGACAGGTGTAGGTAGGTTTTGGTCAGTCGATGGAGATACCGCAGTAGTAGAGTACTATCCAGCTCTCAGTAGGTGGTTCAGGGGTGGCCCAGTCCGTGGCATCAGTAGCAGATTCATCATCCTTTAGCTCGAAGCTCAAGAAGTTGCTCAAGGAAATTGGGTTCGATAAGAGACGCCAAGATCGTAAGGGGTCGAGGCAGTAGTCGGAGGGCACTATTCAGCTGCCCGTGGCTATTCAGCATCAGGGTTCGGTGAGTGGTGCTCGGGGCGGGTCTCCCAGGTGTAGTGATTCTCATCCAAGCAGGCAGTGTTCAGCGCCCGTGATTTACTTCAGGTGTGACCAACCAGGGCACATGGCACGTGACTATCCACAGAGACCGAGTCAGCCACCCAGGTTTCAGCAGCAGCAGTAATTTCAACCCCAAGAGATGCCAGCACAGTTGCAGTAGTGCCAGCGACAGGAGTAGTTTCCTCAGTTGTCACGGTCAGCTACTGTAGGGAGGCAGAGATCCCGAGATAGAGTGACCCACATGATCAGAGCGGAGGTTGAGGTATCGCAGTTAGTAGAAGGTACTCTTTCAATTTTGGGTTGTGTGGCTCATGTTTTGTTCAATTCGGGTGCTTCTCATTCGTTCATTTCAGAGGATTTTGCTGAGAGTGTGGAGGATCCGGTGGCCGAGATGTCCTATGATATGGCGGTGGAGTTACCTACCGGTGATTTTGTGCACACCTCGTACTGCTTTGAGAAGGTACCTGTGTGGGTGGAAGGGCAGAACTTGCCGGCCAGGCTCTACGTGTTACCGCTTTAGGACTTTGATGTGATTTTGGGCATGGATTGGCTCGAGGCCTATCATGCCTTGGTGGATTGTGACTCGAAGAATGTCTACTTCTGGTAGATTCGTGGACCCACCTTCTATTTCCAAGGTATTCGGTCTTTCTCTTCCCGCTTGCTTATTTCGGCTATTAGGGCTCGTCGATTACTTGATGCGGGTTGTCTGGATTTTCTCGCTTCTGTGGTTTTGGTTGATCGGCAGTGTCCTAATGTAGAGGACATTCCGGTTGTGTGTGAGTTTTCTGATATTTTTCTCGAGGAGTTGTCAGGGTTGCTACCGCAGCGAGAGATTGATTTCGTGATTGAGGTGGTACCAGGTACGACGCCTATGTCGAAGGCCCCTTATTGTATGGCACCTGCAGAGTTGCGAGAGTTGAAGGCGCAGTTGCAGGAGTTACTTGCCAAGGGGTACATTCGTCCAAGTTATTCTCTGTGGGGTGCGCCGGTGCTGTTCGTGAAGTAGAAGGATGGTAGTTTGAGGTTGTGCATCGACTATCGTTAGTTGAACTAGGCGACTATTAAGAATAAGTATCCGTTGCCTCGGATTGATGACCTGTTTGACCAGCTTCAGTCGGCCCGGGTATTTTCGCGGATTGATTTGAGATCGGGCTATTATCAGCTGCAGATTCGAGAGTCTGATGTTGAGAAGACTGCATTCCGTTCGAGGTATGGGCATTATAAGTTCCTGGTGATGTCGTTTGGGCTCACCAATGCCCCCGCAGCATTCATGGATTTGATGCATAGGGTGTTCCATCTGTACTTGGACCAGTTCATGGTCGTGTTCGTGGACGACATCCTTGTGTAAAAGACCATATGACTTTTCGATCCCCCAAGGGAGTTTTCAACTATAAAAGGTTGCCGTTTGGCCTAAAGAATGTCGGTGCAACCTACCAAAGGGCAATAACCAAGATTTTCGGCGAGATGCTACATGACCTCATTGAATACTATGTCGATGACCTGGTCGTTAAGACAAAAAGGCGAGATGATCATTTGGCTGACTTGCGTCGGGTCTTCGAAAGGCTTCGGCAGTATCAACTCAAAATGAATCCAATGAAATGTGCGCATTCGGCATCTCCAGTGGCAAGTTTCTCGACTTCATCGTTAGGTACCGGGGGATAGAGATTGACCCTGGCAAAATCAAGGCCATAAGAGAACTGTCTCCACCTAAGAATTTGACAGAGTTTAGATCTCTGCAGGGAAGACTTGCCTATATTAGGCGGTTCATTTCTAATCTCGTCGGAAGGTGCCTGCCTTCGATAAACTGATGAAGAAAGGAGCACCTTTCATTTGGGACGAAGACTGTCAGAGTGCCTTTGAACAAATCAAAGAGTATCTGTTGTCTCCTCCTGTGTTAGGGGCACTTGTTAAAGTAAAGTCCTTTATCCTTTACATTGCTGCCATGGATGTCTCTTTGGGGCGCTTCTAGTCCAGATCAATGAAGAGGGCAAGGAGCAGCCACTGTACTATCTCAACCGGAAGTTGATCGGGCCTGAGCATCAGTACACGTCTATGGAAAAGGTGCTTAGCTTTGGTATTTACTGTCAAGAAGCTAAGGCACTACCTCTAGCTCACCGAGTGGAGCTCATCTTAACATGTGATCCGCTCAAATTTCTTCTCAGCTTGTCCTCTCCGGAAGGCTCGGAAAATGGGCACTCATCCTTATGGAGTTCGACTTCACTTTTGTCCCACGTAAGGCAATTAAGGGACAGGGGATGACTCAATTCATAGCCGCACATCCTATGCTAGAAGACTCACCACTCAATGTCGAGCTGCCTGATGAAGAGGTGTTAATGCCCCCGCTAGCAACAGGGGAGCACACCGAAGTCGTCCCACCACAGTTAGAGCATGATGTTC
Organism: Amorphophallus titanum; assembly: GCA_024336825.1. Taxonomy (NCBI): domain Eukaryota; kingdom Viridiplantae; phylum Streptophyta; class Magnoliopsida; order Alismatales; family Araceae; genus Amorphophallus; species Amorphophallus titanum. Next base: position 227,026 of record JANBPO010001418.1, on the reverse strand, counting down.
TCACTCTTGATTTGCCGTCTTGAGAATTGTACTTTGATGGTGCTTTCCGAACGATTAAGAGGGCCGGTGGCCTTACGGACTTTGCATCTAGCGCTGGGATAGTTTTTGTATCTCCGCAGGACGGTATACTCCATAATTCATGTGCTCTCATGAAGTTGCTGACTAACAATGAGACGGAGTACGAAGCATTAATCATCGGACATCAGCTGACACTCGAGATGGAGATTAAGTGCATCAAAGTGTACGGGAACTCTCAGCTCGTTATTCGACAAGTCTTGGGTGACTACGATGTCCGAAAGAAAGAGCTGATCCCCTACCGTGCAGCTGTCATGAGACTGAAAGAAAAATTCTACCTATTTGAAATAGGTTATGTTTCAAGGAGCAATAACTCCCAGGCAGATGCTTTGGCGAAATTGGCAGCAACCTTAAAACTCCCACATGAAGGAGAGTTAAATGTCACCGTCAGACACCGAAGGCTCATGCCAAGTGTGCTCGATGAGGAATTTGGCCTCATTGTCTACGGGGCCAATAATATTCAAGAGAATGCTCCAGAAGAAGAAGACTGGCGTGAGCCGATCATGAAGATAAAGAACGGGTGGCTTTCTCCCGATCGGGCTCAAAGAGTGTAGCTGCTACGTAGGGCAGCATCTTATCAGCTAATTGACAGCTTACTTTTCCGGCTCATCCATGAGAAAGACCTATCGGTCCTCCTACAGTGCCTTTTGCTTAAGGAAACAAAAATTGTGATTCACGAAGTCCACTCTGGATTGCGTGGGGCCCATCAAGCAGGAGCCAAAATGAAAAACAACATTAAGCTCAAAAGATTTTACTGGCCCACCATGTACGAAGATTGCAATCAATATGCTCGTACATGTCACCAATGCGAAGCATTCGGGCTAGTGCCTTGGAGGCCGCCTAACCCGCTCCATCCAACTGCGCCTGCCTCGCCGTTTGCGGAATGGGGCATGGATATTGTGGGACCATTCCTGCCTTCATCTCAAGGTCACAAGTTTATCCTGGCCGCCACTGACTACTAGATGGGCAGAAGTTATTCCGCCATTGCGAGAGCTTGTATGCTTGTGGAAAATCAAGTCCTAGGAGTGTCATTGCATCATTGGGCTGTGCCACATCACCACCACTGCTCTGACTCCCAGAAGTCGAACCCCGGCCACCCCGAGGCTACCGCTCCATAACCCGCTCGATCTCTTGACGGATCTGAGCGACGCAGGTCCTCAGGTACCTGTCGTCCAGCATAATAGGGGGCAAATCCTCCCTCAACAAGCGGATCCCCTCCGCTTTCTAGATCGCGGAGGCCTTCTGACAGTACTGGTGGCTGTGCTCGAACCACCACCTGGCGTAGTGAACGTCGAACCTCACTTGACGTCCCTGTCCTGGCATCGGGAATTGCTCCGGCTCTCGGCGGCTGTAGAAGTCCCACCATGCTGCCGCAAGTAGGTGGGTGTCTCTGCCCTGGTACTGCCTGTCTGTCAAAGAGAACTCCCAGTTCAGTGGGATCCCCTGATCATACCCAAAGTTCCTCGCGAACCGATGTGGGTAGTACGGCTCCAAGGAACTCGTCACTGACCGGTGCAACGTCAGCACCGTCGACTGGATACTCAGCATCCACTCCGTCTGTAGCCCGGCATCTGCCACCTCCTGACCAGGATGGGCGCTGGTCGCCCCTCCACCTGAAGCCCCCAGGAAGAGGCGGGAGTCCCTCGTGGCGTTGTCGAAAGGCAGCCCCTCCTCACCCCTGGTGGGCAAGTAATAAATGGCTCACCTGGCCCCCTCCAGCTGCGTCTCTGCATCCCCGTCAGGCTGCCCAGGGAAGCTAAACAAGAGCGGTGCCGTCGGGTTCCTCACTGTCCCTCGCGTCACCAAGCCTGGAAATAACAACCCGGCCCGCACATTGAGGTAGTGGGCCGGCAGGACTATGCTCCTCTCTCTTGACGCCGAGTGCGTCACCAGAACTCCCAGTCCCTGGTAGATGTTGGCCAGTGTAGTAGGAGCTAAAGCCAACTGTCTCCCCTCAGCTAACAGATAGGCCGGCCACAGCAGCTCGGCCCTCAGCAGACCATCCTCCCCGTGCGGAACCACAAACGTCAGCAACCAGTAAGCCAAATAGGCGGCGAGGTGTGTCACGTCTGGCAGACCGTGAGGGTTCCACCCCTCTCGTGGAGCATAAATTTACTGGCTGTAGGTCCTCAGGTGCAACTCCACCTCTGTATACTCCTCCCAAGGAGTCTGATCCTTGGCGAACTCTTGGTAGAAGCAGAATGGCCCATTGTAGAAATGACGGACCCATACATTCAGTGGCACTCTCGGAGTCTGTGTCGCTCTCTCTCTCCCTACCAAAGCCAAGTCCCTCTAGGTCTTCAGGAGGTGCCGATAGCTGAAAGGTACCTAGTACCTCCCCTGTCCATCACTGTGATTGCGATGGAGGTCATCCAGCATTACCTTCTCGTATCCCTCGTCGCTGATCGGTAGCCCAAAAATCCTGAACAAAGACCACAAGTCCAATGAAGTCTCCCCCTCTGTGGTGGCCACAGTGTTCCAACGGTGGTTGAAGCACTCCAGTAGTCCCTACAGTAGCCCATTGTAGCAGGGGTACACGTACAAGGTGACAGTCACCACGTACCTGATCCCTACTCACTCCAATAGCACCCAGTAGTGATGGATAATCCCCATCAGCCACTCCATGCCACCCTGGCGGTAGTAGTGTGATGGAATCACGGCCCAGCGACCGTACCAGCTAGTGACAGTTTGTCGCATGACTCCATCCAGCATGCTGTGGTCATCATAGCCCTCTCCAGCATACCGCAAGCCTACGAGCTCCAACACCAGTCTAGCGGCCCCCTCTGTCTCAGCACGATGGTGACCGTGCAAATCCCAAGAAGCAGGCCCCAACGGCCCAAATCTGACCCCTGACCTCTCTGCTCCGTCAAAGAAGCCTAGGCACTGATGCGGGATGGGTGTGACTCGGATGGACAATGCAACCTCGGACTCGCTATGATGACTCGACTCGCCTGGGACAGACACAACCAGCAAGACACGTACACAGAATACCTCGTCGTGACTCCAAGGAGCCCTAGAAGAGGAGAATGTCCTTAATAAGAAACATAACTCATGACTTGTCCCTAGAGATTGAAGCGCGTGGATCCTTTTTTTCTGAACTTGATTCACGGAATGAAGCCGGGATAGATGAGAGCTTGTCTGTTAGCAGCGGACGGGAAGTCTGGGCTAAAGAGATGCTGACCGGTCTTGTCGATGATGACAAGGGTCAGAATTGATTTGTTCATCGACATTGGTTAAATGTCGAAGCAAAAGGGGCTTTTCATTAACGAGGACAAAAGGTCCAAGTTAAGGGAAGCTGACTGGTCTTGCCGATGATGACAAGGGTCAGGACTGGTTTGTTCATTGACATTGGCTAAATATCGAAGCAAAGATATGTTCGTTCATTAACGAGGATGAAAGGTCCAAATTAAGGGAGACATTGACCGATCTCGCCGATGATGACAAGGGTCAAACACGATTTGTTCATTGACATTGGTTGAATGTCGAAGCAAAGATAGTTCATTTGTTAACGAGGATGGAAAGTCCAAGTTAAGGGAAGCTGACTGGTCTTGCCGATGATGACAATGGTCAGGACTGGTTTGTTTGTCGACATCGGTTAAATGCCAAAGTAGAGATATTGTTTGTTCATTAACAAGGACAGAAGGTCCAAGTTAAGGAAAACGTTGACCGATCTCACCGATGATGACAAGTGTCAAACATAGTTTGTTCATAGACATTGGTTAAATACTGAAGCAAAGGCATTGTTTGTTCATCAATTAGGACGGAAGGTCCAAGTTAAGGGAAAGGTTGACCGATCTTGTCGATGATGACATGGGTCAAACATGGTTTGTTTATCGACATTGGTTAAATGTCGAAGTAAAGGTATTGTTTGTTCATTAACGAGGACGGAAGGTCTAAGTTAAGGGAAAGGTTGACCAATCTTGTCGATGATGATAAGGGTCAAACATGGTTTATTCATCGACATTGGTTAAATGCTGAAGCAAAGTCATTGTTTGTTCATTAATGAGGATGGAAGGTCCAAGTTAAGGGAAAGATTGAACGGCCTTACCAATGATAACAAGGGTCAAACATGATTTGTTTATCGATATTGGTTAAATGCCAAAGCAAAGGTATTGTTTGTTTATTAACGAGGATGGAAGGTCCAAGTTAAGAGAAAGGTTGATTGATCTTGCCGATGATGACAAGGGTCAAACATGATTTGTTCATCGACATTGGTTAAATGCCGAAGCAAAGATATGCTCATTCATTAATGCGGACGGAAAGTCCAAGCTAAGGGAAAGGCTGATCAGTCTTGCCGATGATGACAAGGGTCAAACATGGTTTGTTCATCGACATCGGTTAAATGTCCAAGTAATGATATATTTGTTCATTAACAAGGATGAAAGGTCTAGGTTAAGGGAAAGCTGACTGATCTTGCCGATGATGACAAGGGTCGAACATGGTCTGTTCATCTCCGGTGGGGTTTGTTGGAATATCCCGCTCAGAGTTTCGTATGAGTGAAAGCAGGGATGAACTTTTAATTGTCACCTTATGGACTTAAATGTCCATTAGGGTTTTCACCGAACCCAGTCCCCTCTTGCTTTTGCCCATGAGCCCTTTTGGGTTTTCACGTGGCGAGGTACCGGATTTTGCCTCCAATGCCCTTGAGGGTTTTCGTTGCAGTCGGGTTATTGCCATTCTTGCCCTTTCCCTAGTGTAGGGACAAGTTTGGCGGGGAACCTCTATTTTAAGCCCCATTTTTTTTGAAACATAAAGTGAGAAAACAAGGATGGGTCAACCATATGATGTTTGACACTAGATGATAGCATATGATAGTTGGATGGGGCACGAGGCCTTGCGCTGATGAAAGGGTTTATTCATTAGCAAGGAGGTAATGCTAGCGCTAAGGACGGATTTATGTGCCGATTCAAGCGTAAGGCCCGTAATGGCGATATTATATGAAAGGGTCGGCTAGGACACGAAGTCTTGCACTGAGAAAGTGATTTATTCGTTAGCAAGAAGATAATGCTAATGCAAAGAAAAGATTTTTGAGCCTATTCGAGCATATGGCTTGTAATGGCGATATTATATTAAAGGGTCAGCTAGGACACGAAGTCTTGCGCAGAGAAAGTGGTTTATTAGTTAGCAAGAAGGTAATGCCAACTCAAAGAAAGGATTTTTATGTCGATTCGAGTGTAAGGCACGTAATGGCGATATTATATGAAAGGGTCAGCTAAGACACGAAGTCTTATACCGAGAAAGTGATTTATTTGCTAGTAAGAAGGTAATGCTAACGCAAAGAAAGGATTTTTGCACCGATTCGAGCGTAAGGCTCGTAATGGCGATATTATTTGAAAGAGTCGCCTAGGACACGAAGTCTTGCGCTAAGAAAATAATTTATTTGTTAGCAAGAAGGTAATGCTAATGCAAAGAAAGGATTTTTTTACGCCGCTTCGAGCGTAAGGCTCGTAATGGCAATATTATATAAGTCGCCACCTGGTGGGGCCATGCGGGGCTCTCAAAAGGGGTCCCAAAACCAAAGTATACCAGGGATGCTTCTAGAATTACGGACCAACGGTCTTGAAATTAGTCAGAGCTGATTAGGTATTTTAAAGAGCTCAACCAGGGCGGATTGCCACTAGGCCAAGGTGAACTTCGGTCATTCTGTGGATGGCAATAGGGCTGTATGGTACAGCTTCAAGTGTTTCCCATTAAGGGGGGAGAATTAGACCACTCCCTTGTGATCTACAGGGACGTAAGTGCCCCCTTCATACACTCGGCGGATGACATATGGTCTGACCCAATTTTCAATCAACCTTTCCTTGGGGTTAGAGGCCATTACTTCTTCTCTTTTGACCATCACAAGGTCACCTTTCTTGAATTCTCACCCTTTGACCAGCTTGTCAAAAGCATAGGCCATGCGAGCTTGGTAGAGTTGTATATTTTATTTTGCCCAGAGATGCTTTCCTTCGAGTTCGGCAAGCTCCTCTAGTCTTCTCTCTATATTGGTTTGCTCGCTGCTGACCAACTCGTGCTGAATGGTGACCCGCAGTGATGGAACCTCTAGCTCGATCAGCACTACAGCTTCTGACCCATATACCAGGGAGAAGGGAGAACAGCCAGTTGGGGTTTTATAGACTGTACGATAAGCCCAAAGTGCTTCGTACATCCTTTCTTCCCAATCTTTTTTATTGGATTTGACAGTCTTCGCTAGCAAGGTGCATAGCATTTAATTGAAGGCTTCTGCAAGTCAATTGGCTTGAGGGTTGTAGGGAGATGATGTCCTCCAGTCAAATTTATATTTATCAGCCAGTCGGTAGGCCTTCTGGTTTTTGAAATGACTGGCATTGTTAGAGATAATTTGGCTGGGGATCCCAAACCGAAATATTATATTCTGTCAGAAGAATCTGGCGACTAGCTCCCCCGTTACTTCTCTTAGCACTACCGCCTCTGCCCATCTGGAGAAGTAATCTGTGGCTGCTAAGATATACTTGCAGCCTGATGACGATGCTAGTAGAGGCCCCACCACATCCGTGCCCCATTGAGCAAATGGCCAGCTCGGTATAGTGGGATGCAACGGCACTGGTGGTCTTCTTGACATAATGGCATGTTCTTGGCACTTCTGACAAGCCTTGGCAAACTTGCAACAATCGTCGAACATAGCAGGCCAGTAATAACCTAGTTTTTTATTTCAATCATCATTTTCGGACCGGCCTGGTGTGCCTTGGCCGACCCACCATGAACTTCTTGCATCACCTGCCAAGATTCTGCTAAGGATAAGCAACAGAGTAAAACTTTCTTTCGGGCATCTACCATAATGCAGAATAAGGTTCCGTTTCTCATCTCATAAGAATCCTTGACCCTTAGGAGCTTCATCCTTTGTTCTTTCTCCTTCGGGAGCTGTTGGTGTTGAAACCAACATAGGAGATGCTCCCGCCAATCGGGCTGTAGGACTTCCTCCACAGTTGCTGCTTCATTATCTTCTTCATCAGCCAGAACCTCTATCACACTAGGGACCTGGTGTCGATTAATTACTATTATATTCAGGCTCGTGTCTGGCAGGATTGCCGAAGAACTGGCCAGCTGTGCGAGAGCATCTGCCTAAACATTCTATCCTTGGTTGACGTGTCTAATTTTTATGAAATAAAATTTTTCCATCAAGTGCAGTGCCAATTGGTAGTATGGAAGGAGTTCTTGCCCCGCACGTTGAACTCTCCTTCCAACTGCTTTATAACTAGCATGGAATCCCCGAACACTTCTAGCATTTGAATCTCCATGGACAGGGCAATCTGCATCCCGATAATTAGGGCTTCATATTCTACCTCGTTGTTTGTGTAGGGTTTGTTTATCAAGTAGGAGGTGTATATGACCTCCCCCTCAGGAGATTTTAGGACTATGCCTGCCCCTACCCTGACTTTGGCTGCTCCAGCTGCTGGGGTATCAATTCTGGATGCACCATCAAAGTACAATTGCCACAAGGCAGGCTGCACCTGATCGACTTCCAGGGTCTCATCTTCAGGGAGTTCTGTCTCTAGTAGACAGCCTTCTGGCACTAGGTGCACATCAAAGAAGTCTACGATAGCCTGGCCTTTGACAGCTTTCTGCGGTACAGAGGAGATATCATACTCCATGAGAATCACCACCCATTTACCCAACCAGCCTTTGAGTGCTGGTTCGGACATGGTATATTTTAGTGGGTCCGCCTTAGAAATCAACTTGATTTCATGCGACAACATATAGTGTCAGAGCTTCTTGATGCGAAGACCAATGCTAAGCAAACTTTCTCAAAGAAATTGTACTTCTCTTCAGTTCTGACCAGTCTTCAACTAAGGTAGTAGAGGGCTTGTTCCTTCCCTTGTGCTCCTTCAACTCAAAAAAGGTGTGGAAAGGTCTAAGGATGTGGCGAGACCACACGAATTACAAAAAGTGATGAATGAGAAAAATGAAGGAATAAGAATTGGAAACCAATTGGACAAGAGTCAGTTGATAGAAGCCCAGGAGCCTGACAACAAAAGGTTGAAGAGAAGGCGGAAGCCACACTTCTAGGCTAGAAGGAAAGTGCAGAAAAGGCCTGAACGGGTGTCTAGGCTAGACTTATAAGATTTGGCTAGAGAAAAGAGGTACCGCCACAGCAACTTGAAGCAGACCTTGAGCTCCTTCACGTCCTGATCGGTCAGCTCACTACGGAGATGAAGGCCGGACGCAAGCTCCAAACTTCCTACTCCTTGCTCAAACTCCTGAATTTCGGTCCTGACATCGTGTTCGGCCATGGATGAGCGAGAAGAGGAAGAAGAGAAGCCAGAGTCCGAAGAGCTGGCGGGAGGAGGAAGCCGACGGATCACCTCTACAGTGATCTCTGCCAACTCGGCAAAAGCTCTTGCTAACTCTAGCCCCTCCTGCTCGCTCGCTCAGTGCATGAACCTAATCTTGAGGTCGCAGAAACGATGAAGGAAGAAAGCCCTAAAACGAAGGAAATTTGGAGCGCAAGCATCAACACTATTTATAAGCCCAAGGAAGTCTGGAATAGAAACCGTCGCGACGATGTTTCAGACTCTAAAAAAGGTGTCCCCAAACAGAGGCACAACACGTCATCAATTCGCTCGAGCCCCCTTAAGCTAGGACAGCCACATCAATGGCCCCTAAGGCTAGGACAGCTCGCAATAATCAAATCCCCAACTGAGCCATAGATGCAGCTCGATTATGCTCTACTCTCCGAGCTTGACCTTTGGCTCGGGAGTAGGGGGAAGTGGAGAGGGGTAAAGTAGCGGCCCAAGAGACATGCGGCTCGAAGCGACCCAACTAGGTCAACCCCGACCCAACCAGGCCGAGTTCCCCAAGTGATGGCCCCATTTAATGGGTCCAATTAATCTGAAGCCCAAATCCCCAGACCAATCCTTCCTAGGCAGCCTCGAGGCCCAGAAGTTCGAGTAACGATCCCTCGGGAGGATCCCAAATAGCATCCGAGCGTAACCAACCGATGACGCCCCCGACGCCCAGGAAAAGGCCGAACGCTCCCTAAACGGGTGCCCCACACTTGGACTACCAACCGGACGCTTATCCAAGCAGATGTTTTGCTGTCGCCCAGGAGTAGGAAGCTCAAGGGGATGAGAGAGGGCAAGAGTCCTCAAGCGGTGTGGAGCCCAAAACAAGGACGTAATGCCCCCTAGTCCCTCAAGTTTCATTGACTCTAGTTTGGGGGGCGAGCGACTATATAAACTCAAGGAAACCCTCCGGAAAGGTAAGCAAGTCTGGGCACTCAAAACCACGCTTGTTGATGGAGAGCAATCTCGTGCCCATCTTTTCTTCTCTTCCTGCATCTCTTCCGCCTACGCTCTATCAGTTTACTGACTTAGACATCAGAGGGTTTTCCCCGGGGTTGCAGCCTTGGACACCTCTGATCAGTTTCCTACCTTGCAAAAACTCCATTGGTGGCGGCGATCAGTACCTATTAAGGATCGCACGACTTAGACTGCAACGCGAGATCTCACCTCTTCAGTATATAATCATATGGTTAGTCTAAAGGTTGCATGCATTGACAACATGGTGACTCATCCATCAACTATGTCCATGAGAGATATGGGTAAGCAAAATAACCACATACCTATCCACAGTCCCACTTCATGCAGACTCCATCAATCTTGAAAACTTGCACCAATTTCATACCCCATCCACTTGGGTGGCCATCGGGAGGAAAATGATTCCTTGGAACACAATATCAAGCTCCATTCAAACTTAAATTATTGATCACAGCCAATTATCAATGGAGTTCTATATGCATAATCTACCGATGCATCTCATGAGTAGATTATCTACCGTATCCAAATTTAAAATTATTTGGACAACCAATCCATGGAATTTAAAGTATGGTAAGCAATCCACATAACTAAAATCTTCAAAACCTAAAGGTTTAAACGGACATTTTGCACATGGTCTCTCTCTCTCTCTCTCTCTCTCTCTCTCTCGTGCATTGACTCTGGGATGAAAATGCTTGGACCATGTGCTCAGACTAAGAATATGCTCAGACCTGTGAAACATGTTTGTGCAGACAACATGTTTGGTGATATGACTGTGCATGCAGCCCATTTGATTAAATGACTATAATGCTTAAATGTGCACAGATGTACTTTAAAAGTACTCCATAGAGACTGACATCATCAAGACCACATTAAAGTCACAACAAAACCACATCTTCAAGATAACAAACACATCAATGCAACACACACTCATATGCAATGCAACACAAACTCATATGACATTAAGCACAGCATCAAGACAACACAAACACATATGACATCATGTACATTACACAAGTACATATGACATTATGCACATTGACTCATAATGTTTGACATCATCAAAACCTCAGGATTACAACAATTACAGGATCAAGCCCCTACCGTTGCGCTAAAAGCTTGAGCTGGTAGCGAAGGCAAAACCATATTTTCTTATGGCAGCACAGAGCCCCACGTCTATGACGTGCTGTGGGTGGACATGAGGGGCTTCGCACATGGACCCCATAATCCTTGCGGCGGGCTGGGCTGTCAAGCACTGATGTCCCACAGCAAATCCCTAATGGAGATGTTGGACCCCATAATCTAACAATCTCCCCCCTAGCGACCCCGGGGGGATTTGAACCCACGACCTCGCTCTGTTACCAGTTTACAGGATCAAGCCCCTACCGTTGTGCTAAAAGCCCAAGCTGGTAGCAAAGGCGGAACCGTATTTCCTTATGGTAACGCAGAGCCCCAAGTCTATGACGTGCTGTTAGCGTGCATGAGGGGCTTCGCACATGGACCCCATAAACCATGCGGCTGGCTAGGCTGTCAAGCACCGATGTCCCACATGGATCTCATAATTCATGTGGGACTGTAAATCCCTAAGGGAGACGTTGGACCCCATAATCTCACACACCACCCAATTCATGTGGGACTGTAAATCCCTAAGGGAGACGTTGGACCCCATAATCTCACACACCACCCAAGAGTGAGAACTGAGTAGAAGAAATGATGAATAGAAAGGAGAGGAAGAAGAATTGTGGACCCCTGAGTGCACAACTGACGGCCCGTGTACTTGCATCGTCACCTCTTCTTAGTGGAGATTTCTTGAAAATGGGCCCTCCTAGCATGGACTCGGACCCTTGGGCCTCTTGTATTGCAATATATTCTCAAATAACAGGCCCATCTAGCAGATGGCCTAGCCCGATTATGAACATGCAGCATTACTGGGGCAGTTGCCCCTAGACACCTGGTGCTAACCATAGTCGAACATTTTCGGATAGATAACTCCTCAAAATGCTGAATATCATAGAACCACGGAGTCTTGTTACTCGGCACAAGTGGCATGAGATTCGACAACTCCACTCGACAATCGAGTTTGAAGCATAACTCCTTTGATAGAAGAGAAGGACGAAACTGAGGGAGAGTAATGTGCGGCGTTGACGTCGCTGGCGTACTGATAAACTAAGAGAGATTACATAAGGTGTGCAGAATGTCCTTGGAGAATGCTGAGAATACGGCCAATTATCCCTTGAGCATGGAATTCATCAAACTCTTGGCGGTCGTATGAATTAGCACCATGCGGGTAGAGAACCCCTCTCGGCCAAGGAACTGGATAGCAATGGAGCGAGGGGTAATAATAGCATCGATAGTGAATCCACCAGCGGATAATGAGATTGTTACCGGCCACGCTTGAGAAGAAATTGGCACCAGTGCACGAGAGCTCTTCTTGACAGCCGTCTTCATTAGAAGTGCAGGATCATCATCCCCAAAATAGCCAGGGACCAGGACTCAGACCGAAAGCATATATAATCTTGAATCTTGAATTGAACAATCGGCACTGAATCGCCCTGACCCGGCTCATTCTCTCCCTGGGGATCAGACCCAAGGGACACTAAAGGCAGTGCACACCCGCTCCGTGGGGTGGAAATAGGAGGCGAAGTGGAGGGCTTGGAAGATACAGGAGTGTAGACACGCCAAAATTAATATCATTGTGAGTACATCTCATATTGTCTTATAACGCCCCAATTTGACCCTCAAATTAGTTTATTTGAGTATTTTCAAAATATTTCTATTCTCATCAGGTTTTATTTGAAATGCCTCATATTCAGAAATCAACATGTTAGCTTTAGTTTCACTTACCTCTGAGGTATCTTCATAGATGACCTCAAGTCTGTCCCACATCTCCTTTGTACTGGCACAAGAAGATACACGTGAGAACTCCTTAGGATGCAGTGAACACTACATGATGTTCATGGCTTGCCAGTTGATATTTGACTTTCGGATCTGCTCTCTCACCCACAGCTTTTCATCTCCTTCAATCAGATACGGTCTCTTACTCACGACCCTCCAGATTTCATGATCCTGCGCTCTTAAAAACACTTGCATGCGATTTTTCTAGTAAGAATAATTAGTTCCATCAAAAATGGTGGCCTATTCACAACGTACCCCTTAGGCATGAGTCCTCTGTTCTCCATTGAATCTCTCTAGGTTGTGAAACCTTTACAAGAGAGCCTGGCGCTCTGATACCATTGAGTACAGAGGGTGGTCAAGCTAGAGGGGGAGGGGGTGAATAGGTTGACCCTTTTGAAAATTATAGCAAGGTAACTCGCACCAGGTGCACAACAACTAGATGCTTAACAGATAAATGGAAACAAAACAGTTAGGCAGCGTGCCTATCCATGCATCTAGCGAATATCGTAGTAGAAGAAGACAGCAAACCACAAGGACAAGGAATTTTAAGGTTGTTCGGTCTCCCTGCGGAGGCCTACGTCCACCTCCTCACTAAACCAGTGAGAAACCCTGCTGAGCTTTACAGCTTGGCTTCAAACTGAGGAACAATCTCCTCAACACCGTTTAAGTAGAACGGCTAGACAACACCAGGACCTAGTCCCTGAACAGCTGACAAACAGCTAGAAGGCAATCCTACCTAGACACCCCTGATCCCTGCACAAACCGCAGGATCAGACTACCCCTCTCTCAGCAAAACAATGCGAAAGAGAACCTTCAATCTCTTAGATCATTTTGAAATAAAAAGAAAGAATAAAAGGGATCACAGAATGGTGAATGGAGAGATCGATCTTCAGATCTAGCGCGATGCAGACTTCGGAAGCAGGAACTGAGATCTAGATGAGATTTCTTCTCAGCAAATCAATCTTCTTCTTCTTCGCAGAACTTGAAAAGCGTAGATCTCTCCAGCGACTCTGGTTCTTCCTGCTTGATCTTCTGAGTCGTAGCAAAAACGTCTCTCCTCTCCTTCGTGTGTTCGCATGCCCGACCTTCTCCTTGGTTCGCCTCTTTCACTATGTATCACTCTAATTCAGCCCCAGTTATCGAGCATGATATCTTTCCCGCGCTCAATCCCATCCACGTGTCATAGGTGGGCCCCAGCCAGATTTTTTGGTTAGCCCAATGATTGCACACGCCCCGGAGTCTTCTGGAATGGGAGGGAATAAAGGTGACAATAATAACCTTGCTGATCTGGCAACAGTAGTGGTACGAATAGGGTCCACTTGAAAATGACTAACGCTAAGCTTAGACGGCGTCAACTCAGTGATCCACAGGGTTGATGTAACCTTCATTTGAAATTTTGGCACAAAGTGAAAGGCTAAAGCGTTAACTCATGGAACCAGTGCGTCCACTCAATGATCATTTGTTAAAACAAATGAACTACTGCGTAGATGCAGCTTGATCATTGCGTTGACGCACTAGAGTGATCCGGTAGCTGCTATCTTTATTGCTTGCACTGCTGCGTCCACGCTACCATGCTGAGGCATTGACGCATTGGAGTATTCTGGTAGCTGCTATCTTTGTTGCTTGCACTGCTGCGTCCCCGCTACCATGCTGAGGAGTGAAAGTTGGGGCTGGGCGGAGGTGCGCCGGCGGCTGTGAGGGTGGTGGTGGCAACGGAGGTGAGAGGGGGAGGTCGGCCGGTTGCTTTGAAGGCGGTGGTCACGGCGCAGTGGAAGGTGGGCAGGGTGGAACGGCTGGGTGGGGTGGCTCGCGGCAGTGTCGACGGTGGGGGGAGAGAGGGGTCTACTGTGGAGAGGACGACGGCAGTCGTAAGGTGAGTGAGGGTTGGGGTTGCAGTGGAGAGAGTGAGAAATGGAGTGAAGGTGAGGGAGGCAAAGGGAGTGGGGGATGGGTTTACGTGGGAGAAAGTGATGAAGAAAGGGAGTTTCAAGTACTCTTTAAGTTTTTCAGACAATATTCTGTACACCGAAATGTTTAAAAACAATACTCTCTACATGTATCTTAACCAAATGAGGCCATATCTTTTAATGTTTCAGATTTCAGAAGGTTTTGCACGAAACTACATGAGATAATTGGTTAAGATTTATTAAACAAATGATTCAGATACTTTCATGTCTTTTAGATCAAAATTTAAGGAATATATTAGACTTAAATCAATTTGATTCATCAGACATTCTTAAGCCAGCATAATAGAAGATTCTTCTTTTCAGAATATGTCTGATTTATGATTCGGATGCATCGAATGAAATCATTCCAAGTTAGATGAATCGACACATTCAATAGCAACCAATCAATAGAATCAACAAGAAGTTTCCCTTTGAGAGCAACCGAGGTCATTTACCAACAAGGACACAAGATGAGAAATAATGAAACTCATGCTTTCAGGCAAATTTTCAATAAACCAACAATAGTGAATTGAACCTGGATGCAGCAGGAAAAATGCTCTTAAGTGAGTCAATCTTAGATACCAACAGCTGAGTCTAGAATGTAGACAGATCAGCTTGACAATGGAGACAAGAAAGAATTCGAATGAAGTTCTTCTTCAGCAGCTTAAGGAGTAGTATGGAGAAATTTCAAATTCAAGATCAGATAGAAAAAGTGATATGAATTGATGTGAGTTCAGATAGAGAGAAGTTCAAAACCAATTCAGCTCACATGAGTAAAAGCTGATGCGAAAGACCAGATAAGAGGGGTTCACTTTGAGTAAGACAAATGAGTCTAAAGACACTCCCCCTAACTTGATGTAGCGAAGCACTTTTCTTTTTGGATTTTTTCATTTAATACAATGCTTATACAGTTCACTACATGTATGCAAGTGTATTAATGATTCATGAATGACATGAAGACAATGCATGGAATTATCCTAAACAAGCATGCATGATACACAAGAAGTGCTTTGAGCTATGCTTCTGAGTGCATTCAAAAACACAAGTAGGATGAATGTTTATGAAGAGACAACTATTCGCCCCCTGACACTATGCAGTACAAAATGATCATTCAAGTGCCACAAACACATGACCTATTGTGTGAAGAAAATCATGGGGTATACTCAAGAAACAAACATGCCAATCCAACTCAGACAGAATACACTTACCATGAAGCTCAATTTAGATTTTCAGAACGGTTCTGTTAGAAGGAACACAGATGATTTAACACATTTTTGCAAGTGATATGCAAATGCTGAATCAAAATTAATCATGCTATATAATCAATCAATTTAACTAACAGACTAAGCAAAGAGTGTAGTGACAGAGAATTCAGTGAGTTTACATGACAATCTTAGAATTTGGGTTCATTTCAGGTGCCTTGGTTTATTACCCCCTTTATTCCATTCCAAGGCACACCTGCAAGTTAGCACACTATTTGACATGGGTATGTACCCAAATAGTCTTGGGTCCTGCATGGTTGATAGCACCTTTGATGGGTGCTTTCCACAGTCCTTGGGCTTTTGAGTCATCAAATATCATTAAACGACAGTCATTCATGGAGTGCCTAAATTGCCCACAATAATGATAGGAAACAACATACTTTGATTTCTTGTTATGCACACAATTATTAGCATGGAATTTTTGTGCAGGTGCATACTGGTTTCTATTTTTATGATGGAAGTTGTTCTTGTTAATCTTACCAAACATGTTTTCCTTAGCAGGATGTCTAGCATATTTGAAATTTGCCCACCTATCTTGAAGATGCCAACAGTCCTTGACTAAATGGCCATGCTTTCCACATTGAGAGCAGCTAATTGGATTTCTTCTGAAAGAGCCTGACCAGCATTCGGTGGCCTTGTGACCAGAGTTGTTACAATTATAGCAAGTGATGTGCTGGTTTACAGGAACAAATTTGTTCTTATTAAAACCATGTTGGTTTGCAGAGAATTTTGTATGATTTGAACGTGATCTTTTCTTACCACTTGCAAACCAACATTGAGTAGTAGTGTGTCCTACCTTACCACAATTGGTACATGTGATGCTCTTTTTGTAACATCCCAGAGCTCAGGGCACTGATAACCCGATACGGGTACCAAATTACCCTTCTTCTGGACTCCCGGGGGTCTATTTATAGAAGTTGGAGGGCCACCCGGGGGTGATTTTATCCGTACGGGGTGCATGGGATGAAAATGACCCCGGGAGGGTCTTTTTTCCTCTTTTTTTTCCGTAAGAGAGAAAGGAGGGTTGGGTCGAATGACCCCGGGGGCCCCACTTGGGGTCGAACGACCTCGGGCAGGTCCTGCCCAGGGTCGTTTCACCCTTGTGGGACCCCAGGCGCGTCTCCCTCGGGGTGGCAATCCCCCGGGCGGGTCCCCCGGGCCTCGTGCGACCCCGGGCGGGTCCGCCTGGTCGCGCGCGCGACTCCCTCGGGTCGCGTGACCACAGATGGGTCCGCTCGACCCCAGTCAGGTCTCCTGCGCCTGTTCCTTTGTATAAACCCTTGGTTTTGGGGTTTTTTTTCTCGCAGCACGCCGTGTAGAGAGAGGAGGGAGCGTTCTCTTTGTTCGTTTGTCGTCTTCCCTCCACTGTGGGCTACGAAGAGGTGATTTGTGTTTGTCCGAGCTGCGTGATACACGTGCGTGGGACTTCTTCAGCAGTGTATACACCATCCTTTGCATCTCCTCTTCTTATGGCGAGGGTTTTCTTTGCTTATGTTGAACATCTAAGTGAGAAAAACTCCACCCCTTCAGGGTTTTGCCCGAAACCACACGATCCTGACAATTGTGGTGGATTTAATCCGGTTCTTGACCACCTTGTTTGTTGCCAGGGGTTTATAATTGAAGTGACATACAGGGCACAAAGTCCCGATGTGTGGAAGTATTCCACGAAGTGACGATATGTCGAATATTGAACCCCGACCAACTCGAGGAAAAGGTCACAATTTATCCGAGACAAATAGTGGGTGCAACTGTCGTGCATCCCTCTTTGGATCCCTCTTAAAATATAAAGTTGTTGGCTTAATTAGAATCCAGAATCAGCATAAGAAGCAGAACCTTGAGGATTATAACAGGATGCTTACCCATAACTGCTACTGGTTGTACCTGGATGAAATTGGAATCCTGGTTCATGACCCCACTCATACATGCCTGCTTCGTATTAGCCACCTCCATAACTCGTTGGATGTTCATATTGACTTTGTGAATCATATCCTCCCTCACTATGGTTGTATCCTCTGCTCGTGTCAGCGTGGAAGGAGGAAGTAGGTGTAGACATGCCACCGCCAGTAGTAGCACCTATAGCTATACTGGGATCATCACTTGGTGCATCATCATCATCATCATCATCAGAACCATAAGAAACTAATCGCCTTCTAGCCTTTAGCTCTGTTTTTTTTCTTTTGGTATGACTTTATCCTTCATCTTTGAAAGTAATCATTTTCCCTGTGGCATGTCTCACGTAAGTTTGCTTCCACTGATCAATTGTCGGGTCCTCTCGAGTAGCAGCACTAGTCCTCTCAGTCATCTGCACTGATGTACTTCTTCTTAAGGATGGAGGTAGCTTGACCATTCTAGGAGTGACTGGCCTGCTATCTGATTTTGAGTATCTAGTTAGCTCAATCGCAAGCTGTTGCTCAGTGTCGTCACAAACAAAGGCTTTTCCTCTCTCTGGTGCTCATGAGTCACTCTTGACCTCTTTGTTGATCCTCTGAATTCTGGATTCCTTAGCTCATCTTCATCCAATATACCCTCTGCCCATGTTTTGTCATCAGGATAAAAAATGGGCTCATCAATCTGCGCTCGTACCTCAACCCAAGACTGTAAGGGGTTGTCATCATCAAATAATGCGTTAACATCAATTTGGCCAGTTGAATCGTCTGTGATGCGTTTTTCCCTCAACTGTTGTCTCAGCTTCATGTTCTTTATTCTCAACCCCATGTTGTAGTGGCAGTAAACCAATTTTTCGAGCTGTTCAACCTTTAGCCGATTGCGAACTTTTGAGGCTGAACGTGTTCCAATTACTTTCACATTGACTTGTTAATGTTGTTTGATTCAGCACCCTAATTGCAATGTAAGCCAATGCATTACTACCCAAATCCCTATTGTTCTTCGTTATCCACCAATCAACCATAAACAAATAAATGTAAGATGTAAATGAAGATCAATTCTTCATGATATACTAATACATATTAACTCAATTTAAGCACAAGCCCTCCCGCCTTAAAAGAATTTCATCCTCAAAATTCAGGACAAGCACCAAGCCAGAAGTGGAAAACGCCAAGGACCCACTGACAACGCCATCAGCGCCCCAACAAGACCTCAAAACTCACAAAAATCACGATCTTGAGAGACTCAGCCAGACAATGATCATGAGTAATGCCATGCTCACAACCCAAGACACATCGATCATCAGAGCAGGCACATGCAGAAAGCACAAGTCTGGTGTCACCTCAG
Organism: Amorphophallus titanum; assembly: GCA_024336825.1. Lineage (NCBI taxonomy): Eukaryota > Viridiplantae > Streptophyta > Magnoliopsida > Alismatales > Araceae > Amorphophallus > Amorphophallus titanum. The sequence continues at coordinate 208,345 of JANBPO010001418.1, read as the reverse complement.
ACAACATGAAAATCAACCACCGGTCAATGCCCATGCTCGGTGGACCAACCAATCATCAGCTTCAAAACCCGCTGACCTTCCTCACTCCTCATAATCCGCCACCCAAGGCCTCGCTGGTGCACGGCTCACACCATTCTCGAGCCCCTACAACTAGCATCTTCTATCGGTGAAATACCATCCACTGGTCACCAGACACGCATCAACGGGAAACCTCCACCGGCCCAACCGGCGTAATCCAAATCGCGATAGGCCATCCGCTAACTCTTCCACAGACCATTACCGCATCTCGAGCCAGATCTCTCTCGGACACCGCATTCGATCTAGAACCTCACGCCAACTCTAAACTCTCAGGCGAGCACGGTGAAATCACATGACAGGAACCTGGTGTCTTCGATCTTCACCTCACTCGACTCAGACTTACAGGGGAGATCCTCCCATGCTGGTCATAGACCAAGGATCACCATATCTAATGCCAACGTCTCATCAGAGACCTTCACACACGGGCATCATCCTTCGTCCTGTCTCATCAAATCCTTCGCCTCAAAATGATCCGAAAGGACACCTGCCAATCCTGATTCCGCTCTTATCACAGAGCCTCGGGACACAACCTCTCATGATCCACTACACACTTCTCCAGAATTGACAAGTGCTGCCTGCTACCACAGCAAGCTGATTGATAACGCCATGACCAATGCACATGGGTCCCCAGATAATACACTTCTTACCATGGTCGATCACTCGATCAACCTCACCAGCCGCTCACGGTAACCAACCGGGACCCATAATCTTGTCAGAGATCACTTCCCCAAAAACACGATCTCACCTGAGGACACAGCTTCCAACACAGAAATTGGGTACTCATGCGAGAACCTCGCCAGCACATTTTCTCAGCTCTCAATCCAGCCAGTGCCACAAATCACAATGCCTCAAGTAACGGCACAGCAACAACACGTCTCACGCAACCGAGACAATCTCACACCGAGGAACCAATCCTCCGACGCTCTACACATCCTCGAAAATTCACCCGTAGCATCCAACGCTACGATCCTCTGTTGCGCACTCAGATCCACGTGCACAACCACCACAACGACAACTCAGGATCCCCCATCCCAACAATCCTCTACAACTCCGCAAGCTCCGATCCTTAACACATCAAAAATCACAACACTAACTACAAATTCTCACAAACACCGCCCAACTGGCACTCATCCATCCGGAGCAGCGCCAACACACCCTTACACATCGGGGAATGGGCAATCCTTCTCACTGGCAACCACCTTGTCAACACAGGATTCGTCACGCACGGACTTCATGGCACACGAAGACCAACCAATCCGAACACACGATGCAAGACAACGAACCTTAACCTAACGCGATCTCCACCAACCAATGGGAAAACTCAATACTCCTCCGACCAACGAAAGGTCCCCGTGCTCGACTTGACCTCGAACCTTGCACACGCTGGGAACAACACCTTCTAGCATCAGAAAAACCATTACTTCTATCAGGTCAACACCTTTGACACACTCACCAAGTGTCTTGTCAGACCACGATCACAATACCTCTCGATACACCATCATTGCGACTCCTTGAACCGCAACACACCATGCCTCGAGCCGTAACACGAGCCATAACCGACGTCTACCAACGCTCACCCTCGAGCTACAAGCTTGCCACAGAACCTTCACATCTTGAACCAGATCCAGGGTAGCCACAGCCTAATCCATGAAAATCCCCCGCTCATCTGAGCACATCTCGACCAGAGCGCCCGCTCTGCCACCTTGAACCACGATCTCAATGCCTCAGGGGCTGGATAAATCCTCAACTGGAGTGGCCAAAACCAATAACAGCTCCTCCAGGCCGACCACCCTAGCTCATGCCGGTTTCTCAACCGCGCACATCCGCACGCTTCCCTCGCTAAGGGACATTTGCGAGCTTGTCTAGAGTCCTAGGCCGAGTCCGGGGGTCCGTCCCGCATCACCTCCTTGCAATCGGTACCGAGTCAGGGTAAGCCTCCTCGCCTCTCCTCAACCCACGCAGTCTCACGTAGGCCCACACTTGCATTGCATTTCATCATCTGTTAGCATAAATAAAGCATATAGGAATTGCATAATCAAGTCTAAGGGTTGAGTCATACCTGAAGAAGAGGGGAGAACCCACTGAGCATGGTCCACCAACTGGTGGAGCTCAGGGTATCAAAAAGAAACGCCAGGACTGCAGCTCCCTATGTGTAGTCGCCAACGTGGTCGAGGTCCTAGAGTAGCGAAAGGAAGTGGCAACTGATCATGTCCGCCCTCGTAGCAAAAAGTAGTCCTCAGAACAGCAGCATCAAGAATCCCCTCAGCACTCGGTCCGCCTCTGGCACCGCATCTACTACAACCCTCAGTCTGACTAGGTCTGTCAATCTCTGGAGGTGCTACTCAGGCTGCTCCCCCGTTGCTATCCCGACACGTCGTAACCCTAGGCTGTCCTGTAGCCTCGCCCGAGTAAGGGTAGTGGATTGTCGATCTGGATGCAACAAGTCCAATCCCAAGACCTCCTAGGCCATCTCCTGATAGTCGGGGTATTTGCTCCCGCTAATCAGGGACCCGTGCATCCACAGGCCCGTGAGTCAGGCCACGTCCTCCAACGTGGGGACCATATGCCCCAACAAAAAGAGAAACGTATGACTCAGTGGGTCCCAGCGGTCGTGTAGAGCATAAAGGAGCGGTGTGTCAAACCAGCTCACTTCCATGCTCAGGAACTCTGAGAACCCCATGGCTGCCAGTCTCTCACGCTGGAAGTCAGGCAGTGCCAGATACACTGCCCGGACCTGCAGCCATGAGATGGGGGTCCTATGCTTTCCCTGCATTCATTCATTTAATTGCATACATTTAATAATAAATTCATGAATTGCATTCAACAAATAAAGGGAAATAATGAAAATTACATTTCTTTTGTCAGTAGAGCAGTTCCCCATGGACCATTCTACCTCAAGAATAGCCTAGTGAGGGCCGCTCCATTTCCCAGCTTTCCACAGATGAACGGCCCCTTTCTAACCTTTCAAGGATTACACGGTCAGATATGGACCACTTGGTTCGCAAACCTTTCATATTCTAAGCAGACCACTGTGGCCCGTCCATCTCTCCCACGGTGACCCTCTCACCGTTCTTCACCATCTCAGCCCCCTTGTTTTCTAGGCTCGAATGGCCACCCCTGGGCCGTGTTTAGTGTGAGTGGCTCTATGTGAGCCGTGTGGTTCTTCTGGGTGGGTCCTGTCGAACCGTTTATCCATCGTCTTCCCCGACGATGGTGAACGCCACCCCGCCGACGGTGAGGACCCCATGGCCTCCCAACTGGTCCCTAGGGGTTGCATACCCCTATTTCCATCCCTTAGACTAACATGCATGGGCTAAAATGAGAAGGGGTTAAGTATTTTGGGCTTACCTTGTCAGTCTTCAGGAGTTTGGTGGCCGCCGCCGCCGCCGCCGCCGCCTCCGGTGCTTGGGGTTCTTCTCCGGCGTCAGCAGGTGGTCCGATGTCCTCCCCGACCGCAGGTAGAGTCATCGTTCACTCCTCGACATCCGCCGGTGCTTCCTCCCCTTCGGTTATAGTTGGCAATGATCCAACGGCCACCTCGCCCGCGGTGGCTCCCGCCACCAGTGGTGGCGCATCCTCCTCGTCGGCCATCTGTTTGCGGTGGGCTTGACGCTTTGTTTGCATGGACGAGGGAGAGGGAGTGGGGGAGAGATTGAGAGAGGAGAAGGGTGAGACGGAGAGAGATTGAGAGGGGGAGAGCTAAGGGGGGTATGTTCTTTGTCTCCCTCCCGCCATCAGTTACGGTGGGAAGGGAGGGAGACCAAGGGTTTTTACGTTTTAAAACCTCTGTCATGGAACGGTCTATCATACGATTGTTCATTATTTGAACTGGCCCTTTTTAAACCTCTTAAATTCCCAATGGTGCATTACATTTTAGCGGCGGGATGTGGAACCTAAAGGGTCTCTTTTCTTTCTCCCATCAGAGACCATTCTCTCTCCCATCAGAACTCTTATAATCTTGCAGAAATCCCAATGGGATTTAGAGTACCACAAAGAGTCAAACTCCCCTTGATCTTAACCAGTATAAATAAGTGGCAGGATCTACCCATTGCACATAAAAGAAATTGCCTGTCACACCCTCTTCTTCTTCCTGGCACAGAGAGCTTGGCTTAGTGTGGGTACGCTGCTAGCGTGGAGCCCCATAACTGCTGCTGTTGATGTTGACTGCTACTGCTCCTTTGACTGGTGCAGAAAGCTACTGTTGATGCCACCATCAAGTCTTCTAACGTCCCGTACCATTGCCTGCTGTGTAAAGGATATACATCTACTAGTGTTGCATAAACCCTAAACAGGGTATCAAGGTATGCTCTTGACCCTATTCATGGTGATATATATACATCAGAGAAATAATCAACAAATCCTTCCACATAGAAGCTTTCTTGCTTTTATCATTAAACACTTTAGTGAGATTAAAAACCCTAAATCACTGTCAGCTTCAACAGATCCAAATTTCAAAGGTACATTTGCCCATTGGAAGTCACTTATGGACGATATGGCAGAAACAAGACCAGCCCTTACAAAACCACAAACAGAACAGAACAAATTCCAAATAAAATGAGCACTTATAGTAAAATAGAGCTGGAATGCTAAGTGTCTAAACTCTAATATCAACAGACCACAAAACACTTTAAGAAGATAAAGAAAACATGTGAAAAATGAAGGCCATATTGAGATTTTAGAAAGTGTCAAGGATGCATCATCCAGAAATAGCACATCTGATGAGAAAAAAGAATCACCAAGAAAAAAAGTATGATGAAAAAAAATCACCAAGGAAAAAAATCCAAAGATAGAGGAAGAGATACATACTTGAATAATGCCCTTTATTCTCCAAACCCCACGTTTCAGAACAATAATATGTGGATCATCTGGGTTTTGTGACATCACCTCTTCCCTTGCTGCCAGCCAGTTGACATTGTGCTCAGTTGACAACTGAATGGCAGCAATTTTACCTGTGTTACCAGATTTGGTCGCCAAAACAGCCCGTGAATCACCAAGATTGGCCACATATAATGTCTGGTGGCATATCACACCGACAAGGCAACATGAACCAACACTTGCTATATTTGGATTGAAGCTCCACATCTGACCAACCATGGCAATAAACTCTTCATCTGTTTGCAGAAAAGCTGTTTCAATGGCTTCAGATGTGACATGTAATGGACCTGAAGAAAGCTCTGGATAAAATTTAAGCCCCGGTCAGTAACTATTGTACCATCTTTCCTCCTCTACATAGTAACATTAGAGACCAAATTACTGAAACACAAAGCTATACACAAAGTTCCATAGGACAATCATAACTGAACAACTATGCACTGACTATTTAAATGCAGTAGAGAGATGCACCAAGAGAAAACCAGAATAGAGGTATTATGCATGGAGTAGACATGATCACCCAAGGAACATTTGGAGATCGATTATGCTGATATGATTCATGAATATTCTAAAACATTTTTAAAGGTGTTTATTTATACCCATCAGCACGATTATGCATCCTTAAGGGGAGTATAAAAATAGCTTGAAATGGAGATTCAGCACAGCTAAGCCCTCAAGAAAAGAAATGAAAAATATCAACTTTTACAAGCTTTAACAAAACTGATAGTGATGGTAATGGGTAAAGGCTTAGAATAATAGAATTCCAAGGAAATTTTCATCGTTCAAGTTTTGCAAAAAAAGGTGCATCAAAAAGGAACCTTGCAGCAGTTCACATCCAAGGAATCAACTTGTGAGGAGAAGTCATGGTTGCCTTTCATAAAAGACGGTACATTCTTTTTCTCAATGGCAACCAGCCAACCACAGTGCTTTTCCATGGAATAAAACTTCTGAAGTAAAATAATAACAGATGCAATTAATTATCACAGAGATTCCTGTCCAGGTTCAAACGTGAAAGGGCATGAAGTTCCTTCTTCTGATCTTTGGAAGAAAGAATTGGGCTTATATTAAGTTACGTGGGAGAAAAGGAAGCATCCTGAATGCCAGGAAAGAGAGATAAGAAACACACAAGTAACCACAAAGCGAGTGACTAGCTGGGGTCGTGCCCGTCGACGCGTGTCCAACTGCCCCCAACCACGTGTGCACACATAGACCATGCATCTTAGGTCTGGCCTCTAACTGGTTTTCCCCCCAGCAGGACTCTGGCCGATGACGTGGGGCCCAACGGAAACCAGTCTAAAAATCATCCTCAGGGTAGCCATCCCACCACTCCCAGGTGGATACTAGCACACGTGTACTGGCGGGCTACGACTAGTGGAGTGTCACTAAAGGAGTAGACTCTCAAGCCATGGAAAACAACGTCTGAACCCGACGAAGTACGGGGACCATCCCACGTACCAGCACCGTCGCGCGGTGACCACAATCGGAGAAGAAAACGAGACTGCGAACCACTCGGTGCAGTCCAGAGCCTAACGGACCAACCTAGGTGCGCCACAGGCTCTGGCGGACCAACACTGGTGTGCCACGATCACCTGACAGTCTAACTTAGGCCCGTTAGGCACTCGGTGTGAAAACCACTGTAATGCACCTTCACGGGAGCGTTACAACTCCTGACGAACCTAACCAGGTGCATCAGAACACGAGAGGAAACAAACTGTAACGCACACCACTAGGGGTGTCACAGTCCCTAACGGACCACCACTGGTGCGTTAGGCCACGGAACGAAGCTATCTATGATGCACTCCCCTCGGGGCATCAGAGTCCCCAATGGACCAACGCTGGTGCGTTAGGTGGAAAGGAGGCGTCAGCCCTGATGCTCCTATAGAAACATAATGTCTCGATTAAGCGTAACACGAAAGCCCGGAACACGAGAAGTCACTCGGACTCTCAAACCCACAGGCACGCTAAATGAGGTAGCATGGTCCTCCCAAAACCCTCAAAACATGGACACAGAACCCACGGGTGTCTGGGGCGTTCACGAGACTGCAAGTCGACCACTGCGTCACAACCGGGTCGACCAGGGATCCACACATCACGGAACGAACACGCCGAACATGAAAACTCACCTCGACGCAGCTCGGTGCCTGGCGGTCTAACATTGGGCTGTCACAGTCTGCAACGGTCCAAACCTCGGCCATCACAACAGCTCTGACGGTCCAACACAGGGCCGTCAGAAGGACAGGGCACCCTGGCTCTGACGCACCCAGCTTGGGACGTCACAGCCCTAACGCACCTGTCCAGGGGCGTTAGAGAAACAGGCCACGTCAATTGTGACGCACCTATCAAGAGGCGTCACACAGCTCTAACACGCCTTCCTCAGGGCGTTAGATGACAGGAAGCGTCAACCCAGACGCTCACAGTGAGGGGCGTCACAGTGCTGTAACGTGCCTACCTTGGTGCGTTACAATGCACAAGCCACCAACGGTCAAAACCACGAGAACGGATGTAACGGTCGAACCCTAGGCTGCCACAGCACGTGACGATTTATCGTGAGGCCGTCACATGACTGAGGAACCTGCCGACACTACAGGGACATGTAACGCACACTTCCGAGGGCGTTACAGACTGCGGCGGTCACTGGAATGACCGCCACAGCGTCCCGCGCACGAAAATGATGAATCAACCCAAAAATTTCGTTCCATGCCCCGATCATCCACGAATGATGGGAAAAATAACGGGGAAGCTCACCTATGGCCCCTAGCATGCATCTAGACCCTCGAATCAGTCTGAAACGCGGTAGAACGGTAGATCGGCTCACCGCCCCAAAATCATGATTTTCCCCTAATTTGCTCAAATAAACTCACTCGGCTCACCACGACCTACCAAAATTGTGGGAAAGGAAGCGCACGAGCTGGGGATCCGTCTCCCTACCTCCACCGAAGAAACAACGCGTCGTGGACGTCGATCCATGAAGAAATCACCGCGAAACCCTCGCCGGCTCACGAATGCACCCCCGAGCTTCGCCGCCCCTCCACCGCCTCGTTCCTCACCTGTCCTCGCCCGCATCCTCGCCCGCGCCGCCACCACCTCGCCCCCGCCTCGCTCCGTCGGCCGCCGGAGAAGAGAGGGGAGAAAGAGAGCGTGAGAGACGAGAGAGGGAGAGAGAGTGAGAAATGAGAGATGGGGAGAGAGAAAAAGGGTTAGGGGTTTATATAGGGAAAAATCTAACAAACCCCCTCATCCTTTCCTATGCCCTTTTCTTTCTTTTCATCTTTTCCCCTCTCATGCTTGATGTACTTGGTCTCCATTCGCCATGAATAAAAACTCTTTTTTTTTCTCTACCGACCTTCGTTTGTGTTGTGCATCGTTGGAGTGAATTCCCCCTTTGTCCGTTCTCCCACCTCCCTAGTGGTTTGGTCTCCTTCAAAGGATCTCTAGCTGTCACCCTCGTCCACTTGCCATGTGGTGGAGTCCCTTCTTCTTCCCTGGGAGCCCAAGCCCCCAAACACCACCGTTGGTTTTCGTTCCCCTAATTTCCTCAAACCCCCAGTCCCTAGCCTTCCCTACCCTCAATTGAAGCCCCTCTTGCCAGTTGAACCAAGCCCCCAGATCCCATGGCCTTCTCCCTTTCACTGGCCTTAGGACCACCCTCAAATGCCTTCCCCGACACACTAGCCATTCCTTGACCGGTACGCTCCTAGCCCGGCACAACCCCCCTAGCTGGCGCATTGACCCCTACACCACTTCACCGGCATAGTCTTTGGCCGATACACCCCTGACCAGCCTTAGAGAGGCCTTCCCTCCGTCGGTTTCCTTAGATTGTTTGATGTTTTATTAAAGGTGTTGCCATCTTCGGACGCCCACCTCTACTTACCAGGTTCTGCCACTCCATGTGGACGCGTTCCCTGTATCTCCCTTATGCCCAGGTCAAGGGGAGATGCTATTAAATTTTTATTAGAAATAATAATATGCTAAAAGATCAAAGGGAGCAACAAACAAGTGGAATAATCAACAATAAAATACCTTAACCAAGGTGAAAAGAATCAGGGGCAACATGAAGAGGACTAGACTGAACAATGGCTAAGTACCCCAACACGCATGCTAAAAGAAGAAAAGGAGGAAGGGAAGAAGAAAAGAAGAAAAGAAAGGCCTTAAAGGGATGAAGAGGAGTGGGGCCCTCCAAGTGCCTCCCCGGTGTGCTATCCCAAACCTTCAACGACACGCTCTTAAACTCTTCCATGGCATGCCCCTAAACCCTTTCGCCAGCACACTCTCCTTTACCCTTCGCCGCCACACCCCTTGAGCGGTGCACCCCCTTCATTTTGTGCTAAGCCCTTCACCGGTGCAGGCTACCCTCTCTTTCACCGGCACACCTTCTAGTTCACCCTTCGCCGGTACATCCCCTCCGTCAGTACACCTTCTTCTATGGTGCACCTTTCCAATCCTTCAACGGCACGCCCATGGCCTTCCCCAGTGCACCTATCCCCTCTCAACTTCAACCCCACGCAGACCATGCATGGACTTCATCAAGTCTTGCACATACAAGTCCTGCACAAGCCTTGCACAAGCCCTACATGGACCTTGCATAACCCCTGGCCCCATGTGCACGGACCCTGCACAGACTTGGTTTCTCCCCTTTTGCATATACATGCGCCGGCATTAGCCCTCACATGCATGGACCTACACGGACCTTGTTCCCCTTGCATACATGCATGGACTTTGGTCCCCACATGCATGGACCCTGCTCAGACTCAACCCCATACACTCGCGTGGACCTTGTTCCAACAATGCATGGACTTACCCCAACCATTCATGGACTCAGCCCCGTGCATATGCACGGACCCTAAACTGAATTTAGCCCACGTGCGCTGACCTTAGTCTGCATGTGCACTGACCCCAGTCTGCGAGTGTGCTGACCGTAGCTTGCATGTGCACTGACTTTAGCCTACGTGCACTGACCTTAGTCTGCATGTGCACTGACCTTAGTCCGCATTTGCTCTGACCTTTGTCTACATGTGCACTGACTTTAGCCCATGTACACGGACTTGGCCTGCATGTGCACTGACCCGACACTGACCTTGCCCTTTGCATATTCCTTAACTATACTGACTTTCCCTGCATATGCATTGACCTTACCCCATGAACACAGACCTTCTTTCAGCTTCTGGCCCCATGTACACGGACTTCGTTTGCACATGCACGGACCTTGTAACGACCCAGAGCTTCAGATACCGATAACCCGATGTAACATCAGATTACCATTACTAGGAACTGGGGAAGTCACCCAAGAGGCTGATGAGGCCCCTGAAAGTGTGGAAGTAATTAAAATATATAATTATTTCTACTGCCAGTCCCGATATTTCGCGTCGGGGCGTGACAGTTAGATGGTATCAGAGCCTAGGTTTGTAATATTCATAGGTTTTCTAAGTTCTAGGATTCTAAGTGATGTTGTAGAACCTTAACCTTGTTATAAGTATAAGAACCAAACCTAGTGAGATTTGAGTAGAGACTTGGGTTGTGTTAGTGATTAAATTCTAATATTTCCCTTCTAAATGAACCTAAAATAATTTATTCCACGTGTAGGATGTTTCAATGGCAACAGAACGTGCGGAATGGAGAAACATGCAGCGAATGGTTCAAGGACTTACTCGGGCCTTGCAGTAAGTGGCCCAAGGAGGAGGAGCGAACCACGGAGCTGGCGACCTTCACAGGAACTTCCGTGGGATGAATCCCCCACGTTTTGGTGGCTCGACCGATCCCGACGAAGCCGAGCACTGGCTGAAAGAGATGGAGAGAATCTTTGAAGTGATGCAGTGCAATGATCAGGAACGTGTTCTTTTAACGACCTTCCAGCTGGAGCGTGATGCAAGAACATGGTGGGACGCAGTGAAGGCTACCCTTGGAGATAGACAAGTTTCATGGAAGGAGTTCGAGGAACTCTTTAACGGTAAATTTTTTTCTGATAGAGTGCAAGAAAAGAAAGCGGCAGAATTTGCTACCCTAAAGTAGTGAAGTCTTTCTATAGCCGAGTATGAAGCTCAGTTTTCTAGGCTATCTCGTTATGCCACTCACTTGATATCTACTGAGAAGATGAAGGCCAAGCGCTTTCTCAATGGGCTGAAGTTGTAATATATCAACCAGTTAGCATCAATGGAAATTCAGACTTATGCTGAGATGGTAAGGAAAGCTCAAGTCTTGGAAGACACCTTAGAGATGACAGAGAGAATCTGTGGAAAGAGTGTTAAGAATGAACAAACAGCTGGTTCCGGGAGTATCAAACCTGGTAATAGCAAGAAGAGGCCTAATGGCAGGTCTGGTTCGTGGAAGGGCAAGATGCCGAAGAGTGATGACAAGAAGCCTAGCCCGATTATGCCATTTCAGGGCTTGTGCAAGTATTGTGACCGTCTAGGTCACAAGATGGAAGAATGTTGGTGCAAGCTGGGCGCCTGTTTACGCTGTGGTAGTAGGGACCACCGTATCCCTGAGTGTCCCCTTTTTTCAGATCAAGCTATCCCGATGAAGCCACAAGGAAATAAGAAGTAGCAGGGCAAGCTCCAAGCCCCACAGAAAGATGATGTAGGAAACACCAAGGAGGGTGGACTCATTAAAGGTACTGTTATTATACTTGATAAGCCAGCATTCGTTCTTTTTGATACTGGAGCAACTCATTCTTTTGTTTCTCAGAAATTTGCTAAGTCTTTAGCGGTGAAGCCAATTTTGATGAATTCTACGTTAGAAATCTGAACCCCTATTGGTCCCAGTTCAGCAATTAAGTATTTCTATCCTTCTAGTAAGGTCATGATTAAAGAATAGAACTTGCCCGCTGATTTAGTTTGTATGAATATGAAGGATTTTGAGGTAATCCTAAGAGTGGATTGGTTGGCTAAGCATGAAGCCAATGTCCATTGCAGTTCTAGCTCTGTGTCTTTTTTTGTACACTCTGGACTTTCTTTTGTAGGAGTTAGGCGCCATAAGTCTGTGCCACTTATTTCGACCCTTCGAGCTAATAAGTTGATGAGGAGAGGATGTCAGGCTTTTCTGGTCTTTGTTTATGTGACCCCTGAGAGGAGGATTGAGATTAAGGACATTCCTATCATTCAAGATTTTCCAGATGTCTTTCCTGAGGAATTGCCAGGACGTCCACCTGAAAGAGAGGTTATCTTTTCTATTGATCTACCTCTTGGTGCGGCCCCCATTTCTAAAGCTCCATATCGTATGTCCTCCGCGGAGCTGAGGGAATTGAAGCAACAGTTAATGGAATTACTTGAGAAGGGGTTCATTCGTCCAAGTACGTCCCCATGGAGAGCCCTAGTATTGTTCGTCCGGAAGAAGGATGGTTTGATGAGGTTGTGCATCGATTATCAGCAATTGAACTAGCTGACTATTAAGAACAAATATCCCTTACCAAGGATTGACGAACTATTTGATCAAATAGCAGACCAACGTCAAAACTAGCGTCAAAGCTGACGTCAAACTAAACCCCTCCAATAGGAGAATCCTCTTCCAACCCAGTGATAGGAAAAAGAAGAGACACACTAGAAGAGAGAGACCAGATGTGTCCACTGACGGCTTACACTGCATCTCAGGCAACTCGCAGGTCAGACAAACACAACCAGCGAGAGGCATAAATAGTACCAAAACAAAGACTAGTCAGAGTGACACACGTTAGTGTCAGTCCTTCTACCTCTGACCACATGTGCACACACTGACTCCTACCTAGAGCCAGGCCTCTAGCTAGTTTTCCCCTCTCGTAGGATGCAATGGTATAAGTAGGGGCCCATGGTAACTAGCTTAAGAACCGTCAACGGGAAACCCCCTCCTCCTTCCCCTGGTGGGATGACACTCAAGGTCGCGAGGCTACAACTAGTGGCTCCATCACAAGGAAAAAGAAGGCTACTCTATCAGGGTCTAAACTAATGCCATAGCTTTATAAAGTAACTTAAACATGGAAAATATACACTACTGAATGCATTAGGAACTAAACGTACCCTTTTTAGAATGCCAGAGGATATATTGGACCACGCTGGGACCATTACGTGACATAACGGATTAGGGAAGGGGCGTTATATGAAACATAATGCACCTCTCTCCCTCCGTTAAACTCACCCGAACACTAATGTGAACACAAGCACTCAGACATGTGGACTATAACGCACCACCACTGGGCGTTATGTTCAGTATGACGTGCCTCCCACAGCCCATTATACTTAAGCGAACAATGTAATGCACCAGAAACACAGGGCATGATGCGCTAAGCATGCGGCATTATGCTAAGTATAACGCGCCTCCCATGGCCCGTTATACCCACCCGCTCTTCAATTAGAAATCATAGAAACATAACTCACCAATGCTGGTGCATTATGAGGATATAACGCATGGGTCTAAGCCCGTTAAAGTCACCCGAACGTCAAGAATCAATAGAAAATCCATAGTTTTAATGCATAATATAACGCATCAGATCTGAGGTGTTATATGACTATAACGGATCTACCCTACACCGCTATGCTAACCGCCTTACAGGGTCAACGGTCAAACGATCGGTCAATGGCCAAATGATGGACCTGGAGGAGTTTATCAAAGGGCACATAACGCACCACTTTAGGCGCGTTAAAGGACTATAGCGCACCGGTCCTAGCGCATTATGTCGACTGAGTTACGGGTTTGACGCGTTCGATACCGAACTCCCTCCCGGTCGACCAAAATCAACGGGGGACGTGCAAAAACAAACTAACCTGCTCAAGCATGCATCCATACATCCATTTACATCAACAAAAACATAAAGATGATGCCCATGGACGTAATTTCATAATTTAACGACTAAATTATACTAACATGGAATAATGCACAGAAAATGATGCAACTGGCATCGGACCATGGCACATGTGGTACCGGCGGGTTCCTAGCGAGGAAGAGAGTCCATCCCCCTACATCTGAGATGACGAGGAAGCCGATCCGATGCCGAACGGATGACAAGGACCACGGTGACCTCCCGGCTTCACATGCCTCCACGCTCTGTAGATCGAGGGAAGAAGGATGTCCACGCGATCCTCACGACACGACTTTCCCAACGGCACCTCCCGCGCCTCGATCAGCGACCGTTTGGACTAAAACCGAGCGAGGAGAAGAAAAATCTCAAAATTAGGCCTAAAATCTCCCAAATAGGGTTTTGCATGAAAAACGGTGAAAATGCCAGTCATCGGTGACACATGAGGGATCAAAACGCTCATGGTGAGACGAGGAACTCATTCCCCTATCTCGATCACAATGAAGCCCGTAAAATGGTGTAGATTGGATGACGAGGCATCGCAGCTCCTCTCGGCCTGTCTCATCTCCATGCTCCCTGAACGGAAGAAAGAAGGGCACCATCGCGACTTACACGTCGAGCCCGTCCCAACAGTACCTCCCACGTCTCGATCGGGCCTCGTTTGGACCGAAATCGAGAGAGATTAGGAGAGAAGGAGAGAGAGTGTGTGAGGAAGAGAGAGAGGGGCCGAGAGAGAGTGAGAAGAGAGAGGGGGGCGTGGGTTTTAATTAAGCCTTTTGGATTTTCTTCGACAAAACCCACATCAATGAGCTTGTCCACTTCTTTGCATATTTGCGTGATGAGCTCTGGCCTCATGTGCCATGGCAGTTGCTTCACCGGCTCGGCTTCAGGGCTTATTACTAGCTCATATTGGGAGACTGCGGGGCTTAGTCCTAGCATTTCCTTGTAGGTCCAGGTGAAGCAATCCCGGTATTCATGCAGCAGCTAAACATATAGCTCCTATTCCTCAGCAGACAACTGGGCACTAAGGAAGGTTGGCCTAGGGTCGTCCTCATCTCCCAAGTTGACTTCTATCAGCTCGTTGACTGTAGCTTGGCCTCCATCTTATATCTTCGGGGGCGCTGGCTGAAGGTTGACAAAGTCTAGAATATCATCTTCAAGGTCAAGGACCTCAATCTCTTCATTTGGTTTCATTTGGGCTTCAATAGGGATCTCCGCCCCAGCCAGTAGCAGTTGTGTGGATTGTTTTATCGGCAAATCCATCGCCGTTGTAGTTTCTAGGGGTGAGTTGACAGCTTCATCCCCCACAGATAGACTTGTAGTCATGGAAAACTGGTGGTTGTTTACTGTTGAGGCAGAACGATAATGCAGCTTTGCAATAGAAGGTGAGAAGATCTCACCTTCTTGGACCGACATGTCCTCAGTGGAGGTGGCCTTTTCCTTTTTAGCAGCACACATCTCTTGACTGGTTTCAGACGAAGCCTCCCCGATTGCTATGAGAGGTGTTGAGATCATCATTAGTGAAGGTCCACAAGAGGGGGATGTCTCGGTTTCTTCAACATCTTCAGCTTCGCTACTACTGGCCGTGTCAAATCTGGCTTGAAGGGCCGCTTCTTCAGGGTATACTTGCTCCCAGCATTGGCAAGAAGTCATGACCTCTGCATCCGAGTCTCTTGGTCGAGCCCGTTCCATATGTTCAGCTTATGTTGGGTACTCATCGAAATTTGCCCCTGGTGAGTTATCTTCAATTGGGTAGAAAGTGGAGATGTTGTCTACTTCATAGCGCCAACTATAATTGTATTCTTCAAGGGTGAGGCCCAACCCTAGATGTTGAGAGACACGTCTCAGTTCTTTGTCTAGACTCACGGGATACCACATCTTCTTGAATGCTTCCTTTTCTTTACGTGGTTGGCCGAAAGGGATGTGCTACTTCTGGAACATCTTGGCCATCCGATTTGTTGCGAATGCCAGACCCTGAATAGGGACTAACGGGTTATCTATGTCTTTGTGCAACTGACACTCAGTGTCTTCCCGGGTAGGATGCTCCTTAGCTATGTAAAACAAGCTACTGGGGCCATCTATCTGCGCTACCTCCCAAGCTTTGAAGGGATCGACAGTGGCATTATCGAGGCCAAGAACCGGCTTGGTAAGGCCTTCAGGGATTCCGATGTGGTCGTGCTGGAGATCGACCTTGACTCCATCGGCTCTGGGGTGTATGGCAGGAGGTGTTGTCCTGCCTACATCTCCGTTGACGGTGATGTTGTTGATTTTTTTATATTGTTTTGATTTTGATTTGATTTGACTTCCACTTGTGTGTTGCAGATGAAGATGAATATTGCATAAATAGGTCAAGTAATCTAGCTACCACTAGCTAGCACCACATCAACCTATGCAATCACCATGACTCTAGACCTGGACAAGAGCTCTCTCAATCTGTAACTAAACTAAAGGAAAAGTAAAAAACACACGCCGGAGCGTGGAGCAAAGGAGGTAAACACACCGTGATGGTGGAACAAGTAAAAGGAAAGAGTGATTAAGAGAAAGAGAGAGCTATTGCCCTAGCCAAGGAAACGTGATCGCCACTAAGATATACAACAAGCCAGAGACTCGAAGAATACCTTAGAATAGGATGAAGAAGCACCCGCTTGCAGGAGATAGAAAACCCGAACAGAATTCTGCACTCAGGGGACTTTAACGGTCTCTGGATGGTGCGCTATGTAACCTTAACGCGCCTTCCAGAATCCGTTATGCTTCTGACTGCAGAGAAAAGATGTGGGAACTTGATCTCCCTGCTTCCCAGCCGGCTGAGAAGCTTGGGCCTCGTGCTTTGGACTCTGGAAAACCTGCAAAAGAGTGTAGTTCACAAAAAGAAACAACCCGGATTGGCGCGGATCGGTGGTGTCGCTGTTCACCCGGGGCGCCAAGCCCAATTTCACGCTGGTGCTGCTGGACGGGGTCAAGGCCAACGATCCCACCAACACCCGCGGCGGTTCCTATGACTTTTCCACCCTGGACCTGAACGATATCCAGCGGGTGGAGATGGTGCGCGGCCCCGCATCCGCGGTCTATGGCTCCGACGCGGTGGGCGGCGTCATCAACATCATCACCCGGCGCGGCACGCCCGATCTTCAGGCGGGCCTGACGGCGGAGGGCGGCAGTTTCGGATACTGGCGCGCGGGCGGCCATGTCTCCGGGCCTGTCGGCGGCGCACAGGCCAATCTGGGCCTTGCCTACAATGACAGTGGCATGCCGGTGGCGGGCAGCAATGTGAAAGGCGTCAGCCTGGACGGGGCGCTGTCACTGCCCGAAATCGCGGGCACCGCCATCAGCTTCAACGGCCGCTATGGCAGCAGCATCGCCACCAGTTTCCCGGACTCCAGCGGTGGTCCGCGCCTGTCGGTATTGCGGACGCTGGATCACCGCGACATCGACGAAGGCGTGTTCGGCGCCCATGCGGCGCGCACGATCGCCGATGGCTGGTCGATGATGCTGGATTATGGGCTTTATACCCGCAGCGGCGATGTCCGCTCGCCGGGCGTGGCGCCCAGCGCGCAGACGCCCTTTGGCATTCCCGCCAACACCGATGACGCCCGCTTCACCCGTCACCAACTGACCTGGACCAACCGCTTCACGCCGGCGGACGGACTGGACGTGGCGGCCGGCATGGACCTGCAGCTCGAACACGGCGTCGATGACGGCACGCTGGATTTCGGCTTCCCGCTGCCGACCCATTTCGCATTGGATCGTACCCTGTGGTCGGCTTTTGGCGAGGCGCGCTATCGCCTCACCGGGCAGTTCAGCCTCTCGGCCAGCGGCCGCTACGACAACAATGACGGCAACGGTCATTTCAGCCCGCAACTGCGCGCCGATTACGCGTTGCCCGATACCGGCACGCATTTCCAGGTCAGTTGGGGCAAGGCCTACAAGCTGCCCAGCTTCTATGCCCTGGGCAATCCGATCGTGGGCGACCCCACCCTGCGGCCCGAGGATGCCGAGACCGTGGAAGGTGGCGTCACCCAGGACCTGTGGAGTTTCGGCCGCTGGAAGCTGGAAGGCTATGACACCCACTATTCCGACCTGATCGACTTCCAGCCCGGCGCGGTGCCAAAGCTGGTCAACCTGTCCAGCGTGCATGTGCGCGGGCTGGAAACCTCGCTGGCGCTGGATTTCGGCAGCGTCACCGCCACGCCCCATGCCTCCTACACCAATGCGCGCAACCAGCTCACCGGCGCGCCGCTGCGCGATGTGCCCGAATGGCTGGCCGGCGCGTCGCTGACCTGGCGGCCCATCGACGCCGCCGAAGTCAACCTCGACGTCACCCATGTGGGGGCGATGATCGACAATTCGGTTCCGACGGGTGACGTCACCCTGGGCAGTCATGTGCGGACGGACCTGGCGGTGTCGTACCGCCTGCTGCCGCAACTGAAGCTGAACGCCTCGGTCGAGAACCTGTTCAGCGCCCGTTACGAGGATGTGGTGGGCTTTCCCGCGCCGGGCGCACTGGTGCGGGCGGGCCTCAGCGCGTCGCTTTAGGCTTCACGCGCTCCAGGAATTTCAGGGCATACAGCATCACGCGGGCGCGCGGCCGTTGCGCCGGGCCGCTGATGACCGGCAGGCCCAATGCGTCCAGGTGATAGAGGGCGGCATCGTCGCCGCCGTCCGGATGCATCGCCACCCAGTAGAGCAGCTTGGCCAGGTCGGGATCGCCGAACATCTCGCGCAACCGCGCCAGCACCAGCGGCGGCAGGAATTTCTCCACCTGTTCCATCTGCAGCACATCGGGCACCGCCAGCACGTAAAGCCAGTTGCGCACCCGCTGCACCGGATCGGCGGCCAGCGCGGGCGGCCAGTGCTCCAACGCCGCATCGATACGCAGGATGCGGTCGGCCACCAGCGCGTTGGGGGGCAACGCGAATTCCACCGTGATCGCCTCGGCGGACCCATCCGGCAACATGTCGCTGTCCGGCTGAGCCTTGTTGACGGTGCGCGCAGCCTGCTAATTTATGATGAGGATACCATCCGTATCACTGAATTTTTCTTGATGAATGATTTCCGGCATCTGCATCATACAAGTTTCTGCGACCTGCCTCTTGGGGGACTTTCGCTTTCGGGCACGGATGCTGCTGGCCTAACGGCGCTGGTCGAGCCCTGTATAACGAAGTCGCCGGCGGTTATTGACCGATTATATAAGGTGGATGCCCCGCTTCACTTTTTCACCAGCTATCGCCACCAATTGCATCTTCCGCTAATCGATAAGAAGCGGCCCATAGCAACCTTGACGCTGCATGCGAAACGTCCGCATGCCTACTCCGCTCAGCACATGGAGTCATTCGTGATCGTCGCCAATCATCTGTCGATGGCTATACGGCTATACGCCGCACGCGCGGAAAAAGAACGCGTGGAAGACGAAAGAAAGGCCATGCTCGCACTCGGCAAAGCACTAACGGGTGTTAAGGACAAGAAGGACCTCATTGCCGTTATGCAAGATCAGTTCAGAAGTCTGTTCCCCGCCGGAGATATCGTTATTTGTATTACAAATCAGGAGGCGCAGACACATTCTATCTTTCTTTTCCTGCCGGAAGAGGGCAGGTATCCTGCGGATGCTGCTGTAACGTCAGTCAGCTATCCCGTTGACGATGGATTTTATAAACAGGTGCTTGCCTCCGGAAATGTGCGTTTATTCAGTCTGGAGGATCTGATCCGCCAGAGAAGGGTTCCGGCTTATATCCGCTTTTTGTTCGATAACGGGATCAAGGAGATCGCCAGTGTTGCCTTGAGATCGGGACAAACCAGCATTGGTTCCTTATTCGTCCTTTGCGATCGTCACCAGCGGGTGACACCAGGCCAGATGATCTCGCTGCAAGCAGCTTCCATCCATTTGTCGATGACCATGGTGAATGTGCTCGCTGCTGAAAAAATTTTTAGCCATCTGCCGGCTGTCTCCGTGAGCAAACCGGCCCTTACAGGTGAGGCCTCCGGAATGATCGGGTCGTCGGCGGCTATGCAGAAGATCCGGCAACTTATCTCGCAGGTAGCTATTTCCGACAGTACTATCCTGATATTGGGAGAGACCGGCACGGGGAAAGAGCTGGTTGCGAATGAACCGCGTGATTGGGAGCGCGATCCTCGGAAAGTCGTCGGTCGCGAAGAACAGGAGCGTCAGGACGTTCGGCCTGCTCTCGATAGTCCCGCCGATGCAGATTGGCTCGTCGCCGTCCGCGCCGCACATCACATCGCTGCGCCCGCCATAGCGCGCGGTCAGCAGCATCGCGAGCTCTTCGCGGGTATCGACCGGCGCGACGGCCGAGAACTCGGCGAAGTCGCGCTCGCGCATGTTGAGTGCTACCTGGTAGACGTCGCCCGCGGTCGACCGCTCAATCCTCATTGTCATCGCCTTCATAGTGGATGACGACGGCGCTCAGCTTCGCCGGGCCGGAACCCTTGGTGCGGAAGCGCGGGCTGATATGGGTGGAGCCGCCGAGCGACGGCACGCGATCCTCGTTGTAGGTCGTCCGGAACAGGGTCGCGACCAGGTCTTCGGCGGCCGGGTTGTTCGGTTCCATGGCGTAGCGGACCTCCCATTCGCCCTGCAGGGCCGCGTCGATCCCCTGCCAGTTCTTAGCCCTGGTCGGGTCGTTCGCGTCGAGATAGGGAAGCCACGCCTCGGCGACGGTCTCGTCGTATTCGACCGTGCTGGCGGCCCCACCATAGACGTAGATCGTGTCGCCGGAGCGCACATAGACGCGCTTGTCGAAGACGACCGCGGCGTCGATGTCGAAGGGGACGCTCTCACCGTCCTCGACGACGGACGGCACATAGGTCGTCCAGGCGCTGATCTTGGCCCCGTTGAAGAAGGAGAAGACGTAGATCACGTCCTTGACGATCAGCCAGAAACGGCCGTCGCGCGGCTCGATCAGCCCGACGATGTTGTCACGCTCGACATCCGAGAGCGTCAGCAGCTTGGCGGTGATCAGCGTGTCGACCGGCACGCCGATATCGGTCGTCGCGGCGGCGTTCGACGAGTCGCGGGCGCGCAGCGAACGCAGGCCGCTCTCGTCGAGATAGAACAGGTCGTTGTCGCCGAACTGCGTCACCGCAACAGGCCACTATACGCGGGACTCCCTGGATTCTTACATTAAACGGATAGCTATATAAACCCTGGAAGACCCTCCGGTGGGAGGCAACAGTCCTGGGTAAGAACCACCTCACTCATTGGTGGAGAGTGATCTCGCGCCCCTTCTTCCTTCTGCCACCTCCCTCTGCATCTGAGCTCTACCTTATTCGCTGACTTAAGCATCGGAGGATTTTCCCCAGGGATTCATCCCTGGGCACCTCTGATCTGTTTCCTACCATGCAGTTCATACAGATGTGGTGATCGTGATCAAGATTTTCCTGAGATCACACGGCTCAAGACTGACGTGAGATCACGCCTCTTTATCTGGCGCTGTCTGTGGGAAATGAACGAAGAGCCCTAATGGTGCGAAGAAATTCTGGCAGGAGAACCACCATCGGCGAGGGAAACACCGTGGGGGGAGGAGAAGTAGATCCTGTGCCTTCCTGCCCCACAGGAAGCCTCCCCTCTGAAAACAACAACCACGAAGCCGACGAGCTACCACCACCAGCTGTGGGGGGGCAACCTCCCAACTGGAACTCTAACGCTCTCCAAACCCTCAATGCTAAACTGGATATCCTCGTGGAATTGATGAGGACCCAGGCAACCAGGGAGGAGAAGTCCAGGCTTCCCCAGGAAAGTCCCCCCCGTGGAGCAGTTTCCGTACAAACTGTCGGAGCTTGCTTCACCCTCCGGGGATGATGGCTTGTGCACAACAGGTCAGGAGGACCTTCGCAAGACCCTCCTCTAGAACAAGAAGCCTCCTCCACTCCAAGGAGAGAAAAGTCCGGGGTGTGCCAGCAACCCTCGAAAATCAACACCCCCGAAGGACGACAAGGTAGCCCACAAGGGCACCCTCACAGCCCCTCGGCTCAGCGTCAACCACAGCTGTCCCTCCAACTGAGGGACTTCAAATGACGTTTCGCAGAGTAGGAGCATGCCCTGTACGCCTTGCAGAAGACGTCCATCAAGGAGGATGAGGAGCAATCCCCTTTCTCCGACCAAGTCTTGAAGGCTGAGATTTCTCCCAGAGTCTCGCTACCGACCTTTAAATCGTACGATGACTAGGGAGACCTGGCTGACCACTATGACAGCTTCGACGCCCTGATGACCCACGGGGCTTCGGATGCCATCAAATGTCGAGCATTCATGACCACCTTGGTCACAAGTGCTCAAGCCTGGTTCCGAGCACTCATCCCCGGCAGCATCCACGACTTCCGACAATTCAGGCGGATCTTCAAGGAGCAGGTCAGTTGCGGGACTACTGGCACTAAAACAGGCACAGGGGGAGATGCTACGAGCTTATATCAATCAATTTAAATTGGAAGCCTTACGTATCCCCCACCTGGATGTTGTCTCGACCATCACCGCATTAACCGGAGGCACCCGTGATGAGAACCTCCGGCAAGAGATGGTCCTTCATCCGCCCACCTCTCTAGCCGATCTGGTGACCTTAGCCCTGCGCCATGCAGAGTGCGAATGAGTCCTCAGCTCCTGTCACAGTGTGATGGGCTTGGGTCGAGAGGGAGATAGGAAGCGATCATCTAAGCAAGGCTCAGGCCAAGAGAAAAGGTGGAATCAGGACGGGGACCGTATGGAGCCCCCTCGAAAATATGAGCGATACACGCCTCTATCCGCCCCCGTCTACGAGATATATGAAGACATCAAGGGCTCAGGCCTCCTCTGCCAACCTGAGCCTATGAAGTCTGACCCAAAGTGCCATAGCCGACGCAAGCACTGCCAGTTCCACAAAGACCATGGAAACCATACTGGAGATTGTCATCAGCTCAAGGACGAGATCGAGCGTCTCATCCTCTAGGGACACCTCTCCCGATACGTGTCCGAGCAGAGGGAGGATCGCGGCATCCCGCCAGAAGAGAGTGACAATCAACCCCGCGGAGTCCACATCAACGTCATCTCTAGCAGCCCAGCATCAGGTGGAGATAGTAGCTGAGGAAGGAAGCGTCATGTTGAACCGGTGAGCAGGGCCTCCGAGCCCCCCAAAGCCCCATCGGCGAGCGAGTAGTAGGCCTTGGTGTTCTCTGACCAGTACCTGGAAGGGGTAATTACCCCGCATGACGATGCTCTTGTAATATTGGCTATGATAAACCATTGTAACGTATATAGGATACTAGTTGACAATGGTAGTGCCCCTAATATACTTTCATACGAGTGTTTTCTTAAGATGGGTGAAAACCCATCCAAGCTCCTCCCGATTCGAACCCCCCTCTGCGAGTTCAATGGCCAGGCAACCTATCCCGAGAGAGCCCTAAGCCTACCGGTCACTCTCGGTACCCCTCCTAAGACCGTCATGATTATGGTTAACTTCATAGTGATCAAGGGGATGTCGGCCTATAACGCCATCTTCGGCCGAGGTATCCTTAGCCTAACGAAGGCCGTGCCCTCCACCTATCACCAAAACTGAAGTTTCCCACTAAATACGACATCGAGGAAGTCCGGCGTAACCATGAAATAGCTAGAAGGTGCTACATAATCTCAGTCGATGCCATAAAGTCAGAAGGGAAAAAGACAGAGGTCGTGGGAGCCGAGGATGAACCGACAGCTTGAAGGGCTGGTGGCGAATTACTGTCTGTCTTCCTCAAAGGTGACCCGACACTCGAAGTCAAAATCGGATCTGATTTATCACCTAATGGACGAGAGCAATATAAAGAGTGTCTTTCGGAGTACATCCAAGTGTTTGCATGGTCTGATGAGCATCTTCTTGGGATCTCTGGGGAGATGGTGGTGCACAAGCTCAACCTCGGCCCGTCGATGAAGCCCGTCTAGCAACACCGAAGAAAGCATGCCCTTGAGAAGCAGACGATCATCAAAGAGTAGATTATTAAGGGAAAGAAAATAGGCCTATTTCGACCGGTCCTTTAGCCTACCTGGCTCGCTAATGTCATCTTGGTACCCAAAGATTCTGGCAAATGGTGGATGTGCGTGGACTTCACCGACCTCAACAAGGCCACTGCCAAGGACTGTTACCCACTGCCGAGCAACGACCAACTAGTCGACTCGACCTCTGGTAATGAAATGCTCAATTTTCTGGATGCTTACTCTGGCTACCATCAAATCTGGATGGATCCTGAAGACATCGAGAAGACAGCCTTCATCATCGACTTTGGCGTATACTGCTACACCCGAATGCCTTTCCGGTTGAAGAACGTTGGCGCAACATACCAGAGGCTGATCAACCACATTTTTAAAGGGCAAATCGGTCGAAACGTGGAAGCCTACATCGATGACATGCTCGTCAAAACACCTAGGGCTGAAGACCATCTTGCCGACCTAACCAAAACCTTCAACACCCTCCTGAGGTATAACATGAAGATCAATCCAGCAAAATGTGCCTTCAGAGTTTGATCCGGAAAGTTCCTAGGCTTGCTGGTGACACAACGTGGGATCGATGCCAACCCCGACAAGGTTCAGGCCATCCTGAACATGAAGCCACCCGTGTGCATCAAAGATGTCTAGTGCCTGACAGGTCGCATCACTGCCCTCAAACGTTTCTTGTCCCGAGCGGTCAAATGATGCCTACCCTTCTTCAAATTATTGAGCGGGCCCAAATTTGCATTTGCTACGTTCGCCTGGGATGAGGAATGTTAGAAGGCTTTTGCAGAATTGAAGGAGTTCCTAGCTTTCCCTCGATGCTGTCAAAGTCGATCCCGAGTGAAACATTGTACCTTTACCTCTCGTCAACTCCTTCAACATTGAGCTCAGTCTTGGTCCGAGACGACACAGGAGCGTAGAGGCTGGTATATTACACCAGCAAGGTGCTCAACGAGGCCGAAAGAAGGAACCCTGCGACTGAGAAACTTGTGCTAGCCTTGGTAACCTCGGCCAAGTGCCTCCGACCTTACTTCCAAGGGCACTCCATCATCGTGCTGACCAACGAGCCACTAAAGAAGATCCTTGCTCACCCTGAAGCAGTGGGTCTCCTCGTCAAATGGGCCATAATGCTTGGGGCGTATGATATCTCCTATCGCCCCCATTCGGCCATCAAGGGACAGGCACTCACAGATTTCATTGCGGAGAGCACCATTCCAACAGGGGACATCCTTCCATCGACGCCCAGGCCCACCTGGGACCTTTTCGTTCACGGGTCCTCCAACTCGACCGGTAGTGGCGCTGGCATCCTCCTCAAGTCTCCAGAAGGACCTGAGTTGCAGTACGCCTTGAAGTTCAACTTTCAAGCATCCAACAACGTCTTCGAGTATGAGGCCCTCATCTCAGGAGCCAGGATGGCATGATGATTGGGGGCCGAACGAGTCAGGATCCACACTGACTCCTAGCTGGTCGCCAGCCAAGTCAACGGTGACAATGAAGCACGGGAAGCACCGATGATCAAATACCTTCAACTGATAAGAGGAATAGCCCCACTTTTCGAGAGTTTTCAGGTCTTCCGAATATCTTGGGAGGAAAACACCCGGGCGGATGCCCTCTCTCGACTGGCCTCCTCCATTAGCTCAGAAGGTACCCGATCGATCTTCCTCAAAGAGCTAGAATGACCGAGTATAGAAGCAGAGCTCATGACCATTGACCAGGCATTATCGAGCGACTGGTGGACCCCCTACATATCCTGGCTCCAAGACTCTCAGGAGCCCCCTGACCCTCGAGAAGCTCAGAGACTGAAGTATCAAGCTCAACATTTTGTCATCTTGGATGGAGCCTTGTATTGGATATCTTTTTCTGATCCCCTCCTCAAATGCCTCAATATCGACGAAGCCAACTGAGCGACCAGCGCTGTGATGGCGAGTCCGCGACTCTGCTGCGGTGCCGCATGCCCGGACGGCTGGGGCGTGTAGGGCGGCGGCTGCTGCGGGGCGTATCGCTGCCCGTACGGCTGCGGAGCAGGCTGTGGCGGCCCGTACGGGTTCGAGTCGTGCGGCTGTGGTCCTTGCTGCCATGGCTGCATACGGGGCTCCTGAGGAAGAAGTGGGGCGCGCGTAAGACGCGCCGACAGATGGCGCGGTTTGCACCGTGCCACGAGATCGCGTGATGGGTCTCGATAACGGCTGACTTTGGGTCCGGGGCGGAGGTGTTTCCGCCATGGCAGACCGGTCGGTTTCGGTTCGGCTCCGCCTCAAGATCTCGGAGTTCGAGGCTGGCGCGAACGGCGTCAAGAAGAACCTGACCGGCCTGAACAAGAAGTTCGCCGAGACGGCGGGCTTCGCTAAGGGTTTCCGGCGGCAGCTTGAGGATGCCACCAAGAAGCTCCCGAAGATCGAGATCGACGCGAACTCGTCGGCGGCCGACATCAAGATCGCCGAGTTGCGGGCGAAGCTCGAAGAACTGGCGAAGAAGGAAATCGGCGTCGACATCGACGCCAGCCAGGCGCTCGTTGAGATGGCAGCCCTCCAGCGCGAACTGGAGGCAGCAGAAGACGGAGCCTCGTTCGAGGTCCGCGCCGACATCGGCAAGGCCCTCGCCGACCTCAGCCAGGTCGTCCGCGAGGTGGAACGACTCGACGGGCAGAAGGTCGAGATCGACATCGAGGCGGACCGGACGTTCGCCGAGAAGCTTCGTGCCCAGGTCGAACTCGCCGCCCGGTCGCTGCCGAAGATCCAAGTAGATGCCGACTCGACGCCGGCGCAGACGCGGATTGCTGAACTTCGGACGGCGCTGGTCGGACTCGCCGACAAGCGTATCGGGGTCGACCTCGACGCGACCGCCGCGATGGCGCAGATCGCCGCCATTGAACGCGAACTCGCAGATCTGACCCAGTCGAATGAGATCGACGTCCGGGTGGACGCCGGATCGGCCCTGGCAGAACTGCGGGCGCTCTCATCCGAAGTCCGGCAGGTGGACGGCCGTGCCGCCCGGGTGAGCGTCAACGCCGACGTCGGCGCCGCGCTCGCGTCGATCGCCCTGGTCGGCGCCGCTCTGGCGTCGCTTCCGGCAGCGACGACCATCGCCGTGGGCGTTGGCGCCATGGGTGCGGCTTTCACCGCGGCCGGCGTCGGTGCGGCGGGTTTCGCTGCTGCTGCCGTCCCAGCGATGTCGCGGATCAACGAAGCCCTCAAAGAGCAGGAGTCCGCCGCGGGTGGAGCCGGCGGGGCGACGAAGTCCGCGGGCCAGTCCGCCGCCGAGGCCGCGTC
Organism: Amorphophallus titanum; assembly: GCA_024336825.1. NCBI lineage: Eukaryota > Viridiplantae > Streptophyta > Magnoliopsida > Alismatales > Araceae > Amorphophallus > Amorphophallus titanum. The sequence goes on along the minus strand of JANBPO010001418.1, from coordinate 181,422 downwards.
TAGGGCGTTGCAACTTGAGCAGGCCGAACGCCGGGTCGCCGACAGTCAGAAGGCCGTCAAGCAGGCGCAAGAGGACTTGACGCGAGCCAGGCAGGACGCCAAGCGGGCGCTTGAGGACTACTCCCTCAGCGTCAAGGACGCGGCACTGGCCGAAGAGGACGCCGCACTGTCCGTGGAAGAGGCGGCTCGCCGGCTGGCCGAGGTCCAGGCCGACCCGGACGCGGACGAACTCGACGTCCGCCGGGCCGAGCTGAATCACCGGCAGGCGATGCAGCGACTGGAGGAACAGGAAGTCCGCACCAAGCGCCTCAAAGAGGACAAGGCCGAAGCGGACAAGAAGGGCGTCGAAGGGTCCGACCAGGTTCGGGCCGCCCAGGACAAGCTCCTCAGATCACAGGCTGACCTCGCGGAAGCGCAGCAGCAGTTGACGGTGCTGCAACTGCAGCAGAAGGCCGCCACAGAATCGGTTGGCGGGGCCGCAGGCGGGGCCGCAGGCAGTGCGTCTGCGTACATGCCAGCGACGCCGCAGTCCGTGGCAAACACGGCGGTGCCAGGCCCCATGCGCTTGAATGCCTCAAACCGCACGCCAGGCTCCTCGGTCCCAGCGTCTGCGCCCAGCGTCGTGTACGCCAGCACGCAAATTTTGAGGGCGGTGGTGGCCACGCGGGCGCGCGCCAGCAGGGACAGCGGCGTCAGCAACAATGACACCAGCGGGATGGCGACCAGGTTGGCCGCAGGCGAATGGGTGATTTTTGCCTTTAATCTGATTTTTGGTTTAAGGGAATGGCATCTTCCCAGAGAGCCGTTAATTAATCAGCGTCTGCTTACACAGACGTTATTTAAGAGTTCATTTTTGTATATCAAATTCTTGATTCTAAGAATCAGCGTCTGTTTAAATGACCATTAATTAATCAGTGTCCAGCTCAGTGGTCGCTAATGCATTAAATTGCCAGCATCTAGTACGGACGCCAATTTCCTTAATGACAGAGTCCCCAAATAGAGACTCATCCGTGAGTTCAAGCTCACTTGGATCCACCGTTTCTTGGCTTTGATCTGGCATCTTTTGATCTTTTTGAGCATGATTCATTCGTGGAAATGCATGAGTGTGCACACAGTGCTTTTGAGAAATTAATTATCTTCCACAAGGGCGGCCCTGATACGTGGCAGAGTCTTGGACTCACGTATAGTGAGGGCTTCGACCCGGACGTAATCCGAACTTCTTCCACACACCATTTGGTATACCCGGGGCGCCATGGCATGCAAGCACACAGGGATGCGGTGAAATGTTCATTTTCATGCATATGGGGGACAAAGTTCCCTTATTGTTTAATTAGCTTGCACTGATTGTTCATTAACTTGCATTAAGTTCTTTGTGTTCAATTATGTTTGAGTTGAGTTTAATTACTGCCATTCTTTGTGTCCAAGTCCTTCAAATCGCCTGGCAGAAATTCGACAGCATTTTCCCTAGACTCGGAACATCAAGGAGTTAATTAGGTACGTCATCCACGGAGAGAACTCCGAGATGGACCCTCAACAAAGGGATGCGCACAAAGCGACAACACCCCAGGGTGCGCACGGAAGTGGCAACACCCGATAACCCGACTTGGGGGCGGACATCCCGAAGGCTAGCCTACAAAGGACCCCGTCGACCCACGGGTTGCCACGACCTTGTCACCGAGACGTGGACTTAAGCTATCATCGTATACGGCCTTTATGTTCACTCTTCAAAGGGAAGCCACCTGGGGTCCACGTTAAGAAGTAACGAGCCCCGGGGACTTCACAAGTGATCCAAAATCTGAGTCAGAATCGGTGTAAACGGTCGGTTATTTGGGATTAGATCCCATATTCCACACCTCTTTGGAAACATGACCATTGGATCGGTCCAGATTCCAAAGTGGGGGTTTGAGGATCAGATGAAATCATGCTAAATGACAGGAAGGGAGCTTTGTAGGAGGCCAGATCGGTGGAGCCCAATAGGCATATCATGCATGCACATATAAATATAAGCATATATATATGCATACGTGCAGACTTGGATGTGGGGATTCGCCAAAAAAAAAAAAGATCAGGGTGGAAGGCCCTGTCTCATCATGCAAATGCATTAGTAGAAACGCGTAAACACACAAAGGATCGGAGCATATGTATATATATATATATATATATATATGCATCATGGGGAAGGGAGACGGCCAATATGGTATATGACTTCATCGGAGGGAGGAGAAACACAACGGGGAAAGTAAGATGCATCACCTATAGGCATATATGCATACATTGACCATGGAAGGGGAGGGGCAGCATGCACAAAAAAAGGATCAGGGGAACACCCTGTTTTCATTGCTCTTCAACAGGTTTACATCTTGGGCATGGCAGCCCCGTGACTTGCAAAGAGAGAGGAAGAAAAGAAAACAAAAGAAGATGAGGAACAAAGGGGGAGCCTACCCTATCTCGATGGCCCTCTCACTCCCTCACTCCCTCTCCTTGGCTCTCTTTTTCTTCTCTTCGCACGGAGGCGCTGAACAAGTTTCGAGGGGGTCTAGGCTTCAAGCTTTCAAGCATCCAAGGTTGTCCAAGATCACCGAAGAAACTTTCTGGCCTCACAGGGGACGCTTTTATAGGGTTTAAGAACCCTATTCAGGGGGAGAAAGCCCCCCCGACTTCTTTTTCCTTTTTTTCTCTGCTATCACCGTTGCTGCCATGTCCTTTCGTCGCATTGTCGCCCGCTGCCGCCATTGACATCATCATCGCCGTAGCTACAACACATAGGGGAGTGGGTGAGGTAGGGGGGCCCTCCGATGGCACCCTCCCTGCCAGCCACACACGAGAGTGGCCAGTCGACAGCATGGGGTCCCGTCGGTGGTCATGGCCAGGGCCTCCGCCGATCCGTTCGACTGGGCGATGATGCCGAACTGGCCGCCGACGGTCATCGAACCGGAGTCCTGGGCCGTGGCCGCGCCGCCGCCCCAGGCGACGATGCCGTCACCGGACGCCTTGATGACGCCGGTCGAGGTGACGTTGACCGCGCCGGTTCCGCTGGTGAACGCGTAGACCCCATCGCCGTTGGTGTTGGTGACGGCATCGGCGGTGCTGACCGTGACGGCGCCTGCGCCAAGGGTCTGGGCGACGATGCCGCCGTCGGCCACCACGCCGCCCGCGTTGACCGTGACCGAGCCGCCGTTGCTCTGCGCCAGGATGCCGGAGAAGGCGCCCGGCGTCAGGGTGCGGACGCTGCTGCCGGCCGCCGTGCCGACGGTCACGGCGCCGGCGCCATTGGCGACCGCATCGATGCCGTCACCGCCCGTGGACGCGACCTTGCCCGCGGTCACCGTGACGCTCACCGCGCCCCCGTCGCTGGCCGCATGGATGGCGTCGCCGTTGGCCGAGGTCACCGAAGCGCGCGAATAGATGGTCGCCGAGCCCGGCCCCGCGGTCAGGGCCGACAGGCCGATGCTGGCGTCCAACCCGCCACTGACGGTCACCACCGCCGAGTTGTCGATCAGGACATTGCCGCCGGTGCTGCCCACAGCGACGCCGTAGTTGATCATCGAGCCGGGAGCCGGCGAGCTGGCGCCCACTTCGTCGACGGTGATCGTTCCCGTGCCGACGACGACGCTGGCGGCGCCCTTGCTGGCGTACTTGGCCGCGCCGGAGAAGTCGCTGGTGAAGGCCGCGACGCCGGCGTCGCCATAGCCGGAGACGTGGATGTCGATGTCGTCGCCGACGGTCGCCGCGGCGCTGGCCGTGCCGCTGGGGCCGACGTTGCCGCCGAGGCCGGTCTGGGCCGTCACCGCCGAGCCGCGGTTGCCCTGCACCACGAAGGTGTCGTGGTCGCCGACCACGGTCTGCGCCGAAGGAACACCGGTGAAGTCGACGGGCGTGACCACCGCGATGGCGTCCGCGCCGACCACGCTGGCAAGGCCGGAGTGGCCGACGGTGATGACGTTGTGGTCGCCGATCGTGGTCTGGGCGGCGCCGAGGATCGTGATCGCTTCCACGCCCGCGCCATTCGGATCGGTGATGGCGATCGGATGGGCGCCCGTGCCTGACGCGGTAGACACCGTTACCGGGCCGACGCCGACGGCGGGGTCGTTGCTGATGCCCTCCACGGCGATTGCGCCGCTGGCGGTGACCGAGCCGCCGATCGTGAGCTTCACCGCGCCAAGTCCCGAGGTCGAGGCGAAGACGCCGTCGCCGTTGGTATTGGTCACGGCGCCGGAGGTGTTGACCGCGACGCTTCCCACGCCGCTGGTCTCGGCGACGATGCCGCCATCGGAGACCACGCCGCCCGAATTGATCGTCACCGAGCCGCCGCTGCCCTGCGCCAGGATCCCGACGTATCCGACCACCGTGCCCGGCGTCAGCGTGCGCACATCGGTCCCTACGGCGGTGGTCACGGTCACAGCGCCGGCGCCATTGGCCGTGGCGTCGATGCCGTCCCCCCAGGTGGAGACCAGTTGACCGGCGGTGACGTTGACGGTCACCGCGCCGTTGAAGGTCCCGGCATGGATCGCATCGCCATTGGCCGAGGTGACCGAGGCGCGCGAATAGATCGTCGCGGCGCCGGAGCCGGCGGTCAACGCGGAGAGGCCGATGCTGCCGTCGAGGCCGCCGCTGACCGTCACCACGGCCGAGTTGTCCAGCGAGACGCCGCCGCCGCTGCTGCCGACGGCGACCCCGTAGTTGACCAGGAATCCGCTGGGCGGCGCGCTGGCGCCGACCTCATCGACCGTGATCGTGCCCGTGCCCACCACGGCGCTGGCGGCGCCGGTGCTGGCGTACTTGCCGGCGCCGGAGAAATCGCTGGTGAAGGCCGCTACGCCGGCGTTGGCGTAGCCGGAGACGTGGATATCGACGTCATTGCCGACGGCCGCCGAAGCGCTAGCCGTGCCGCTGGGACCGAGTTGGCCGGGCAGGCCGGTCTGGGTGGGATCCTCGAAGTACTGCGGGTCCCTGACATGAGTCTTCCGCTCATGATGTACGTCCTCGCACTTTGACTATGTTATATACTTGTTGGTTATAAACAAGATTTATAGTGTCCGATGATTTTTTTATTACTTAAAAGGCTAGATTATATATAGAAATGTACACTGCATCATCCATACATATGTGTCAGGACACTATGAAAAGTTTAAATGAGAATGTAGCGATTGGAGTCAAAATCTCATTTGGATGCAGATATTATTACTCGGATTTTGGAGCCTTTCATCTTTATTTATTTTAAGAATGCCAGAAATGATTACATGGCTGCATCACAAGAGTTGATCAAACGGTGCCATGTTGTCGAGTCAAAACGCACCTAGTTGGTTGGGTTCTATTGGAGCAGACCGCGGAATTTCCGAACCACATTGGAGGATAAGAAGAAATTGGAGCATTAGCATGAGCCTTTCACGCAAATAACACGGCACCAATGATCAACATCAACTGATTTTAAAAGATGCATAGGAGCTGGAAGCCAACTCCGTTGGAGCACAAGAAGAGATTACATAGCCAGCTTCGCTTGCCACGGAACCTCCGATACCAAGATACCCCCCCTCTCCACTCCCATTTCCATTATTAAATGAATCTAACAATTAAGTTAAAAGGGGGAAAGCAGATTGCCGTTGTCGCTCTTGTTCCGGATCTGTGATTCTTCCTGCCTCAAGATTCCAAGATGGCTCACCGCAGCTTTCCTTGCAAATCTACTAAGGCCACCAAGTAAATCATATCATAGTATCAAGAGTTTGCCAAGGCCTATGAAACTACAAGTACACTAAACAGTGCACTGATACTGCTGCTACAACTGATTAGGAGATTTCTTTTACCAGTGTAATCAACATCGATTTCCCAATCTTCGCCAAATTAGTTGCCCGGGAGGGATGCAAAATTTGAAACTTGACACTAGTGGCTCTTCCACATCACTTGGAAAAAAAACTTGTAAGAAAATGGAAGATAATGAAGATGGAGAAGAAGAAGAAGACAATAGAAGAAGAAAGCTGTAAGACGAAGTAGGAAGAGGGAGAGGTGATGTGTGCACAGGGTGGAGAGAAGAAGGAAAGAAGAGCTCGCAGGGGCATGTTGTGTAGGAGGAAGAAGGAAGAGAAGAGGATAGCTAGGTTCTATGTAGATCAACTAGAAGAAGAAGTAGGGGGAGAAGGAGAATGGTGCTAGTGTGTGAAGGAGGAGAAGGAGAAAGAAGACGAGAGGAGAACTGCAACTGCAGCCACTCGAATGGGAGATGAAGTAGAGTAGTTGGCTAAGGAGGGAAAGAGGAGAAGAGAGAGAAAATAGGAAAGTCGACTGGTGACGTAGGAAGAGAAGAAGACAAAGAAGAAGATGATGAAGGAAGGGAGGACAAGAAGAGATCTATCCTATGCCTAAGATCAACCTAAAGGAAAACTAAAAAAACTATGGAGAAAAGAATCCCTCTTCGTAGCTATGTTGACACACAAAATTTGACTTCCACAAGTATACCGCAATGCGTCATGTGTGGTGGGAAGATGAAATGTCTCTAAATGCATTGCCATAGGGCCAACCCTAGAAACCCGGTAGTGAAGATGTACAAAAAGAGAGCCTAGATGGCCAAGCCCCAAAGGATACCCCTCTATGCAACATCAACTCACGTCCTAGCCGACGAATTAAATTTGTGGGAAGCCGAGGTGTTCCTGAACAATACACTACTACAAACTCCGCCATAAGTGCTTAGCAGCGAAGATCATAAGGGTAGGCTCAGAGTGCTCGAGCCTTCGAAAGAGCCAACAACACTTTCACAAATAGTCAAATGGTGTTGATGCACCATCAATTTACTTCCTGGGCGACGAATTGAACTTGGAATCAAAGGAATTCCTGAAGGTATATGGCCACATGCCAAGTTGCAAAAGTCAGGGTGTCACGAGGAGAATGAAGAATAGAAGAAAGGGGAAGGGAAAAGCCTTAAACAGAAGTCTCTTTGGTCATAACCGGCAGCCCCACATGCACTTAATCTACAGCCCGTTGTGTTAAACAATGCGGAAGGTGAGCTAGAAGGGGAGGGGTTGAATAGATCACCCCAATTAAAAATTCCTAAGAAATTCTAAGACCAAAGTTAAATTATTATTCTGAACGGTATGTGAAAACTGAAATATTCCTTGGCTCCACTTCCCACTAAAAGAAATTGGCACCTCTTTCAACAAAGCCTCGGGGTGCCCTCGACTCCTGATGACGGGCATACAATTTGGAGCCATGTGGATTGTGTGGCCATTGGCACTGCTGATCGTGAAAATAAGCCAAAGCAATTTATTCTCAAGAAGAAGAACTATCCTCATCCGAGCTGTCATCTTTCCTGGCACCATATCTACTTAGAACTGGTAAGGAGGTGCTGGTTGATACTCGGAATGATCTACTCAACCATGGCCCTCTCATGCATCCCCTCTATTTCCTTGCAGGCCTGTTCCAACGCTGACAGGAAATCCCTTGCTACCATGAAAATGCTAAAAGGATGGGCTTCCTCTTTTGATGTATCCCCATGGAAGTACTCTGTGACTTCTTTCACAAGGGCCAAAGCCCTCTTCTCCTCAGCCTTAGCCCTGGTAATCTCTTCCTCGGCCTCATTTAAAAACACCTTCATTGTTTCAAAGAACCGCCCTTGTGAACTTGGTCTTCCAAGCCGCAACACCAACCTAATTTTCTCCAGGCCTGACTCAAGCCTTGAGAGATAACTGCTTAGAACATCGGAGTCCATTCCGGCAGCCTTCTTGACATTAGCGAGCTCCTTACCCAACCCTGCCACCATGTTCAATCCTTGCTTTCTGAATTCTTCTTCTCTCCCCTGGTTCAAAGTTAAAGGATTACTTTCGGAAGTGCATTCAGAAACTGCACCCTCTGATCTGATGATCTCTGGGACCACAAAATGTAGCAATGTAGTCTTACCATCTATTCCTTTCACATCAACTAGTTTTAAAAGGGTGACAAGCTTGAAGGCTTTTGCTTCTCCCCTGTTGGTACCCACATTCATCCGATACCCTGTTTTGAGAGCGGCATCAAGCAGCTTCAGGAATAAGGGGCTGTTCTTCAGCTCTTCGCATGCTGCCTGAAAAGAACAGGAAAAGTCAAGTGCTTGGATTAGAATATCAGCTATATGTTTATACTTCACAGAGGTTTCATGTTTTCTTGCGAATAGCTATGATTACTACATGGAGGAGAAACTCTGCATTTCTCCAATCCTCAGATTCCTGCCTATTTTGACATTGATGAAGCACGTTTCCCAACATCCTTCAGTGGCACAGGAACTAAAAAATTAGCAACTATCCGAAATCCAGGATGTCTGCCCCCAAACATAGAAGAAGTTGAAGCTACATTGTTTCCCATGACAGGAGGCAAGCAGGATGGAATCCCGACAGTTGAAGCTAACTCAGTAAAGATAATTGGCTCAACTGGGAAATATCACATATTCCTGCTTGATAATGTGTCTTCTTCTTGTCTCAAAGTTCACCTAGGAAGCTAGCAGTGTAGATACATTTGTTGATGGCAAGGTTCACAAAATTACATGCAGAGCTCATAAAAAATTATAATAGTTAATAGAACAGTCAACCAGACTCCCATTAGATATCTACAATTTTCCATTAGGCTAATGCTATGGATGGAAGGACAGTTTTGAAGTTTTTTTAACCCTAAACCCTAAACAGCTGCAGGCATGTCAGGCGGGAGACATACGTGTTGACACATGTTCTTGTGGTTTCAATTCACAACAAACATGTTATAATAGCTCTTGAAGTTAACTTGTCCACATAACATCGAAATCCCTATGTGTGTGTGTATGGATATAGATTTCCTGTACCCGATAACAGGAAACTTCCCTGTTACCCTTTTTTCTAACTGTTAGATCATAGTAGTCTACACCCATGGTTAAGAAAGAATAAAAGAAATGTGAATGCAAGCCTACAATGCGCCAAAATTCACAGGGTTAAAAGTGGGTGGTGAGAGGAGATGGTAAAAGGGTTTTAAAAAATAAAAAAATAGATTTAACATATGCTGACCGTCCGAGCGGCTTTGGACTGCCGATCAGATGGCTGAGAGCACACACTGGGAGTGCCTCTTCCACGGCGGACTTCCCAGGCCGTGCTTCAGTTGCAGGGAGTTTGTTTCATTTTTTTTTCTCTTTCGAAATTAGTTTTCTGGATAGATCCGATGGTTCAGATTGAGAAGATAGTCATAGGCCAGATTGTGGAAGTAATGGTAGAAGGTAAGAACGAGGCCCGAGCGCAGTCAAACGGGCGCACGACCCAGAATAAGATCCTGAATTTCAAGGTTCCGGATGGTGTTGATCCCGTCGCGGGAAGCTACGTACAAGTAATGATCACGGGGAGCTTTCCAAACAGCCTTTTGGGTGCGATGGTGGTCTAGGCAGATGTGGCGTAGGCAGGAGAGATTGAAATTATGGAAGTAGAGATGAAAATTCGCGGGCTGATGATGGATCCCGTGACCAACATGCCCATCGTGGTGCTGAAAGACCAGGGAAGCGACACGGTGCTGCCGATTTGGGTGGGGGTTTACGAGGCTAACGCCATCGCCCTGGAGATCGAGAAAGTCACCACGCCGCGGCCCATGACCCACGACCTGCTGAAGAATCTGCTGGTCGGTCTGGAGACGATGGTTCGCAAGGTTGTGGTTACCGAGCTGCGCGATGACACGTTTTTCGCGGTGATCTGGCTGGAGCGCGATGGGCAGTCGATCTCGGTCGACTCGGGAATCCACTCTCAATGGAGAATCCACTCCCCTAGACTATTGACATCCACCAAAAAGAGGAATAAAAGGGCTCAAATTATGTATTCTTCATTGGCTTTAAATGAGGGAGTTGGGTCTTATTTATAGGAGCTCAACTCTTAATATGACCAGACTACCCCTAACAATTACACAAAAGACCAAGCCAATCCTATAGAGTAGACTATGGGCCTAACTAATGGACTAAGGCCCAATTGTCATAGAACTTACATAAATAACTCCCTAACTTAGCTATTTGACCCAATAAAAGTAAAAATTACATAGATATGACCCCAAAAAAATGAAGAAAAATACATAATGTAGCCATGAACTTGAATTCTTGTTGTCAATGATCATCCGAGTCTTGAGTGAGAGGGAATTGGGGTAGATGTCCCCATCAATCCCTTAGGGTGCGAAAAACTCGACCCTGTCAAGTAAGGGTCCACCCTACTCTGATGGTGTTGCAGTAGGGCGTCTCGACTTACCCATGTGTCCTCCGACGGGGCCAGCCCTTCCACCTCACAAGGTATTGCTGGTATACCCCGATCCTGATGGTGGCAGTCTATTCATCCAATATCACATCTTTTTGCTCATGCTAGGCTCTCCAAGTTAGAAGTGGACTCTCATAGGTGGGGTCACAATCAAAAGTGGGTATGGGCTCAATATTCTCACTTGGTACCACCGCAGGACCCTTGTAAGGCACAAGGTCCGCCACACTGAAATGAAGGTTGACCTTGTATTCATTCGGGAGGTCCAACTCATAGGCATTTGTGCCCAAACACCCCAAGACCTTAAATGGTCCAGTTCCTCGAGCCCCAGGTTTAGAGGCAGTTCCAGGGAGGAGCCTCTTTGTCCTGACCATCATCTAGTCACCTTCTTGAAACTCTAAGTGCCTTCTGCAGGTATTAGCTTGCCTTTTATAAATCTCGTTGATTTTACTTATGTACTTGAAAGCATGCAACCTATTGACATGTCGAACAAGGGACTTTGTGAATGGTGATACTCTTTTGGATATGGGGGGTCCTGGGCACCCAAAAGTGAACCTAGAATGCTTAGATTCCCTATCTAGGTTGGTGAGGATTGAAGGGCCGGGGCATCCAAATGTAGCCCTATCATGCATAGGTTTCCCATCGACGGTCGGAGGATCGGGGCATCCAAAAGTGGTCCTAACATGCCTAGGTTCCCTATTGAAGGTCGGAGGACTGGAGCGTCCAAATGCAGACCTATCATGTAGGTGCTTCCTATCAATTTTAACTACCATAGGTGGACCTGGACACCCAAATGTGGACCTACCATATGCATGCAACTCTATCCATATGATGGACTTCCTCCTAATCAAACTCCTTTGTGGGGGTGCGAGCAACAAATGGATTTGTTTGGCCCTTGAGTTGCCGACCTAGGGAGGGGTAAAGTGGTGGGTTTCCTTGAAAGGTTGGAGTGGGGATTATGGTCTAAGGGGCTCCCAAAATGATGGATCAAAAGGATCAAGGAATTTTGGGGCTTTGAGGATGTGCCTCTCTCTTAAATCCTCAAATTCGATTGACAAAGTCATAAGCTTCCCAATGTGTGTTAAGCAACTATCGGATGGAGGGATCAATGAGACTGTTGGCTCAATAGGTTGGATGAACTCTATGCGTTGGGAGCTAGCTTCTTTAGATTGGCTTGGTTCAGGTTCTTCGGAGATTGGTAGGAATATCAAGAGCTCGCTGGTGCACCGGCCCATAGTTCACACAGAGGTAATGGATCCAATGGAGGGGCAAGTGACGTTAGTAGTTCTGAGCTCATGTGGGTTCATGGCCAGCATACTAGTCAAGTTGACTTGCCAATTCAGACACTCTATCAAGTCTCCCAAGGTTTCAACAAAGTAGACGAATTGATAAGTGGCATGGGTAGGTTGGATAGTCACTATTTGGTGTTCCATGGGTGGGCGGAAAGGGCTTGAGCTATGAAGGATGGGGATTTGCTTGAGCCACTTGATTATGGACCCTTTTATGGTTATCATTTCATGGGTGAGGGTGAGCGGCTCTTGGAGGTCGGTGCTTCTTTGCACGGGGAAGAGTTGATGTCCTTCCTCCTCATCAGCTTGAGTATGGGTGTCCTTTGTGGAGTGGTTTAGATCAGGGACATCTTTTTGGTTTAAGTGTTCCTCAATCAACATGGGATCAGGAGTGTAGGTCAGGGTCTCCATGGGTTCGGGCACGACCTCATCCCCAATCGGAGGTAGAGTTGGGCTAGGTGGGGGAGTGGGTGATAGCCATACACACGGGCCATATTTTGATCAAAGGTTGTTGGTGATTTGGCATGGGTAGTCAGCATCCCTATTACGACCTTGTCCCACACATCAAGCTTAGGCATGAGGAGTTGAACAGAGGTGCGGTCCATCTTGGACACGGGGGAGACTCTAGTGCAAACATGCCCTAGGACTAGACTTGTAGAGAAAAGTATAAAACTTGCTCTGATACCACTTGATATAAGATAACCAAGGGGCAGCGGAAATGATATGAAGACCCTTGGACCTACCGTCGCAAGCACACTAGTGAAGGCTCATACTCGATGTCGGCAGACTAGCTCACATGGCGCGCTTCCCTTTCCTGGGGTGACTCGGGGATGGGAGGTCGAGTCCAAGGACCCGACCCTTGCAGGTTGGGAATAAGGGCGAGGCCAAATGGGGGATCCCATCCCTAGAGGTTGAGTCTCCCGCGATAGTGGGGTAGACCACGTGCCCTGGGGGTGTGGGTGACACTCACTCTCTCTCCCCCGATGGCCACTCGACGCAGCTGATCAGCCAGAGCTGAGCACTCTCTTCCTCACCAACGGAGCTCAGATATGATAATGAATTAGATAGATAACCAAGAAGAGGAGTAGGGGCTCACCTAGCAGGCTTTAAGAAGCTGACTCTGACCGAAGACGAAGCGAGCGGGGAACGTGCAGGCCCCACACATGCGTCAGTATGGCTTGCCCGGAGACCTACTATTATAGCACTACGCCACTCGCAGGAGGGTTGTTCACAGGGTAGGGAAGAGTCAATTATAATCAAATAATACCTCCACGCAGGGAGGGGCCTTCAGCTGGCTAAGCGAGGGGTGGGGATTAGTTGGGGTTCGATCCTGTTCAGGCAGATCCTGGAAGGACAGCAAGCTGATGATGGGGATGCCACAGATGCCTCTGAGTGTTGCAAGATGTGGGACCAATGCTGAGCTAACCGAGAGTGAGGTGACAGCTTGCCGAAGGAGTTGTAGGTCGTCCGGGGACCGGGTTGGGTCACAGCAAGTCCAACTTCACAAGCTGGTCTGGCTCAGCTCGGCCTGGGTCTGATAGATAGGGCACTGATGTCGAGGCTACTACGCACTCTTTCCTTCACTGTCGGAGGTGAGACTAGTGTAAAAATGACCCTGGCTGGCCAAGGAAATTGCTCGAGAAGTTTGGGGCCATCCAGAGATCGATGAGCGCCGCTGTGATGCAGAGAATGGGGCTGATCCTGTGCAGCCCTAGCTAACTCTGACTGGTGGTAGTCAGATGTCTGGGGTGGTACAAGCTCATGTGAGTGGAACCAGAGGCGGGATTGGTGTCGACATGATCGTGGATGGGTCTGCTATACGCGGGCTTAAACGGGGACCCAAGACGAGATCGGAGGAGGCCGCAGCGGACAGAGGAGCAGAAAGTGGTCCAACCTGAGCTTGGCGGGGATGATCTGTGCATGCTGGGGAGAATGGATGGAACGGGGTGCTCCAGTGGGCAAATGACCTCCTCCTTGTTGGGACGTGAAGGCGACTTGATGAAATCCACCTCAGCCAGATGTCGTGCCAGGAATCTCACAGGAATGATCATGGGAACTTCTGTAACCCCACCTCTGGTTGTCTACCAGAGGTAGATTGCACTTGTCACCAAGATTGACTCCTCCGGCAGCTCCGATGCCGAATGAAGATGTATGAGCTATCGTAGCGAAGCTGACTCTGAGGGAAATTCGTCGGTGATGGGCTAGTCACTAGCAACTTCACAGGGACAGTGGGGGCAATGCTGCAATAGGACAGACGACTATGCTGCAACTACTGCTGGGGTGGCAGTGGAGAAATGGAATGGAAATGGGGAAGATGAGAGGGGTAAATGGGGTGGGTAGGTGCTGGGGTGATCCCTGGTTGTGAGGGATTCAGGGAGGGGGTGAACCAAGCTATGGAAAGGGGTAGATGGGGTGCTGGGGGAGGGACACGCGTACTGAAAGGCAACCAGAAACATATTATGCGAGTGTCTTTCGTCAAAAGGGACACATTCAAAGCAAATCCATAAAATGTTTATTCCTTTAGTCAAGATACAAAGAATACAAGAGATCTCATCCCTCGGTCAAGATACAAAGATTGCCCGAGTGTTAAAAAGGCTTTCTTAAAGCCATTTTACAGACATGTAAGAGAGAAAAATGAGATTCGCTCCTGCCCTCAACTTCCCATGGCAGTGGTAGACGGCCTCCACCCTGCACGCCTGTTCTGAGGAAGCGAACCAACAGCGAAAAGTGCCTATTCTAGAGAAGAGGGACACCTCGCATCCCTTTTGTTCTATGGAAGCAGACCAACTAGGGACACCTCGCATCCCTTTTGATCTGCAGGAGCAGACCGACAGGGCGCCATGGAGCAACGAGATTCGCCCATAATAGGAGCCGACCCAGCACGCTAGCCACGCCTGTAAACTGGAAGACGAGGTCTGCTACACCATCCAACACCATCTCTCGGCAGTAAAACACATCCCTCAACCCGGGGAAGTGCCTCATCACGTACCTGCAAGTGCAAAAATGATGGTTACTACTATGCCACAATAAGACAGCAGGAGGAAACAAACGTAGGAGAAGTAAATACAAGGTCGTCTGTCATCCTCTCAAGGACAAAACCTATCCGGCTCAAGGAGTAAGACTCCCCGGTCGATGTATAGGCGGTTGACCTTCTCCAAGGCCTCATGCCAATCGTCCAAGTACCCGTTTTGGTATTACTCAAAAACGGGACCATTCGCCCCCGGTTCCAGCCACAGCTGCCAAGGAGCCGATGGAGGGTCCCTCCTAAGGATCAAGGGTTGACGACGGGCCTGTAGACATTTGTCGTCTGATAAAGTGCTAGACTCACCCAAAGACATCCCACCAGATTTCTCTCCTCAGAGCTCACTACTTCAAAGATGGTCTCAAGGGTACCCCAAAGCCCCCTATTTATAGGGAAGTGAAGTCCTCAGAAGTCTAAGGACTCTTACCACCTCAAGTAAATCTCCAGAAACCGAAGCGACAGGTCCCCAAAAGTCGCACCCTCTCAAAATCCCCTCACGATCGACGTTTCGTATCCCCAGTGGATTTCACAACCGTTCGAAAAGAGGGAAGGTACACGGAAGAGATTTTGAGATTTATAAAATAAAGGGAAGTTTTCCATTCTGAAGTAAAAAGTTTACATAAAGGAAACTATCACCTAGGCGGGAAACAGAGGAAAACATCAAAGCAAGTAAGTAGGGGCACCCTTCTAAGGGTTCACCCTGAGTACATCATCACGTGCCCCAGTCTCATTGGGGTCACGTGCATCAGCAGCACCAGCAGGAGGCGAGTCCTCGTCCACGTCCACCATCTGTCCTCCCGCCATTGAGACGTCCACGGGTGCCCGATCTCCCATGCTCGGCACCGACGCCGACTCCTCAGCTCCAGCGACATTGGGCTCCCCCTCACCGTCATCGGCCTCTGGGCCATAAGGGGGCGAAGGAGGAGGGAGAAGAGGGGCCTCCCGACCAAAGTTGTCTAATGTGGCCTTCACGGTAGTGCCCCAGCCCTCTCAGAAGAAACGGTCGTGAGCCAGCCTGTAAAACTCCAAGGCCACCTCCGTCAGCTCGTCTCGGTAGGCCGAAGAAGAACGAAACCACTCCACTGCCTCCTCGCCCGCCGTTGATATCGAGGAGCATAGGGTGGCAATCTCTGCCTCAGCTTCCTGAGCACGGGTCTTCATGGCTCGGACCTCCGCTGCTAGCTTGGCTGCCCGCTCGTCAGTTGCATCAGCCTGCACCCGGAAGTGGTCACAGTCGTGCTCCATGCCAGCGAGGGCTAGTCCCTGCTGAACTGACTGCCTCTAGTCCTCAGCACGAGCCACCTCAGACTCCTCCAGGTGCCCCTCAAGCTCTGCCTGGGAGGCCTGGCTAGACTCCAACATCCGAGTGAGCCCCTGGAAGTGATGCCTGTACAGGCCGAAGGCGCCGACGACCAGGCTCGCGCTCCTCACAGCCACCGCTGTCAACTCCTTCTCAGCCCCAGGGCCCAACAGACTGGTTTGTTCAAACCATTGCACGCTCCCCCCCATGATGCTTCTGGGGGCGATGGCTCGGAACCATGCTCGAGCACCTTGCACTAGAGTGGTAACAAAGGCTCGACACTTAATGGCCTCTGATGCCCCCTGAAGTGTCATGAGGGCATCAAAGCTATCAAAATGATCGACTGGGTCACCCTAGCCATCGTAGGATTTAGAGGTTGGGAGGGAAATCCCTGAGGGTAACCCGGCCTCCAAAATCTCAGAGGAGAACGGGGATTGCTTCTTGTCCTCATTAACAACGGAGCTTTGCTGTAGGGCTCAGAGTGCCTGCTACTACTCAACAAATCGTCGCTAGAAGTCCTAGAGTTGGAGGGACAATTCTGGGTGGGCACGCAATGGCCCCGGAAGACTCCCGGTGAGCCCATGATCTCCTTCTCGACGCCATGAGGCGGGGGCGATATCATCCCCCAGCAGAGTTGGCGGGCGTGTCTCGCTCCTCCCGCGAGGATTAGAGGGGGCTCCTGGTTCAGCAGCATGGAGCGGAGGGTGAGAAGAGTCGCGTGCCGCACTGCGGATGATACGGCCCACCGGTAGACTAAAACGACCCCCAGCGGTTAGGCGGGGGACTTCAGGATGGGGGGGGTGACCATGAATGCTGTGAGCATTCCTCCTCATCTATATGGGCCCTCATCAAATCAACAAGGGTATCCAATTTGGTGTTAAGGGACTGGAAGGTCACTGAATTCACTATGGAAGGCTGTCCCCCCGGGGGTGACAGAGGGGGCAAGGTATTGGCCCGAGCGTTAGGACGGAGGCTAGTCAAAGAATGTGATGGCACCCGCTCTCCATTCACCGTTGTCGGCGCCATCGCCCTGCCACTGGTTGCTCTCCTACAGCTGCTCCTTGGCACCATATCGACTCTTTGCTCGTTTCCCACAGACAGTGCCAGATGAAGAGGGGTGATCTCGCACTAGATCTTGAGCCGCACAATCCTGGATTAGCCTTTGTCGTCGTCACCACGATTGGAGGTTCTACAAGGCAGGAAACGAATCAGATGAAATCCAGGGTTGGAACCCTGGGAAAAACCCTCCGATGCTTAAGTCAACAAGCTGATAGAGCGTAAGTGGAAGGGATGTAGTAGGAGGAAAAGTGAGGGGCACGAGATCACTCTTCACTAGTGAGTGTGGTGTTGAGTACTCAGGATCACCTTTCCGGAGGGTTTCCCTTGGTTTATATAGTGCTCGTTTTCCTTATTGGAGTCATGGAAGCCTGAGGGACTTAAGGGGCGTTACGTCCTTGTAGTGGGCTCTTCATAGCCTGAGGACTCTTGCTCTCCCTTATCCCTTTGAGTTCCTTACCTCGGGTGGCAGCGTAACATCCGCCTGGATAGGCATCCAGTTGCCAAGGAGAGTGTGGGGCGTCCGCTTAGGGAGCGCTCAGACTCTTCCCGAGTGACGGGGGTGTCATTAATCGATTATGCTTGGGTGCCATGTGGGCTTCTTCTCGAGCGACCGTTAGAGAGTATCCAAGTGTCGTTAGCCCTCCTCTCCGGTCGGTTATGCTCGGGCACCATGCGGGCTTCTTCCCGAGCGACCGTTACTCGGTCTTCCGAGCCCGAAGGCCGCCTAGGAAGTATTGGGTCGAGCAAGTTTGGGCTTCAAGATAAGTGGGCCCATTAATGTGGCTGTCACATAGGGAGTTTGGCCTTGGTTGGTCGGGTTGGATTTGGTTGGGCTGCTCCAGGCCACATGTCTTTTGGGCCACTGATTTACCCCTCTCCAAAGGCATATATGAATACAAGCATATTTAGGAGTATTAAATATAAACATAGTAGACGATGGGAGTATATGTGAAAATTTATATTTCCTTGTATGGATTTTTAGTTTTTAATCTTTCATATTTGATGATTATCCCTCCAATGTAGATGTTTATTTATAAGCCCTCACAATTAACACCTGTAGAGGTTGAAAAATGATTCCTATGTCGCGTACCACCTTCTCTATTTATTAGTTGGGGAAGTTGTCTCGCGCCCGTGGAGGCCTGCAAACACCAGAAGCGAAAGAGGTGTCAGAAGGAGTCCCGGGTGTTACCCCAGGGGACAACCCTCTGATGCTTAAGTCAGCAAGGGGAAAGTAGAGTATAGAGATGAGCAGGTGACTTCCGCACTTTAATTTAATTTCCTGCTCTAATTAATATTACGCACGATGTAATTCAAATTATTTATACGCCTCCTCAACAACCCCCACTAACCCTTTAGGGGCCTCATCAGCCTCTTGGGTGGCGTCCCCGATTTTTAGTAGTGGTAGTCCGATATTTATATCGAGTTATCAGTACCCTGAGCTCTGGGTCGTTACACAGAGAACCATCTGGTCCTTGAGATAATATATATAGTAACATCATATATTAATGCAATAAGAGAAGGGATAAAGAAATACTTACCTGACGGCGTATTGGCTCTCCTTTTTCTATTTTCTGCTCAGTGAGATAATAAATATAGGACAACGTGTGTGGATGAACAACAAATACATAGCATGAGAACACAGTTCCATCAACACAAGCAACTATATTTTCAGGAGAGAAGCACAAAGCTTTTTTTTCCTTATCAATATTTCTTTTGGCTCATTTTTTTTGAGTTTTCTTCCCCTCTTTTTTTGTTTCTTTCTTTTTTTTATTTTTTTTATGATTTTTTATGAACGTGGTGTAGGATAACACTGCGATAAAATTAACGTGGTTCCACTGTATGCCACGTTATAAAATGAACATTTTTCTTGAATTTTATTTCTCTTTTTTTTGTTTTTATTTTTTATTTTTATAAACGCGGTATAGGATAGAACCGTGATCTGATGAACGCGGTGCTACGATATGCCGCGTTCAAACTGAGTAGGGCGTTCAAATAAGGCAACCGTCGGTCGAGCTTCCCGCCCTCCCAAACGTTTTAAAACCTCAACGGAGAAAACCCAAAGTCCGGCCACCAAACCTCCCCTCCCCAATGGACAATCCCGAAGGCTCCCGGTGCTTGAAATGGCGAGAGCCTCGTCGTCGTTCGTCCGCTCAAGAGGAAGAGGAGACGGCGATGACTCCTCCGGTGGTGGAAGCGATGGAAACGACCGACGAAGTGCCTCCCACGGCGGCCGGGAGCAATAGCGAGGCGACGATGAGTGCCGTCATGGAAGGAGAGGCGGCCGTGAGCGTCAAGAGGCCCAAGAAGACACCGGCGGCCCGAATCGTGAGAGAGGTAAGAACCCCCCCCCCCCTTCCTTCAAAAAATCCATTTTTCTTCTTGATTTGGTTGTGAATGGGTGTGGGGAAGGATGAGGAGTGCCTCTCGCACATTGTGGAGGGCGTTTTGCCCATGGAGATCGGCCGGGAAGAAGGGAAATCGCCAGCGGGCTACCGCCATGGAACGCGGTGCTAACCAGGGCCGCGTTCTTCAGAATGCGCCCTGGCCACCCAGTGTGTTCACAACAGGATTCTTTTTTTTTATTTTTCTCCTCTTTTTCTTTTCTTTCCCATTGATGTGTTCTTATTTGATATGTTGATCAATTTTATTGTCATTGACAGGGTGCAGCATGCACTCAGATTTCATGGACGCTAATCCGGGATGCCTTCCTTGGATTACCGGAGTTCCTACAGACTCGCCTCTGCCAGATGGGCTTCGGTGAGTTTTTAGACATCGAGGTGCTTAGGATAGATGTAGGACTAATCCAGGCCCTGAAGGCCAGGTGGGATGTAGAGTGCAGGGCTTTCATCTTCCCCTGGGGTCATATGATCCCGACTCTAGAGGATGTCACTCGATCACGAGGTTGCGAGTGCATGAGACAGCTGTGAGTGGTTTCACCTACCCCTATTACCGAGACATGGCCCACAGGCTGATAGGTTTAGAGCAGGAGGGCACGAGGCGTACTTCTCTAGTTCCCAGGGTTGCCCTACAGGAGAGCTTAGGGCTATACCACACACTGAGGGGAGTGGGGGAGTCTACAGCAGAGTACCCCAGGAGGTTGGTGGAGGAGACCGAGGGGGCGTTTGCTGCTGAGCTGGGGCCGCAGGCTGACAGGGATTTGCGCCAGTTTCTCATTTTGCTGATTGGGAGACTATTGCCCGGGTCGCGAGGGGACGCAGTGAGCTGCCAGTTTCTACCCTTGCTTGAGGACCTAGGGAGAGTTGTAGAGTACGCTTGGGGGGCGACAGTGCTAGCCCATTTGTTCGACAGCCTAGGGATCTCCACGAAGCTATCCTCTCTCGGCGGCTTCGACCCTCTCCTTCGTTTACGCTTGATTTTATTTGTTCCTTGATGTGAATTAAGGATTTTAACAAAGTTTGATATGATCCACTCAAGGTGAAGAACCTAGTTTCAATACGATTTTCTCCAATGCCAACTAGGTTGATTCTCACCACTTTTAGGTCGACTAAATCCCGGGGACTTCAAAAGGTACAACCTGTCTGGTGTCCATGAGGGAGATTTATGGAGGCCTTGGTTTAGGAATTCTCGGTCCAATGAGATGGAGTGCTCACTGGAGGGTCCTTCCTTCACCAAGAGAGGGGTAAGGGTCTCCTAAGAGTGTGGGGAGAGGAGGTCTCCCAACTGAGATGCCCCTGTAATGCAGATACTAATGCAACAGAATATGGGGAAACCAAACAGAATGATGCAAAGGTGAACAATGAATGCAAATAAGCCACAAATAGTGATATGCAATTAACAATGTAAATAAACAAGATTACAGAATAGTAGAATGCAACCTAGCAGAAATGTGACATGCAAAATAGAACACACATGATGGGAGTTAACGTGAAGATTATGCAATTATTTTTTATGGAATCAATGAAATGCCACTGTAATATGCAATGATGGTAAAATAGTATGCAACAAAATGTAAATATGTAACAGACTCAAGGGAAAACAAATGCAACAGGAAATGGGCGTCTAGATCAGTTGGCGCCCATTTAAGAATGGGCGTCCACTGCTATGGACGCAGATTGCTTTTTTTTAATCGGCCAGAAGATAGAGAAATGTAGAATAGTCGATGGAAGAGAAAAACACTCACAAACTCTCAGAGTAACTCAACAGGGGACCACTATATGCTCACATGCTCACGGGGGAAAGGGGAATGGGAGTCTGAGTCAGTGGCCACCCATTTAGAATGGGCGTCCACTGGACTGGACACTGATTTTTTTTAAGGCAGAGAGATGTAGTCTTTAAATAAATCTATAAATCAAAGATCACTTGGGAAAGATAGATGGAAAAAGTGCTACGTGGAGCACTTGAGGAGATGCACCATGGGTGCAAAATAGGAGGGGTACATGTGGGTGCCAAAGGAGGAGGGTAATCTAAAAAAAACACAAGGTGTCCCACCATGATCACCAATTTGGAGATCTATTAAAATCTATTTAAAATAAAATAAGGAGAAATAATAATAAAGGATAAGTGGGAAAAGTAAGGGGGAAAAGGAGAGGGAGCATATGTGGATGCCAATGTGGAGGGTGATTGCCAGAGACCGCGGGCCTCGATAAATATAAACAATAAACACAAAGGAGGGATCGCGAATAAATACCTTAAAGCATGGGAGATGTGTGAGTGTACCTTCTCTTCCAATCGGCCGGCCGATGAAGAGAGTCTTCTTTAGATTACCCTTGAAAAATAGACAACAACCAACAAAGAGATATGAATTAGAACCCTAGTGTGTAGTATCAAATCCAAATTTGATATATACATGAAGAGCATGAAGTTGAACACACCTGTTGGGTGTTGCCCTTTAAACCCCTATGCAAAGGGTGGGATAAAAATATGATGATATGAATATAAAGGAGGGTGTAAGTGTTGCACTGGGGGAGACTCTCAACGTGGTTGAGATGGATAGAAGAAAGAGATATGATGCATGCATACGATGAACTAACTGATGCAATAAGAAAAAAAAATAGAGATGGGTTGGAGGAACCTGTGAGATTATTCTCCTATCTTTGGCTGTTGATGGACGTTCGGGAGGAAGCCTCCAAGAGGATGAAGCAATAGATGCAGGGAGCTCTCCCTCCTTAAGCCTGAGATCTGGCAGTACCTCCCCTTCGTTGATGGAATTCCTCCTTTTTTACAGGGAAGATGAAGGGCATATAGGGGAAGATTAGGAGTTTAATTCCAAGATCAATTAGGATAATTAATTATGGAATGAGATAATCATAGGTAGGGAATCCTCCCAGTCTTGGAAAGCTAGAGGGAACCCTTCTCCAGTTGAAAAGGACTTCAAAATAGAGAAAGGAGGAGCCGCGGGCAAGTTCAGAGACCTTAAAGAAATGACGTCAAACCCCGTGGTCACCAATTGAATAGGCGTCCACCACCTTGGACGTTCATTGGCATTAAAATATGAAAATTTTAAAATCCTATCGGGCCCATTTTGGATGAGTTCAGAGCATCAACGGTCGACCGGAATGAAGCCACGTAGCCTGTCCAGATAGCGGTCAAGGGTTGACTGCTACCTCGAGGTGGTGGTCAACCTTTGACTGCCACCTCCCATTTTTTTTAAATAAATCTTCAAGTAGTTGCCTAGGGAGGACTGCTACCTGAAGGTAGCGGTCTCCCCAAGACCGCTACCTTAGTTTTTCCCTCCAAATCGCCCCAGCTCGCCCCCTGTCCCTTGGCGGTCACCCATATGACCGTTTTTATCAAATTGTGGTCCTTATAAGACCGTTTTATGATAGAAATAGCCTTGTGGTAGATCATTTTCTCAACAGAGAGTCCATATGATTCTGATCTCTGATTTCTTCACCGCAGGACTCTTTGGACTCCTTGTTTGACCCATTTTCTGGGGAGATAATCCTTCACCTTGATTTTTATCCACCCTAGGCTATTATCCTTTCTATTATCTCGAGGTTTATCAAGCTAAATCTCTATTTTTGGATCTCTATCTCCTAAATCTGATGAAGAACTTTCTGGGTTTCTGTAATTCTATATAAATTGCCCAGTTTGCAGTGCGCGATGGGGGGCCCTTCTTCAGTTCAGGGCGAAGCCATGCTGCGATGCCGACTTATCTCTTTGACCCCATCTCAAAGAGAGAAGTATTGGCTTTTATTTTCACACTCATGGGCTTTATTTCATTGTCTCTACTCTTAGTTCTCTCCTCCTACTTTTCAAAAATCATCACAGTTTACATAGTTTTTGCTACATCTACATTTTTTACACTTTTGCCTGCATGATTCCCACAGTTATACTGCGTGTTTTTCCTCCCTATTTGTTTCATTCTCATCACAATACACACCTATTATTTTGTCCCTTCCACAGGGGTTAAAAACCTCCCCCCAGTGCGTTCTCCCTCAATTTCTCACCCTGTTTTATACATCCGGGATTTAATATTACACTTCAATTTTCTAATGTGTTTCCCTTGTTGTTTGGCTTTGTTTTGCAGGAGCGCAGTAGCATGACGTGAGGCCCTCTTCCTCTAGCCGGCTGGAAGGAAAGGAGGTGGCATCCACGCCATTTCCCGTACCCCATTCGTTAAGCGTGATCACGTTGTAGTGGCCTCCTTCGGCCATGTCTTTTCTTCTTCTTTTCCCATGGTACACAGTAGGTTTTTATTCATTATAGCATCTCTTCCTATTGCTAATCCTTGGGTGACGATCATGGTCAGTTCTTCCTATCTCCTATCGCCCATTTCCTTTTGTTCATACTTCATGCATATATGTTTGCTAGTTTGGGGGCGGGGTAGAACAAACATCCACAACCTTGATTTTTTGGCGATCACGATGGGACGCCTAGTGTCCATCACGTTATTCATGCTTTTCTGTGAGTTGGGTGTGTGTATGTGCATGTTTAGATAGCATTCTGTCCATTTTTCTACTGTTCTAGGTGTTTTCGGGTCTATTAGGAGGTAGCGGTCCTCTCCGAGGCTGCCTTATACAGGTAGCGGCAATCATAAGGCCGCCACTGTAATAGTAGTCTTCCGGGAGACCGCTACTTCATAGAAATGGTCATCTGGGGACCTCTACTTACTTTCTGTCAGGCCTGCAGATGGGCTCACGGGGCCTTGTTCTTTGACGATTTAATTCACCCCCGGGGGTCAGATCGCTCTATTTTTGGTCCCATCCTGTAGTCCTTTATATTATCTTCATGTCCATATATAATTTCCATGCATTGGGTCATGTTTTCATAATTTAATCTTGCCTCCATTTTTTAGTTTTCTACATAAAAGTCTGCAGTCAGGCCCGGGATAAACTCACAGGTACGTCTTTGGTTGATGATTTAGTTGGGTTCCCGATGTCTGATTGCTCCTTTTTTGCTCCCATATTGTTCCCCTTTGTATTATCTTCATTTTTATATTTCATTTGCATTCATTCTGTCATATTTTCATAGTTAAATATTGTCTTGATTTTCAGATTTTATGCATAAAATTTGCATGCAGGCCTAGGGGCAGATGCAAAGGTACATCGTTCATCGATGATTTTACCTATCTTTTAGTGCCTGATTCCGCTATTTTCTAGTCCTATCTTCTTCGGGCGAGGTGCCGGTCGACCAATAGCTGGTTTCATCATCAATATTAGGTTTATATCGATGCAAAGCAGTTTTGTAAGTTTCATCAGAATAGATGTAAGGTCTAAACTGGATAGATTTCATCATCGATCGGGGAAGGTGCCGGTCAACCAATAGCTAGTTTCATCATCGATATTGGGTTTATACCGATGCAAAGAAGTTTTATAAGTTTCATCAGAATAGACGTAAAGTCTAAACTGGATAGGTTTCATCATTGATCGGGCAAGGTGCCAGCCGATCAATGGCTGGAAAATGAGAATGCAGGTGGGTTTCATCGTCGGAGGGACTTTCATGGAGTATGAGGGTTTTATCGAAATAAACGTAAGGTCTATCCCGGACAGGTTTTACTGTTGATCGGGCAAAGCGCCGGTCAATCAACGGAAGGTTTTATCATTGGTTGGACGTGGAAGTAGCATGTTGCTGATACATAGCACAACATTTTGAATCACCACATTACTGACTCAAGTGCCCTTTTGGGTTTTCACCGGAGCTAGCCCCCTCTTACTTTTGCCCATGCGCCCTTTCACGTTTTCACATGGCGGGGTACCCAATTTTGCCTATAGTGCCCAGAAGGAGATACAAGTGCAACCCCCGAGGAGAGTGTGGTACAAAGAAAGGACGTCGACGAATGTCAAAATATGTCTTCAACAGCTAAGAGGCCTTTGTATGGAGCAGCTCCCAGTTCATGTAAGCGAGCCTCCTCCTCCTGGAGCCGGATGGATTCATCCTGAAGCGATGCCACCTGCCCCTCTAGCAAAGCTACCTCCTCAGCAGCTTGTGACCGGGTTGTCTTTACCAATGGCAGCTCAGCCCGGAGATCAGTCAGCTCTGCTTCAAGTTCATCTATCTGACTACATACAAATTGCTCCCGGTCGGTTAGAGCCTGCAGCGTGCCTTGACGTTCCTGGAGAATAGAATCCATTTCCCCCAGCCCAGACCGGCATTCCGCTCTTTGCAATTTAAGGGCCGCTAGCCTGTCAGTCATGACATGCGCTAGGAAGTCCCAGCGATGTACAAACTTTAGCAGCAACAAGACACGCTGGGTCCATGTCTCCAAGGGGCAACCCAGTGCCTGCAATCCAGCTGTGAGGCGGTTGGCCACCTCTTTCAGTTGCAGGTAAGTTAAGCCTGGCTAGGATTCTGTTAGTTGGCACAATATCTCTAAATTTTGCCACATGAAACTCTCAGATGAGGCAAAGCCAAGGGAAGCAACTGGGGCTACTTCAAAGGTCACTTCATTGTCAATGTCTTCCCACAGGCCAACCTCCGATCTAGAGGAAAAAGACAGAAGAGCTGTCGAGGGAGCTATCTGAATTTCTTCAATGGTATTCTCCGAGGCTGTTGTTCTCTCCACTGCCATTTCTGCGTGAGCTGCTGCCTGAATGGCCAGGGAAGGGGAGCTTACTGTTGCTGCAGCTGCTTCTTCATGAGCTTCCAGCATAAGGGCTGTGTCTTCCACACCCCCCTCCTGTGGCACCACCCCTTTTGATGAATCCATAAGAGCTGTTTCTCAGACAGTTGATGGTAAAGGGCCGGCCTCTTCAGTGATTACCTCCGGCATTGCTCCTTCTTCCAGAGTGGCTACCTCTTTTATTGATAAGTCTGCAAGGGCTACAGCTTGAGAAGCCACCGGAAGGGGTGAACGTTCAGTCTCCATGGCTGTTACTGTAGGAACCGTTAATTCGAATGTAATAGTCATTACTGCAGTAGGAATAAATGTGGAACCTTTGGCCGGGTCTGCCTCAACCCTCAAATCTGAAGCTCCGGTTGGAGCCGAGCTCTCCCCTAAAGCTCCTAGCTCCAATAATGCCACGTCAGCAGAAGATTGCACCCTCATTGGCACGGGTCGAATTACACCAGCTACTCCCATAGAGGTTATTGGCAGAGAATACACTATAGCCAAAGTCTCAGAAAAGATAGCTACAAGAGTTGGAATTGATGCTTGATCAGCGCCAGTGGATTCCTGAAACCGAGTTAAGTCAGCACCAAGCAAAAGACAAATGAAAAATCTGTAAAGCTATGAAAAGAATGAATCTCACTTTCATGGTGAAATCTATGTCTTCAAAGGACTATAGTGGAGAGGAAAGTTCTGTAGTCAAGGCAACAAAAGGGGGAGTTATCTCCATCTCTATATCGATCTCAGCAAATTCTTCTTGCAGTTCCTCCTGGGAAGGTGGCACCAGTAGCCTGGGAGGCTCAAATGGTGAAAGAACCTTGGTCAGTACAAAAGGCGCTGCTGTTGATTTGGAGGTTTCTTCCTCGCTTTCACTGAAGCCTGACTCATCTTCCCCTGCATCAGAGATGGTGGCAGAACTGCTGGAGGATATCTCCACACTGGCTATGGGCTGACCTGTCACCTTCAAGGCATGTTTAGATGCTGACCAGTTAACTATGCACCATAGGGGGGCTGTGCTCTTCTTCAATTGAGTTTTATATCCCTCCTGTGGCCGAGGGGCATCTACTATTGCTACTGTAGCTTCGGCCTCCTCCCTGACTGCCACTGCAATACCAGAAGCACATATAAAGAATGGCAAAAGGACAGTCGAGAGATAGAAGGGATCTGAAGAGAAAGACATTTACCCTCTGCCTCACTGGCCGGGGTAGGCGAAGGCAATCTGACTTCTTTAGGAAGAATGGTAGAGGGTTCTGGGCCCTCGCCTTCCACTGCACTTATGCCCTCCCCCGCAGTCGCAGCAACAGTAGCCTGCTCTTGAACTGCCAACACGAGAAATGTTATGCCCAAATGAGAATAGAGCTATCATGAAACCAGTAAAAAATAAAGTAATTGTAAGTCCCAGGTGTTACCTTCAGTGGACTGTTGTGCGGCTTCCCTCTGAGTTGCAAATTCATCGAAGGATGGAATGTCAAGCAGAGGGGTATCTGCAGTAGTCACTTCAGGAGGGGGCTACTGCGAATGGACTTTCTGGGCCTTCTTAGCCCTCACAATAGTGATTTTAACCGTAGAAGCTTTCCTCTTCTTGCCTGGAGGCAGGGGGTAGTGGTCGGTGCTGGCTCAGGAACCTCAAAGTATGAAGGCTTGTCACCCTGAGAAATGATCTTTCGATAGAGCCCCTATTGCTTAATGTCGAGCCTATCTGTTGAAAAGAAAGAAAAGAAGCAAGTTAATAGAGTGCAGAATAAACAGTGATGCAAAAGCTGTAGTAAATAGATAAGAATAGGTCATACCCGCTCGGCCATCGTAGAAAGAAGAAAGGGGCCAATATTGATAAGCCACCTCTTTGGAACGGGAGGCGGCCTCCTTAATGAGCCAGCAGACGTCTCCAATCTTCTAGCATTTTTCTGATAAAGCGGCCAAGTCTGCATGGCCGTGGAAGTCAAGGCAGTAGAATAAGCCGAGGTGATCCATGCACCAACCATCGGCATAATGAAAAGAGATGAATAGAGGTTTGTTTAGAATACTGGCAATCGGGCTGCCTAAGGTCAACCCGTGGATGTTCATCAAAACAAACAACCAGGATGTGCGTTGATAATATGTTGACATCCTGTCTTCCTTCCTCACAAAAGTTCTATACGGATGGAAGCAGTCAGCTGCGCTTTTCCATGGAACAACTGTGGGGAGCGGCTCCTCAGTGGAGAATGGACACTGCTGGGCTTCCAGGCGGGCACTTCCAACTTGGCACAGATGCCTTAAGCTCTTTGCAAAGCTATCCTCATTAACCACGGCAAATATTGGAGCGGGTTGCTCAAAAGCTTCCTCCTTCAGGGCCCGCCGTCTGGCTAAATATACTTCTGCTTCTCTGGGATGCTGAGAATACAGTCGCTTTAGGTGGGTTTCATCGATGTCAAATATTGGTCCTAGCTATTGGCTTAGAAATGTCTACTTGGCCACGTCCCAAAATGCTCCTCGGCCATTCCGATAAAAACTAGTACGAACATTCCACCATTTAATGTAGTCGGGAGTGACTCGGGGAACACGATTCGATATAGCCAGAACCCTGAAAGATGCGTCGTCATGGCGATGAAAGAAATCCCACCACAGGCGGCCGTCACCAGTAAGTATTGAGCCGTGCTTCGCTCTACTGTCCAGAGGAAACTGTGCAACTAATGTTGGAATGCGCTGGTCGTAGCCAAAATTTCTTCCAAAGCGGAACGGATAATAAGGTTCCAGATTAAGGAGGCCGCCCTTCTGAAAGACCAAGACACTTGGCCGAATTGATAAAGCCCACCTGGCTAGCTCGGGCTCCAAGAGGGACCGGGTAGCATGGGCTCCAAGAGGGACCGGGTAGCATTGGCTCCCGAAATGGGGTGAGTGTAAGTCTCTACCTCCTCCATCTTCCATTCACACTGTGAGTTCACCAGCGGAGCAGAACTGGCTGCTAAGTTCCAAAAATGATTTGTCCCTGTTGCATCTACTAGGACCCGGGTCAGTCGACCCCTGAGCTTGAAAAGCTGCTCTGACACAGGGCCGAGTTCAGCACTAGCAAACTCTATCATTCGGGGAAATAATGTTTTTGCTTGAAGCATCCTCGGGGCCAACTCGGGAAAGAGACTGCATACCCAGGCATTAAAGAAATGAAATAGACCCACTGTCCTGAGCAAACGGGGGATCCTATGTTTGTGTAGGTCCCCCAGAGACTTGTAAATTAAACAAAGGGTGACTGGACACAGGGAGATCTGCATCCCCCAAGCCATCTGGCAGGCCGGATAGATAGCTTCTGGTCTGATAATTGTTTCATCTCCCTGCGGGAGAGCACTCTTGGGAAACCAAAATGGGACACGCACCTCCATGCTTGAAGTGGGATTCAAGTGTGCCAACAAGAACCAGAGAGAGAACTTGCTAAAGGAGGATAGGTGTGGCTGTTGTTGTCACTGCCAAAAGGAGAAGGAGTTACTGCTGGCCCTGCTAGAGAAACCAGTGCCTCTAAAAAAGGAAGAACATGGCACCATCTCTGTGAAGATCTGAAGAAAAGCCATAAGTTGCTCTTCCACCTATTCGTTGTCCTGCAAAGAGAAGCTACCATCACTGAGGCAATGATTTTGAAAGCAGTAAACCAAGCCCTCTAGTTTTCTGACAAGGACATTTGCATTTTGCATTGAGTTTCATTCTTCTTGTCTGACGTTCTTCATTACCCTTTTCTGTTTTGTTCTTGTTCTTACTGAAACTTCAACCATCCCTACCAGTCATAGTAGGAGGATAGATCAAGCTAGTGTGCTTGGATCTGGAGTCTGGTCGGTGTGCCATCAAGCTATGTGACAGCGGTTCCTTGAGAGGGGATAATCTCCCTACAAGCTTAAAGGTTTTAGGTTGTTAAGCTGTGTTATCAGCGGGTTGTGCAATTGCACTAGGGAAGCCTCACTTGGTTTAACTGAGGGGTGGACGTAGGACTTTGGTGAAAGTCCAAACCACCTTAAAAATCATTGTCCATGTGGTTTGCATGTGTGATCACTATTCGCTAGATGCTTGTCTAGGCCCGTTATTTATCGACACTCTTGTATCGTTTGCATGTACTCCCTACATTTTTAAGTAGTTCTTTCTATTCCGCTGCGATTGCTTTTATTTCTAGAAAAAGAGGGATAGATCTATTCACCCCTCCCCTCTAGATCACCCATTCCCACACAACACATGATATCAGAGCCAATCTCTCATGATGGGGTCCAACGACCTTGAGTGAAATGGTGGAATGGCATCCAAGAGACAAATGCCTGAAGGACATTCTATTAACAGACCACCATTCTTTACTGGAACCAATTATCCATATTGGAAAATTCATATGCAGGTGTTCATCCACGCTCAAGACTATGAGCTATGGAGAGTTATCAGCAAGGGTCTGTACAAGCTTCCAGAAGATGAGGACACTTGGACCTGGGAGCAGATAAGGAGATCCATAGTCAACTGGAGTGCTAAGCACATAATGCAGTGCTCTCTCCATCCTGTGGAGTTCTCAAGAGTATCAACATGCGCTACAGCCAAAGAGATGTGGGATCGTCTAGAGGTAATATATGAAGGCACATCTGAGGTACGTGAGACCAAAGCTAACACGTTGATTTCTGAATATGAAATGTTCAAAACGAAGCCCGATGAATCCATTTCAGATATGTACACTCATTTAACTCAACTCACTAACAGTCTAACTGGTTTGGGAAAAAGTTATTCTGAGCAGGAAATTGTGAGGAAGATTCTTCAATCATTAACCCCGGCTTGGCATACCAAAGTCATTGTAGTTGAAGAATCCAGAAATTTGTCAACCACTAAAGTAGAAGAGTTCATAGGATCCCTCGTGACCTATGAGATAAACCTCAAGAATAATGAAGTAAAGGTAAGCAAGAAAAACCCTCTAGCCTTGAAAGCTAGACCGAGCAATCGAGGAACATCTGAGGAATGTGAGTGTTGTGTATGTGATTTTGATGATTACAAAATGTCTTGGTCATTTGGTCTTGTGCTTGAAAGCATGGTTGTCGGGAGTTGATTATGAGCCTCATCATGATATGAGTATATTTCATTGAGCTTCATTTGAAGTGAGTGAAAGAATTTCTAGAAAATGGCTTGTGTGAAAATAGCATGTTTGGATTTTTCATGGAAGCATGATAATTTCATGTCTTTGCTTTTGACAATACAAGATGGTGTCCATGGTCTGGTTCAAATGCTAACTTCATAGATTCTTGTTTTGAACTCACCTTTTCACTATTTGGATCATAGCATTTGAGTTTTGAAGACTTGGTAGATTCACAAATGCTATTTGAATGTTTGAACTTTCATGGCTTTATATTTGAATACTTGAGAGATTCAAAGTTTATCAAATGTCAAAGGTTGTGGCTCATGCTTTTTAAGGAAATATTTACTTGATGCAATGTGCATTTGACTTCAAGAACTAGAAGATCTACCATCTGTTTGACAAATACAAAATTGATTGGAGGACTTCCACCCCATACAACCCACAGGCAAATGCGTTGGCTGAAGCTTTTAACAAGACATTATGCACCCTCCTGTTCAAGATAGTCAGTGCTTATAAAAAAGATTGGGAAGAAAAGATGTATGAAGCTTTGTAGGTGTATCGAACCATCTACAAGACTCTCACAGGCTGGTCACCGTTTTCGTATACGGCTCAGAGGCTACGGTCCCCATCACGCTGGAAGTGCCGTCGCTAAGGGTCGCCATTCAACATGGTCTGGTCCCAGACGAACAAACAAATGTCGAAAGAAGACTAGAGGAATTGGCTGACCTAGAAGGAAAGCGTCTTCGAGCACAACAGAATTTAGATATATTAGACCGGCATGACATGCGCCTTCAACAAGCTCGTCAAAGGTTGAGAATTCAAAAAGGGAGACCTGGTTATGGTAAAGAAAAAAAGAGGTTATGGCCTCTAACCCCCAAAGGCAAGTTTGCCAAAAATTGGTTGGGCCCGCATGTGGTCCAGTGGGTATATGAAGGTGGAGCCTACGTCGTGGTCAACCACCAAGGAGAAGTACAGTTTTCGCCGCTCAACGGTAGGCATCTGAAGTTATACCATGCACCACCACCCCCTTTAGGCGGGATGGTGGACAATTAAATAGGTCCCCCGGCTTGTGCCTCTAATACCACATTTCGGCAAATGGCTTTGTGCCTGAGCCGCTATACTCTTTCATTGATTCAGACCTTTCATCTTAATCGATGCTTAAACCTTTCTTTCCTTGCGTTGATGTTAACCCCACATCAACGAAAATACCACATTTCGACAAACGGCTTCATGCCTAAGCCGCTATATATACTCTTTCATCGATTCAGACCTTTCGTCTTAATCGATACTTAAACCTCTCTTTCCTTTGCGTTGATGTTAACCCCACATCAACAAAAATGTACATTTCGACAAACGGCTTCGTGTCTAAGCCACTATATTCTTTCATCGATTCAGACCTTTCATTTTAATCGATGCTTAAGCCTCTCTTTTCTTGCGTTGATGTTAACCCCACATCAACGAAAATGCACATTTTGACAAACGGCTTCGTGCCTAAGCCGCTATAGTCTTTCATCAATTCGAACCTTTTGTCTTAATCGATGTTTAAACTTTTCTTTCCTAATGTTGATGTTAACCCCACATCAACAAAAAATACCACATTTCAGCAAACGGCTTCGTGCCTGAGCCGTTATACTCTTTCATCGATTTGGACCTTTCATCTTAATCGATACTTAAACCTTTCTTTCCTTGCGTTGATGTTAACCCCACATCAACGAAAATACACATTTCGGCGAACGGCTGCGTACCCGAGTTGCTATGCTCTCTTATCACTCATCAAATCTCTTGATCAGGCACTATGGATCAGGGAAGCTTCCATTGTTGCTGAGAACCACCGTGTTATCCCTGCTGCTGCGAGTTCTTCAGCTTATTTCTGGTATGACGTCTGGATCGGTAACATGCCGCTTCACTACTTCATTCCATTGTGATTTTGGCACTCTATCATTGATAAGCTGATTTCGGTGAGTCAGGTCCTTGTGGACCCATACTCTGTTCATTGGTCTATAGCTGTTCAGTGTTGTCCGTCGATAACTTTTCCCCATGTTCTTTCCTCTTCAGAGGCTAAGGATATCTGGATTTGGTGCCCTTCTCCCTCTGGTCGCTTCTCAGCCCACTCTGCTCGGGAGGTTACTCAGGATTTTATCACTTTCATGGATTGGTCAGCTCTTTGGGCTACTCATATACCTACAAAGTGGTAAGTCTACCTTTGGAAAATTTTGCACGGTTGTCTTCCAACTGATGACATGATCATGCATTGCAATATTCAGCTCTGTTTGAAGTGCGTCTACTACTCTGTGGGTACTCAGGAATCGGCAGTACATCTACTCTTCTTCAGTGACATTGTCGGCAGGGTCTAGGCATTCTTAACGGAATGGATTGGTGGTGCTTTGCAGTTGGAGTTGTCTTGCATACAGACCATCATCCACTTCTTTGAGTCGACTCACATCTCCTCTTTGGTAGGCTACATTGCTCGGTCATATGTGATTCTTTGGGATTAGATTGAAATCTCGCACATAAACAAACAGCAAACTGAATATCAGGCCGGCTTGCATATATTTTATTCTTGATTTGTCTATTGGGAGGATATGTATTTTGGGTTTTTAAATTAGTGGCAAGGTGTCGTCTAAGCGACGCCTAAGCGGACGCCTTGTCGCCTAAGCGCTTAGGGTCCCCGTGAACGCCGTAGGTCACCTTGTTGCCTTGACAACATCCCTTAATGCATGGCAATGAGAAGGCTGCATGCCATCCTCTCCTCTCCTCTTCTTGCTCTTTTGGGTTACTCCTTTGTTAGCATGGAGAGTAGGGGGGCGGTGCTGCATTGCATGCACCCCACTATTTTACCTTCTTCTCTTTTTTACTTTTGCATGATAGAAATGTTGTCTCTTGTCGTTGGGTAAAGGTGGCATCTACCAGGCCATCGTTTATATCCTTTTGTTAGGATCTTCTTATGTCACAAAGGATATGTCAACTAGGTTACCCACTCATCATTTTCCCCTTTCTGAAATTAAAAAAAAAGACTAAACCCTGGAATATCTTACCCGAGCTTACTTTAACGGACTTGTCACAATCAGTTATCAAAGAGTGCTTTGGGAACTAAGAGAGATTTGCGGTAGGTGTTAAGAACATACGACCTTGAATGCACAGTGGATGTTGCGGCAACATCTGGGCACCTCCAGATAAATATTAGGATTATTTATTTATTAATCGTCGATCCTGCTCTCCACGTGAATAAGTGAACACTCGCCCCTTCTTGGCTCTCTCTTCTCCTTGAGAAGCTCATACCAGAGACCTCCAGTTTTCCCTTGGTACTCCGTCCGAACCCATCTGTGCTCTCACGATGTTTATAGGCTTCGTCAACTTCCTCTCTATCAGTTTCTTTCCCCATCTGTTTTCTCTATTTTTTTTTTCAGTCTCCTCTGTCATTCTTTTTGTCTATCATTCTCTTCTTTTCAACTAGCATGCCGTTGTTTTTTTATATGTATGGAACTGAAAATGGATTCAAGACTACCATGACTTCAAAACCCATTGATTTTAAAATATAATAGTGCGTTTTCAAAACCAAATCCGTGTGTTTTTTCAAATGCAGCTGTGAACTTTTCAAGTCATCGAGATTCTGTCCTGATCATAAGAAGTGATTTTAAAAATCCACATGTGGCCGTGGAAACGCTCAAGCCTAGCCCCTCCTCCTATTTGGCGTCCACTTCCACTCGTTGGCTTCAGTTCGCCTTTGAAAATGTCACCACGTATTTCAATTGGTTCCGAGAAACTTTTCAGTGGAATGTATCTGTATTTCACGTTTCAAGTGATGTTCATCCCATGTTTGACAAATGACAATCAAAGGCTTGTTTAAGTACAAGCTAACGCACCATTACCGATAAATATACAGAGTGAAGACTGGAAGAGAGAACCGCGATCCTGGGAATCAAATATCAACAGAGGCGGCATGGGGCATCTCTATCATATTTCCTGGATGTCGTCTGCAAAACACAATCCACGCTGGTTTACAAGGAACTGGATGTGGGTTTGGTTGACAGATTGGCTACTCATTGTGTCACAATTCACAAGACACCAACACTCTTCAACCACTCTGGAAATTTGACGCAACATCAAAGAAGACAGAAAATATACAGAATAAATGATGACTTCTGGGTTATGGGATGTCCATAACGCATGATAAGTATATCCCACATCAAAGAAGAACAAGCAACCAAACGGCAGGAGATTGGACGTCATTCTCCAATTGAACTCAAT
The DNA here is from genome assembly GCA_024336825.1 of Amorphophallus titanum. Classification (NCBI taxonomy): domain Eukaryota; kingdom Viridiplantae; phylum Streptophyta; class Magnoliopsida; order Alismatales; family Araceae; genus Amorphophallus; species Amorphophallus titanum. The sequence continues at coordinate 146,236 of JANBPO010001418.1, read as the reverse complement.
CGTGGAAGCAGGCTCATCACAGGCAAGGACTGGATGTTGAGGCAGATGGATATCCACAAGACCTGAAGATAGGGGAGGCACCTCAACTTTGAGGGCAGGGAGCGGAGGTTCTTACGTCTGCAGAATTTCAATGAGCAGAGAGATGAAGCCAGGTTCAGCAGGGCTGCCACTAACTCTTTTTCAATATCATCAAAGCATGTAAGCAGGGGACAGAGACCAAGCTCCAGTGATTGGAGATAAGGACACTGGAGTAGCCACACTGTGATCTGATGTGGGCTGCTTTTCCAAGTCCTAAGTGATTTGAAGCATGTCACCATCACAGTTATCTGGCCATACCGTCCCATCTCCCATTCTCTCTCTTACCCGGTGCATTCTACCCCTCACCCGGTACACTTCCCCCTCTACCCGGTGCAACTCCTAACCCTTCCATCCGGCACAGCCTCCACCCAGTCCCAACCCGGCACAGTTCTCCGTCCCATCCGGTGCACTACCTAACCTCCTCTACCCGGTGCACTCTATTTGAGCAGCCAGCCTGGTACACTGTTGGTCTGTCCTTTACCCGGTACTCCTTCCCTGGCCTTCTCTGGCACACTTCACCCCCTGCCTTGCACGATGCACCCTCAAGCCACCCAGTCTGGCATAGTCCACCCTATTCTAACCCTACCCCTTCACCACCATGCCCGCTACCCGGCGCACCTACATCCTCGCCTGGGGCACCCCTTGCCCGGTGCACTCCCTGGCCTTCATGTGCGTAGACCTTGGCCAACTGGCCCTTCACACATTCCACAGGTGCATCGACCTTCCTCATCCTGCACATGCACAAACCTCCAGCCAAACTGCACTGACCTTAGCCCTCGCTTGCACAGACCTCCAGTCCCATGTGCGCTGACCTAGCCTTGACTTGCACTGACCTGGCCCGCAGACTGCACCGACCTTATCCTATGTACACCGACCCTGCACAGACCCTGCCATGCACACTCCAAATGTAACAAATAATAAAAATAAAATAATAAAAATAAAAAATCATAAAAAGGATAAAATAAATAATGATAATAGTAATAAAAGAATGATAATAAAATAAATAAAAAAAGGAGAATATAATGCATCGATAATAAAAGAAGCGTCAACGAGCAACACAAGAGAAATAAATAAAATAAATAAATAAATAATGATGACAACAATGAATAGAACGATGCGGCTCTCATCACCCTGAGACCCTACGCATGGGAATATCAATAAGACCTTCATGGGTCATGCTTGGACCTCGGGTTCGTCCCAATCATGGTCATTACCTGACTCACATCCTAGGCCTATAGCCCGCTACCTTTGAACATATCATTGTTTTGGGATCTAATCCCGGGACCTTTTCCCGTTGCCCCTTTGGCTTCAGAAACATAAATGATGCCCACGCAAGTCTTGCTCCGACCGCGGGGGGCCCACCGCAGTATGGTCACGGCTTGATCTTGCACCGGGCTGATAAACTTATTGGTTTCCGACCCCTCTAACCAGGATTTAACTAAACGTTTTTCTTCCCTCTGAACAATAAATTTGTCGTATCCCAACATACATAAGCTCCGGTTTTCCCATGACGGTTACGCTTTTCTCAAGCCAGACACTCGTCCAAACATTAAATGGTCAACGCGTGACCGACATGAGCTCAAACACTTTCTTCATGCCCTCGTACGAGAACTTCAGTTTTTCATAATAGATTTTTTTATGTAATTAATTTTCTGGTCATGAGGCTCTTTTTCCTGGTGATAAATCAAGGGTATTTCCCTCTCCGAGGGGATGTAAATGACGCCGTGACCTTTACGGCGTGACGGATTTTGGTCCCGACCCGAACCACACAATCGTCTGACCTAGTCAGATCGAGCACATCCCGGGCTTCCATGAAGTCCGAATAAACCGTCACTTTGTGATTGGCACGCCCACGCACTTAATAAATCAATAAATGAATAATGATAACTTAATCGATAAAAACTGCATCCACAAGTCTGGGATGCCCGGTTGGACCAAAACCACCATTCATCTCTTCACCGGGATTCAGGGCCTCATGGCCTCCTAACAAGCGATGTTTGCCTGCTTTGATGAATTACAGTGTGCTGTCTTTGCCCTATGGGGAGAAAAGTTGGAATAGGCGAAATTGTCTTTGCGGCCTTGAAAATGCTACTCCGAGGCACCTACAGCTTCCAGGAATCATGAAGACCGCTGGAGAAAATGAAAGTGTGGCGACCCGGGATCCGAGTTCCGGAAAGGAACTGGCGCGACTCGAGCCTCGGCCTGCCTCCCACGAGCCCAAAGACTCGGAAGGGATACAAGGATAGGTGTAATGCCCCGAATTTTCTTTCGAATATTTTTGGATATTTATGTGTATTTTTCTCTGATGAGCCTTCGGAACGCTGTGCAGGGTGAACCGGTGCGTTCTCTGACTCCGGGGCAAAATCGTTCTCACCCATGTGCCTCCCCAACAGGCCCAAATCCAAAAGCCCGCTCCTTCTGTGGAAACTCCCAGTCCCAGCCAACTGGAAATTCAGAGAAATCCCATCCCCCTCGTTCATCCCACTACCCCTCCTCAACCCGTGCGTCCTAGCAACCAACTAGCGACCAACCTCAACCCCAAGCTAGAAGAAAAATACTTAGCCCAAGAGGAGGCTCTAGGTCTGATCCACTCCCTAGGAGAGACCCATACTCACACTGAGGAGGAAGACAGGTCTCGAACCTCCACTTCGCACAACAGCTCTGACCTCTACCTAGGGCCACTCATCCTCACCCATGGAGAGGTAATCATAGAAGGACCCCCGGCCAAGTGGCTCAAGAGGATCCCCAACCTGCACGGCTCAAGCCCTTACTACCTACCTATAGAGCACCAACTCCCAATGGTTCCCCTCTACCCTTCTCGCACTACTTACCAATCCTTCTACTTTGTGGAGAGACTAGAAGATCTTGTTAGGAGTTTGGATTGGCAACTGGAGCTAACTTGCATGCTGGCCATGAAGGCCGATAAACCCCAATGTGTCAGCTTCACCTACCCTTCTATCGGCTCTATTACCTCCATCTGCACGAAGGGCCATTGTACCAGTGAGATCCTTATATTTCTACCCCTACCCGAAGGGATTGACCATTTCCAACCACAAAACACCATCTCTCCAAGTGTATGGCTTATCCCACCGGAAGAGCCCATAATCTCATTAACCCTTCAGGATAAAAATGACCCAACATACGTTAGCGAACTTATAATGTGGCCAAACCAATTCCAGGGTTTAAAGGAGACACACATCCATAAAGGCCCAACTTTCCACAATTCCTTTGACCCACCCAACTGGGAACCCTTGGGCCAACAAGTCCCATCCCAATCCTTCGAAACCACCTACCACTTACCCCAGAATATCCCCATAGAGTCTGATCAGGTCCAATCCTTTCCCTTCCCTACAAATATGGGTTTGATAGTCATAAGGCATGTCTCTTCGATAGAATTGCATATATTTCTATATCCTGCAACGTGTAGGGAAGTCAACAAGATCGGTCGCCCAAACCCACCAATGCTTACCGCACTTGATATGAGTCACATGCATGATAAGTCCACTTTCGGATGTCCCGGACCACCCCTTCAGGATAGAAACTTTAGGCATGTCTATTATAGAAACCCGCAAGTCAGCAAGCATGTCTACTTGGACAACGGGTCCTACCAACGACGGGCGGACATCCACCAACGCCATCAATTCCAAAGTAGTGATCTTGTGATGGTAAGGGTGGAGAGACTCCATAAGGGGTCTCGGAAGCAAAGAGCCCGTGGAATAAGGCTATTTCGAGTTGTGTGGAGGCTTGGCTCTGATGCCAACGAAATGGACCATCTAGAGGAATATGGAGTGAGCCCCATGTTTGACGTGGCAGATCTAGAGCTACACGAGGGCCCAACAGCAATTCCCAGTGAGTCATTCAAGTCCCCGCCCTCCTTCATGAGTAAGTCACACCCGGTGAGACCAATAGCCATAATGAGAGCCGGCGTGGGCAAAAAGAGAGGATACGGGGCGAGCAGGTTACCCTCACCAAAAGCAGGTCAATCCACTACTACCTCGTCAGATGGAAGGCTCGACCTCAATCGGCCACCACGAGGGTCAACTTGGGAGGGTCATGTCACTACACCACGCGCTACCTGGGATCGCCAGCACTCCACTCGACGGAGTCGAGTTCCCCACACCCCGGGAGGACTGGTGGGGACACCAGTGACCCGTCACACTTCGACAGCGAACCCGACACTACGAGACGGCTCGGACTTTGTTCGACACCGATATGGATATCTTCTATCGGACATTTCTCATTCTATTTGAAGTAATTTTCTTTTATTCATCAATTAGTCCTTAGTAGGTCAATTAATTGGGCCCAATAAGTCAGTCTAGAAGTTGGGTCTAGTTATGGGCCATAGGTAGCTTGTTGTCACCCCCGGATAGCGGGTTTTTTTTTCCATTTGTTAGGGATAAGCAAGGTCATTTGTAACCTCAGGTCTCCACTATAGAAGGAGGCCCGAGGACCTCATTTTCAGCAACTGTCTACAAAGCTTCTTCACAAAGCTTTTCATGTTTCCTGGGACGGAGTATTAGAATCTAAATTTGAGATTGATTTGTCTGCTACATACACCATCCTAACAGGAAAGCCCAGAAACCCTTAGGATGCAACTCAACTCCTAGTGAAACACTTTGACACCAACCGGTTTCCCCCCTGTCAGCGTCTATTGCACCACATGTGCACCACACTGATTACCCCACAAGGGGGTGGCAGAAGTCGTCTCACTGAAACCCAAAGATTCATTTTCTTCTGCATGTTCACCAATGTTCAAATCTATCTTCCAAAGATAATTCTGCAGCTTATGGGGAGTTGTATAGGGCACAAGAGAAGTCTACCCTATGCTGCACACCTGACTGCCATATTTCAGAGAGTTGGCATTCCTCTGGAAAATGAAAAGATGAAAGAAATCCCAAGGAGCAATGTTTACTACATGAGATTTATTGAGAATTACATGCACTTCAAGAATAAAGGAGACAAAGTTGTAAGGGACTTACCCGGTCACCAGTCTGAACCTCCGACAATTGAAGCACAGCCAGCTCAACAAGAACCACCAACCCATGCACAGCCAGCCCAGCATACAGAGGAGGAACATATAGATCACTATGAGGAACATTTCCATGTAGATGCTCACTTTGACCAGGAACACTATGAGGAATAGTAGCAGCAATAGCATGAGGCACAGATAGAGCCACCTGGTATGATGACAACATTTGGCATCCAACCTCCATTGTCTCCAGATGATCAGCCTAGAGTATTTGGTGAAAGGGATGCTCCTCTAGAATTCCATGCAGAAGCATCCACATCACGAGGGACAGCATATGATGCCACTGGCAGTCCCATGGATATTCACCCCACTCTAATTAAATTTCTAACTGCACAATTCAGTAGCATGAACTCATCCTTCTTATAGCTAAGTTTGCAAATAGAAAGATTGGATGCAAGACAACTTCATTATGAGCAAGTACAAAACAACAGATGGGAGAAGTTTGTAAAAGATAAATACAAGTCAGATGAGAGATTGAAAGCACTTTTCCCTTTCTTCTCTCTCTAAAATTCTAGTGTAAGAAACTCTAGTTTGCCCTTCCCGCCATCGTTTTGTCCGTTATCTTCGACGAGCTCCCCTCCTTGTCGGCCATGGTTGGCGCGGTGGGGGAGGCCTTGATCCCTCCGGAGGGTAACAAAGTCGGCATTTCAGATGCGGCTGTGGTGGCTCCTTGGTAGACTTATGCCCAAACTCTCATGGAAGCACGGCAACGGCCACGCCTTCCCCTCCAGGTGAAACCCCCTGCAATCACAGATCAAGGAGAGCCTGCCGTTTTCTTTTCGCAAGAAGACATTCAAGTATCCTGCTTACACCTTCAGAATGTGATCATTGCCAAATGTTCTTATGGTCACCCTTCCATTCCGAAAATCAAAACATGCCTCTCGCAGCGTCTTCACCTTAGCTTTGATTTCGTTATTAGCCCATTGAATGCTCGACACATTCTGATCCAGCTAGGCAGTGAAGCTGATTTCCTTAGAGTCCTTCCTCAAAAAAATCTGTACATCAAAGGATTTATGTTCAGATTTTTTAGATGGACGAATGAGTTTGATTTCGATACTAATCCCTCTGTTGTTCCAGTATGGGTTGGGTTCCCCTCATTGCCTGACAATTTTTATCACGAGGACATGCTCCGCTCCATAACAGGCAATGTTGGTCCGGTGCTGCGAATTCATGATGCAACAGTTGCTATGACCGATACATTAGAGGCATTGGTTTGTGTTGAGATGGATCTTGATATGCAGAGGAAAGATCGAGTATGGATTGGTATTGAAAGTAGTGGCTTTTGGCAGCCTATCAACTATTACAGAGTGCCACACTTATGTTCCCATTGTCATAAGATCGGGCACCTGGAAAAGGAATGTAAGAACAAACAGAGTAAGTTTGTAGTTCGAAAACAATCAATGGGTAATATTGTCCCTCCCAGAGCTCAAAAAACTTTTCGCTAGGAGTATAAGCCAAGGATGACTACAATTTCCAATTCCAAGTCTGAAGCTACTGATGCAAATAGGTTTTCAACCCTGAGTCAGGTACCAGAGGATATACAAAAATTGAAACTAGCATTTCAAAATATTTTTATTTAGAGCTGCTATAAATTTTTTATAGTTAACTAATAGTTATGAGATAACAAATTGTAACAAGAGAATGACAAACTAGGACAAGTTAGAAAATTATGGAATCATAAACCCTAACATAACATAAATAGACTCACCGAGCTATTAAAAAAATACATGGATAGCATAGCTTCCATGCGTTCCATCTTTACTTACATCTCTCTCTCTCTAACTTGCATAGTCACCTCTCTCTCCTTCTCTCTAGCTTACAGAGCTTCTATTTCAGCCTTTGCATTTTGTAACTTGGTGGTAAGTTGTTTGATATTATCATTGGAGGCTTGGTTTCCAATATCACACCAACGTGACATTCTAGACCATCCTACCTCGTAACCTCTCCCATATCCTCCATGATGTCCATTACAAACGGCATCTAGTATATGAGATAGCACTGCTGGCTCTGAACCATACATGAGATCTTTCTTTTGATATACCTCTATAACTTTCTCCTACAATACAAGTAAACCTAATTTCTCTGCCTCTCTCTTCGTGGAGTGTAGAGGTAGCATCATAAACCCAATTTTGTAGTTCATTACTTCATCATGTAAACCTTTTTTTTCTTCAATATACATTTTATATCAGCACACTATAGATCTTCACAAAATCCACCTCTGCCTTGACCCAAAGTAGAGCAAATTAGGGTCTTGGTTATACATCGTCATTTGACAACCATAGCTAGTTTATGTATGTTAATTGGTTTATCGGAGTTTTGGCTACATGAGTCCAGTGTACCTTCAACATTCCCTATTCAAAAGGGATAAATGTTGTCTAGAGGCCTATATATGCTACTAAAGATGTTTGTTGGCCATGACAGTATTCAATCCCCCCCACCCCAACCACCCTCTTTTCTTGTTTTCTATATATGTGGTACTTCTAAGAATAGAAAGATCATGGGATTTTGAAATTGGTTTGCTCTAAAGGACTACAGTAGTTTCGATGCCTAGTTGGGCTTGGTAGAATTGACAGGCACCATCATCTGCAATCAAGAATATCAGAAAAATGTAGTTTCTGTGATTTCAAATCATCGTCATCTCTCATAGGAGCTATAGTCCTTGAATCTTGGCTTCTAAATCATGCAGATACAAATGGTCACTAGATTTTCAGGTGAGGATGGGATTACTCATTAACTAAACAATAATATGTTATTTTTATACATCTAATTGTTAAGTCTAGCACACATATATAAAGGGGCAACGAAATCCCAATGACAACCTTGATTGCTTAGCTGACCAGTCCTTATAAACTTGGATTTGCCCAAGAGGCAATCATGCAGAACAAGCAACCTTACGTGTTGACATTGATGTGGCCAATTCATTAGCTTGGCAAGCATGAAGAGAATTGGTCATATATAAAAGTGGAATGAGCCTAAAATTCAGATGATAAGGACTATAGGAGAGGAAGACAAATGAAATAAGGAAAATTAAGATGAGCAAACTTCCTATGTAGTTCTGTGGACCAAATGTTCATGACCTGTGCATATTAAGCAGCAAACTTGGAACAACCACTAGTCAGCTAATTCTTCTCTCTCACTAGCCCATATATATATATATCCCTCGATTGGTTTTTTAGCAAATAATTAATTAACTTCCCTCCCTAATTATGGCTACCGAGCATGATGGATGGGCATATCTCCCAGTGATCAGTTAATTCTTCTCTCTCACTAGACTATCCCTAATTAATTAGGTTTCTTCATGGCAGTCGTACTGCTACTTCTATTTCTTCCCATGTTACTATATATTTGGTTTTGGTTGCAGGGGGAGGGGTTTATAGTCTAACCAATGAAGATAAGATGAGTTGATAGCAGCAGATTCTTCTTTGAACTCTCGTTATTTTGCTACCCATGATCTCTCTCAGATATATATAATATATGGCTATAAAACTAGATTCGGTGGATTAGAAATGCAACCTTGGAATAAAAGATGAGGATTGTATATGATTAACCTTTTAATGTCCAAGAAATTTTCAATCTTAAAATAAAGCATTAGATAGATGGCCAAAACACTCTTACCAAATACCTTCCCCACTTATTCCCACGGCAGGCTAATGCCCGAAGAGTGCCTTTGTAGGTTTTTTTTTAAATTTTTCCCAAAAAAATCTTTCTAATGGAGGGGGATAGATCTGGATCTGTGGGTGAAAGGCAGAGTATGATGGACACACCAACACCATTTTCTGACCAACATATTCTTCGTCAGCTTTTCTTCGTTAAAGTCTTTACGGTGCGTTGACTCACGTCACGTTGGTCTCCCCTCCTTGTCAGTGCACCTCCCTTTAGGGTTTGGACCCCCCGTAACATAAAAAATAAGATTTGCATGAGCATAATTCGCCAGACTGGATTGGTCCAAGTTGGACGACTGGTATTGGATCATGTTGGACTTGAGTCATGATTCAGGGTGAGAAATCTATTTTATTTATTTTTTAAATATGACAATGATGTAAGGCCCCTTTCTACCGAGAAATCTTGGAGTTCCCATCCCTCCAAATGTGTAGATGTCGACATTCACTCTGTATGACAGCACCACCGATCTCACATATCACCTTCATAATTTCGAGTCCAACTTGGTCTTCCACGGGGCCACTAACGCTATAAAATATTTAGCCTTTACCACCACCCTATGGGAGAATGCTCGATCATAGTTTGAGTCTCTCCCAGCAGGGTCAATCACCTCCTTCCAGTAGATGAAGAAGATGTTAAAAAAAAACTATCTCGAAAGCAAAAAGGATTGCAGTCACCCTGCTCGTCATTCGGCAAGGCCGCGACGAGCCCTTATGGGACTTCGTAGCCCGCTTTCGTAAGGAGTCGCTCCGCATTCCTCGCCTCAACGTCAACATTGCCATTACCGAGCTAACCCAAGGTACGTGGGATGCCATCATTCGATTCACTCTGGGGGTCGAGGCCCCACGCTGGCCTAGAAGCATGCCAATTGCGAGAAGAACGTTGTTGCACTCGGTCGAGTGGTCGAAGCCGACCACTTCGACCGCAAGCACTCGGTCGAGCACCATAGGCACGATAGTGGCAAGAGGGAGCGCCACAACCGCAACGCGCCCAATGGGAGGTCTGCCTACAAGCAGTACATCCCCCTGACAACTCCCCCCTAGCAGATCCTCATGGAGATCTGGGAATAATCATTCTTACGATGGCTCGGGAAGATGAAGTATGACTCAAGGAGTAGGAACCTCATGTAGTACTGCTGCTTCCACCGTGACCACGACCATAACACTGAAAAGTGCATCCAACTTAGAGATGCCCTTGAATACCTTATTTGTCGAGGTCTTCTCAACAAGTTCATGGCCAAGATCATGAAGCGACAGTAAAGGAAGGCCGACACATCTCCTCTCATCAACAACCGACCACTCGAATAGGAGATCATGATGATCTTCAAAGGGTCGACTTTTGTTGGGGATAGCTCAAGCAAGCGACACTCTTATGCTCAGAGGGTAAACCAAGTTGAGTGCATCTGTGCCTCACCCTCAAGAACCTCCACGAAAGAGTGCCTCAAAGAGTCTATCACCTTCTCGGATGAAGATCTGGAGGGCTTGGCCACTCCCCACATCGATGCTCTAGTCATTTCTGCTACCATAAATCAATGTATCGTGCATCGTATTTTAGTAGATAATAGATGTGGTACAGAAGTCGTTTCCTACAATTGTCTCCTCCCGATGGGGATAGATCCCTCTCGCCTTACTCCACTTCACACCCTCATGTTTGATTTCTCCGGCACCATCATCTACCCTGAAGGACAAATCTTCCTATCGATTACTTTTGGCACGGCACCAGGACAGATCAATTTTGTGGTTTGCTTCATGGTCATCAATGGAATGTTTGGGTACAACTCCATCATTGGCCGAGGAATCTTGGGAGTGCTAAAAGGAGTCCCCTCGTTCTATCACCAAAACTTTAAATTCTCCACTTCACACATAGTAGGAGAAGTCACACTACAAGAAAAGACGCGATTAGGAACGAAATTTTGAGACCAAAATTCATTCCATCTCAAATCTTCTTAAATTGGTACCAAATTCATCCCAAATTTGAGACAGATTACAGACGTATATTATTTTCGCCCCTAATTAGGGATGAACAAAAAATTCATCCCTAATCTGTGCCAAATTTGAGATTGGTTTATTATCTATCTCAAATCTTTATATACTTATCATCAAAATCATAGCTCAACATTATTTTCAAGAAATAAAGAAGGAAAGGAGTGGCAGAAGCCAGACAAAGATGAGAAACAAAAGAAGAAAAGAAGAAAAGAAAAGACGTCCGGCTTCAATGGACAGTCGCTGAAACGAGATTCAGGAGCTCAGAAAATACTCGGGACCATTGCCGAACGAACAAGATAGAAGCTCGGACAGCAAGATAGGTTAGTCGATCGGTCAACCCCCACAAAATGAGAAATGAGCACAAATGGGTCTAAACAAATAAAAATGGGCCAAAAGATGCTAAGAAATGAAATCGGCACGATGAAATCGGCACGCAAACAGCTGTGCCGATAGCATCTGGGCGCGCCGGGAGGAACTTGCGCCGAGAATGACTCGCGCCAAATGAAATCGGCGTGCAAATAGCTGCGCGGATAGTATCAGGGTGTGCCGAGAGGGACTTGCGTCGGGAAGGACTTGCGCCGATGGTATACCTCTATATAAGTAAGCCATGTGCTCATAAAAAGAGAGGCCATGGAGAAGAAGAAAATGGGAGGGCTAAAGGGACGAAAAAGAAAAGAGAGCCACCGAAGTATTCTAGAAGAGTTGCAGAAGGAGACTGAGAGAAGAAGAAGAGAGGAAAGTAGGCCGTCGGAGCATCTGTACAAGGTGGGTTGCCACCGGTCGGAGGCCCTTAGGGGCTACAATCTCCCCTCCCCAATTTGTCATTCATTTGTGTTTTCTCTGTAGTTTCCTCTTCCTCAAAGATCTATTTGTCCGTGGATTTGTTTACATTCTCTTTGTAACACTTTGCCTCAAAGGCATGATGTAACATCATGAAGGTGAATACAATAGTGAGAGTTGATGTGTACATCTTTGATGTTCTGTTCTCCTTCTATTAATAGCTGTTTTATTTCTCCTATATGCATTGATTATCTCTCCGGCTAGAGAACTGCTGAGCCGACCAGAAGCTCCGATGAGAGTCACCGAGTCCCTCCACCATGTTAGGTGCTCATTCATGATTTTCTGTTTATTTATATCTTCTTTAACCTGTTTAAGTTCGGAAGCCCATCATTGGTTGATAAACCCCTCATCAGGATGCCAGAGACCTGTGGAATTATGGCATGGCCTCTGGTTGTCCCCGTATATGAACGAGGGATACTATGCGTGTGTTTCTCGCTGTCATTTTATTCTGTACGAAGGTTTTAAACAGATCGACTAACCCCTCAATGAGGTTGCGGAGACCTATGAAGCCATCATATGGCCTCTGTTCGTTTCAAAAGGGGGAATACTACGTCTGTTTGGTGTTCCACAATTTGCTCTCAGATTTTATTTGTGGATGGAGGATTTCCCTCAATGGTCCATGAATTTCTTGTCTCCCAAAATCCCTGAAAAATCCTAGGAATAGAGTTTCATTGAATCCCATCCAAAGACCTCCTCGGCGCGGGTTTCTCTCGGCACATGTGCCCTCTCTCGACACCTAAACCCTCGCGCCGAGAGCTGGCCTTGCCGAGAATGACCCCCCGCGCTGATAGCTTGTTGGCGCCAAACCCTTTCGCGTCAGGCACCCTTGTGCAGGGACCCCTCGCGCCGAGATGAGTGCGCCAAGAACCTCGTGCCGATCCCTTTTGCGCCAAACCTCCCCCGCGCCGGTTATCGTCACACCGAGACCGTCTTTCATCCCTTTGAGACACTGCAGGCCCCAATCTTCCAGTAGCCTGAATGAACCCCAGTCTCAATCTGAGCTTAAGACCCCGACCCCACCAAGCATCTTGTGAACCTTCATCATGTCATGTTACTCAGACCAACGGGAGTCAAATCAACGGGGTTTCACCCCTACATTTTTCGGATGAACCTCGATATTCCTTCCTGACCCCACCGAGCCACGGAGTTTTGCCGCTGCATGTTCTCCCGCAATTCCTTAAAGGGGGTATTAATAAATCGCCTTACGGCGTACATTGTCCCATTATTTCTCGGCTCCTTCGATTTTCGGGCTCCGATATGCCCGTTCATTACGGATTCTGTCTAGGCACTTCGTGGACGGTTTCCTATATACCCCTTAGCATATTCCGGGTACAGGGGAGATGTTGCCGGATTTTTGCCAGACAGAACCGACCCACATGCCTGGTTCTCCCCTCCCTTGACTCGCTATCAACCAGGGCTCTTCCCAGCCTCTTTCCACCCCATTTCCTCCCCTCATCTCCCCATGTTCAACCCCTTCTTCCACTGCTACCCAGGCAGACTCAACAGTAAAGCCATCGACCAAATTGCAATGATGACCATGGCGCCCCTGAGGGCCACCTGGTGACAAGGCCTGCATCAGAGGATTCTACTCCAAGCAAGCTTTCCAACAAGTGGTTGTGCACCCCCTTTCGAGGTTGGAGCTGGTCAGGAGACATGTTTCCGTTAAGCTGTGCAAATCGATTCCGGCTGCTGACAGAGGCAAGTTGCAGAAGCCCTCCTGCCCTCTTCCTCAGGAGTCTGGTCGTGATTTTCTCCGATAAGAAGGATTCCATTCAAAAATCAGAGCACCCTATCAGGCCATTTTCCCCGGCGTGCATAGGCTGCTCACCCCACGCCCAGGAGTTTTGCATTAGTTGGATTGCAGGAGCCACCATTTTGTCCTCTGGTGCCTCCAGCTCATCACCTTTGGTGTAGGCTGACCCTGGAGCCCCCTCTTCGACTCAACACTAGTCTCATCTCATTCCGACAGCAAGGTTGAGTGGACCTACCCCAACAAGGCTCCCCTCTCCTGTCGGCGTCCCAGGCTGTGGAACCTTGTGAGAGTGGACGGCATAGGCGCTCCTCACCTCAGATTGTGTTCATTCCAGATTTGGATCATTCCTGAGGCATCCTTCTTCCTGTCAACTTCGCCCTGACCCAAACCAGCATTAGGCCAACAAGATCTAGCCTGGGTGAGTCGGTTCGAGTTTGTTGTTCCTCCACTCAGTCTGACCCGATCGGCATCCAGAAGCTGCCATCAAGTTGTTTGGGTGAGTTCGACAAAGATTTTCTGTGGAGGCACACAAGACTCATCATTATTTTAGTCAAAAGTGGTCCCTCCTCGATCCAATATCCCAACCCAGAGTACTACCCCGAACAAGAGCCCTCTAGTCAGCAGTAGGTGCAGTCTGTGCAGTCCCGCGGGATATAGCATCCTCAGCCCTTCCGAGCTTTGAGCGGGGTGATTCTTCTTCCTGGTGTCCCACAAGTCGAGCAGCGATCCAGCAGCGCTGACCTCATCTCCATCGGTCGTTAGAGCAGGAAGTACCATGGCTGACAAGCCACAGCTACTTGACAGGGCAGACAGAGTGCCCGATAGTGTAGACTGAAGATCCGGTTGCGCCCCCGCATCCGATTCCCTTCCCCCACGTCTGATTCCCTTCCCCGCCTAGCCGGATGAGCCCCCCTCCCTACGTGGAGGTAAATTTTAGTTGTAAACTTAATTTCCCCACCCCTATGCCAACCCTCCTACGAGAGGTGTAGTTTTGTATTAAAATTATCACAGGTCAAGTGGCCTCGGCGCAGCGTGCGAGTTGTGTCCCACGCTTCCCCACCCACCTTCATCTCTCATCAGAATCAGTGTCTTCACATCGATCAGGTGAGCGTTTGGACCCCTCCCCCTGTTGGTTGACTTTTGCTTGTCTAGTATCGCATCCTAATGCCCATCGGATGATGAGGTGAGCGCCTGCTCCATATTTTACATATTGTGTTCCCACCATAGAGTGATAGGTGAGAGCCACCCCACACCCACGCCCATGGCATGCCGGCCTCCCACAAGTTGGGAATCCCAACCCCTTAGGGGTATAGCCCAAGCAAAGCCACGTCCCCAAGAATGTCAAGGTCCAACCCCGGTCCCTCTCCACGATCCTCGGTTTGTCTGCTAGAGATAGTGTGCACTGCGTGAGTGGGCCCATCGGCGTGAGTCCAAATACCCGTCCATGTGTGCTTGCGGGTCTAGGTCCTAGGCATGTCAAGTCATCCCCGCATCACCCCTGGCCGTGCCACATCAGGGTTGCCCTTAATGAGCGGGGAGGACTGCTAAACTCCTAGTGCAGGGTTCTCATAGCCAGAGGATACTGCAATAGCAAGCCTAAAGGCTCTTTTAAAGATCAGCTAGGATAAAGGCCTAGACTACCACTCTTGACTAAGTTAAGAAGCACTTCATTTTGAAAATTGTGCATGAAGATGCAAACCTACGCAAATATGTTACCTTGCGTCCTTGCTGAAGTAGCTGCCGGAGGCGATCTTGATCATCATGGGATTTGTCCTTAATTGGCAGAAAGGAATTAAGAAGCAAGGAGTTACAGTTGCTTAACAAGAAGGAGTGGTGCCAAGACCTGACTCAAACGAAGAAGGAAAAAAGGATAAGAGGTGAGGGCTAGAACTCCATCACTAAGGCACGGAGACCCTGATCATATGAATGGTCTACAGAAAGAAAGGGAATCAAGAGGAGCAGTGAGGACTGAAGCCTCGAAAGCAATGGGAGAACAAGCAGATGCCCAAAGCAGTGGATGTAGAAGAAGTTGGGTTAGACTCGAGATCGGGAGGAATTATGAGGAGAAATTGGTAAATGGAAAGAGGAGGATCTAGAGGGTCCGGAGGCAAAGGGAGAGGAGAATCATGATGGGTAGAAGAATCCAAAGGTTCTGGGGTAGGATAATAGCAAGGGATGCGGTGCCCTAGGAAAAGGTGTGGGAAGAGATGATTTAAATGAAGAAGAGAATGAAGGACGCGATGTCCCGGAGGAGTAGAAGGGTGGATCGAAAGAAAGAAAGGAAGTCCAAAGGTTGCGGAGGATTAGGATGAGGAGGGACACGATGTCCTGGGAATAAAGAGAGGGATAAAGAATCCTAAGGCTTCAAAGTATGAAGATAGGAAGGGGCGTGATGCCCAAGGGGATTGGAGGTAAGATAAGACAAAAAATCAGGAGGTTCCAGAGGAATAGGATGAGAAGGGGCATGACGCCTAGTAGGAAGATAGAGATCAGGAGGTTTCAGAGGAATAGGATGAGAAAGGGCGTGATGCCTTGTAGGAAGATAGAAATCTGGAGGTTCTAGAGGGATAAAATAGGAATGGGCACGATGCCCTGGGAGAAAATAGAAATTTGGAGGTTCTGGAGGTAAGGGTAGATGATAAGAGGAAAGATGGAGATGATCCGGAGGTTCCAGAGGAAGGAAATAGAAAAGGGCGCTATGCCCAGCAGTAAGGAGAATGGAGGGAGCGCGGTGCCCGACAAGGAGAGATAAATCCGGAGGACCCAAATATGGGGGTATAGAGGGGTGCGATGCCCGAAGAGGGTGGTCTGGAGGTTTCAGAGGAGTTAAGTAGGAATGGGCACGATGCCCCGGGAGATCCGGAGGTTCCAGAGGAAAAAAATAGAAAAGGGCATGATACCCTAGAAGGTCCGGAGGTTCGACAAGGAGAAAGTAGTGAGGGGCATGATGCCCAAGGAGAGAAAAATTTGAATGATCTAGATACAAGAGATGGGAGGGGGCGTGATGCCCTGAGAGAAGATTGGAGGGGGCGCGATGCCCGGTAAGTATAAGAGGTCCCGGTCATCCCGAAGATGGAGATGAATAAAAAGGAGGATGTGGAGGATTCGGAGGTTCCGGAAGGCAGTGAAGATATGGGTTCAGAAGCCCGGGGAAGAAGAATTGCAATGAATGCAATGTAATGGATGCAGGGAATGCATCGAATGCATGGGATGCATGGGATGTAAGGAGAGGATCCTCCTTCCCAACCCGTGAGTGGCCCATAAGGTGATAGATGAAAATGTGGATGAAATAGAATAGAGAGTGGGTAAGGTAGCGGAAGGCCCTTTAGCGAAAGAATGCCTGCCCCTCCATAGCAATGAAAGTGTACAGCCAAACGGCCCACAAGATAAGATTAATACCCATGATGAAGCTTCAATAGTGAATGATAACTCCCTTGGAGGGCAATAATGTGAGGGGGTTGGAATGTTGGAATGGAAAGTTTCATCTTGCCCAAGGATTACGTGCTATGAAGAGCATTGAATAAAATGGGCATTCGCCCCTTGTATGGAAGAATGAGTTTGCTATTGGAGGGTTGAAACAAGGGGTGCCCTGCCCGGCCTTTGGGCATGGACTTACATGGCATCAAATCTTGACATTCTCTTTTAGCGAGCATCGGCGGGGACTTGGCCTCTTCAACCATGCCCAACAGAAGAACGTGGATTGACATCTGGTAAATAAAGTCTTGCATCATGAATAACATAAGTGAGGCCAACTCCTTCTTACCTGGCTCTTGAACATTCTCTTCAGCATAAATATTTGTAATAATACACCGACTCTGAGTGGTAAAAGAAGGCGAAGCAGAGGCGAAAGGCTCCATTGATGGTGGAGGTGTAATGGAAGGTGTTGGAGGAAGGACAAGTGGAGGTTCAAACACGTCAAACTTCTCCCCTTGCTCGGAAGTGGATGGGGTTGGCTTGAATGCAAAAAGGAGTGGACCCTACTTAGGATTAACCATGAGTTTGGGTAAAAGGATAGGTGGAGGGATAGGCAAAGTCAGCTTTGAGGTCGTAGGTCTAGTGGTTAGCTGAGGAGGTGGCAATGGGGAGTTAATTGGAGAAGGTTTGGTGGTGGGTTCGGCGGAGGCCGATGGCGTGGAGGTTGATAGAGGTATAATGGGGAGAGGTTTAGTGGGATGTTCGGCGAGGGCCGGTGTTGTGGAGGTTGATGGTGTAGGAGTTGGGGGTATAATACTGGAGGGTTTGACGTGTTGGAAACGTCAGATTTAGGTGGTAGTGTGAGAGGTTTGAATGGTAGTGTAGATAGATTAATGTACCCCGACCCTTTTAACTAACTATGCTAGTCTATGCATGAAGCATGAAACATGAACATGACTAGAGTCCTACCTATCTAGGGGTTTGATTGCGTGCTATATGTGCCCAGTGATGAGAACGTCGTCTATATAAAAGGGGTAGATTGTAACACCCTCAAATATAGCTAAGTTGTACTCTATATCATCGAGGCACCTTTTGAAGTATTAGCTCAGTTCTTCTAAAGAACTTTGAAGTTAAACGTGCTTAATGGGAAGTAGCACTAGGATGGGTGACCTACTCGGGAAGTCCCCCATTCTACAGCCGATCCCTATCAGAAAGGGATAAAATCGTGAGGCTAGTAAGCCAAAGCGGATAATACCTCGACGGTATAGAGTACGGGGCGTGACATGTCCGGCACAAGGCCTCATGCCCTTGCTGACATTTACACGTTATCGCTATTACAGACCTTACATTCCAATTAGTGCCTAAACAATTTTCCTTGCATTGGCATTATCTTCTTGACAACAAGTATACCTTTTTCGATACAAGGCCTCGTGCCCTAGCTGACATTTACACATTATCGCCGTTACGGACCTTACATTTGATTCGAGGCCTAAACTATTTTCCTCACTTTGGCATTATTTTCTTACCAACGAGTATACCTTGTCTGCTGCAAGGCCTCGTGCCCTATCCGACATTTACACATTATCACCGTTACAGACCTTATGTTCGAATTGGCGCCTAAACTCTTTTCCTTTCGTTGGCATTATCCTCTTGCCAACCAATATACCTTGTCTAGCACAAGGCTTCGTGCCTCAGCCAACGTCGACACAGTACCGCCATTACAGACCTTACATTCGAATCAGTGCCTAAACTCTTTTCCTTGTAGTGGTATTAGCTTTTTGCCAACGAATGTACCTTGTCCGACGCAAAGCTTCGTGCCCTAGCCGACATTCACATATTATCGCCATTATGGACTTTACGTTCAAATCGGCACATATACTCTTTTCCTTGAGTTGGAATTATCTTCTTAGCAACAAACATACCTTGTCCAGCACAAGGCTTCATGCCCTAGTCAATATCTACACATTATCACCATGCGAACAAATGAAGCAGTTAGCATTGAGCATCATACACTGACCCGCCATCATACTGTTATCTTCCAGATTCATTTTTAAAAAATGGGGCTTACAATAGAGGTGTCCTGCAAGACTTGTTCTGATATTTTAGGCTAGGGCAAAAATTGCTATAACCTATCTGCGGTCAAAACCCAAAAGACCGCTGTAGGTAAAACTAGGTACCCCGCCATGGGAAAACCCAGAAGGGCTCACGAGCAAAAGCAAGAGGCGACTAGCTCTGGCAAAAACCCAAAAGGGCGCTTGGGTTTGTAATGTGGCAATCAGAATTTCCTTTCTACATTCATCCTTATGAAATTTCGAATGGGACACTTATCACAGGCCCCACCAAAAATCTACATTTCTTGAACCGTTGGCTCGAACCTTCCGTCCCCGTTGATAAACAAACCTACCTTTGCTTTGGCATTTAGCCAAATGCCGATGAATAAACCAATGCTAATGCTCGTCATTGTCGGTGAGATCGGTGAATATACCGTTAACCTGGACCTTTCATCCTTGTTAATGATACAACTACCTTTGCTTCGGCATTTAGCGAATGTCGATGAACAAACCAACGCTGATCCTCATCATCATCGGTGAGATCAGTGAATATACAATTAACCCAGACCTTTCGTCCCCGCTAATGATTAAAAATACCTTTGCCTCAACATTTAAGGAATGTTGATGAACAAACCAACGCTAATCCTAATCATCATTGGCGAGATCGGTGAATATACTATTAACCCAAACCTTTCGTCCTCGTTAATGATTAAAACTAACTTTGCTTCGGCATTTAGCCAATGTCGATGAACAAATAAATCCTGATCCTCATCATCATCGATGAAATTGGTGAATATACCATTAACTAGGACCTTTCATCCTTGTTAATGATTAAACCTACCTTTGCGTTGGCATTTAGCCAATGCCGATGAACGAACCAACATTCGTCCCTCTCATTATCAACAGGATCAGTAAACATGCTGTTGGCCTGGGCCTTTCGTCCTCACCGATTAAACCCCTTCTTGCTTTAGCATTTGACCAATGTCGATGAATGAACACACCAACATCATCACACAATTGTTTAAATCGGCTAAGATTTTCTTAAAATTTTACAATCACCCAATTTACCCCCCTCTTGGGTGTCATTGATCGTGAGACTTCATATCTTCTTTTGCCTGCTCTTCTCAGCGGTCAGGGCTTTCATCGAGGCCAACATCAACCGCTCCCTGGGGTCTTTATGTTTAGACCCCCATCGCTCTGGTTCCTCTTCCCGAGTGACTTGCTTGCCCTTGTCTTGGGCAGAAGAGGAGCCTTCAGGGACCGGAAGGACGTTTGCAATGACTGTTCCTACTTGGTCATCGACCTCAAGTTCCACAGATGCTTGATGATCCTCATCAACACAACGTCTCAACTCTACCAACCAAAAGCGAATAATCATCAGGAAGCTTAACTAGTCGACAAATGGATGTACAATATAAAGTGCCAAGATCCTTACCGTCGGGAGGCAGCGTACGGCATAGGTAATGCTCAATATTGGCCAGAGTCATTAGCACCACAGTCGACTGTCGATTACCCTAAAGAATCTTAATCTCCTCCTCAATCTCTAAGGAGATCGTCGAATGCTTCGCAGGGAATATAGGCTGATACTTCAACTCAGTGGGAAAGTTCCAACTGACACCCTTGGTGGGCCCTACTCAAAAATATTAGATTTTTCACCCTTTGTGTGAAGAATTCCGAGGGGAGAGGGTAACACAATTCATCCCTCTCCTGGCCTGAAGAAAAAAGAAACCCTTCTTGGCATGGGTGTGCTCCTTCAGCTAATAAAAAGCGTGAAGGA
Source organism: Amorphophallus titanum (assembly GCA_024336825.1). Classification (NCBI taxonomy): domain Eukaryota; kingdom Viridiplantae; phylum Streptophyta; class Magnoliopsida; order Alismatales; family Araceae; genus Amorphophallus; species Amorphophallus titanum. The sequence goes on along the minus strand of JANBPO010001418.1, from coordinate 125,649 downwards.
GGTCGAGGGAAGTGGCGACGCCGCACAAATCGAAAAGAGTAATAAAAGAAAAAATGAAGGTGTAGGAGTTGGAAACCAATTAAATGGGAGCCAGCTAGTAAAATCCCAACAAATTGACAACAATTGGGTGAAGAGGAAGGCGAAAGCCACACTTCCAGGCCAGAGGAAAGATACAAAAAAGGCCTGAATGAGTGCAAAGACTAGACTCATGGGATTTAGCTGGGGAGAAGAAGTACCACCATGAAAGTTTGAAGTGAATCTCAATGTCCTTCACCTTCTGCTCGGTCAGCTCGCTGTGGAGATGTTGGCTGGGCGTTGGGCCTGAACTTCCCGCCTCCTACTCGATTTCCTGAACGTCGGCTCCTTCATGCTTCGCCATGGAAGATGGGAGTAAAGAAGAAAGAACGTTGGAATCTGACGAACTGGCAAGAGGAGGAAGCTGGAAAATCGCCTCTGTTGTAATCTTTGCTAACTCTGCGAAAGCTCTGGCTAACTCCTGCTCCCTCTGACTGTTCGCTCGGAGCATAAATCCCACTAAGGACCCGCTGAAGTAAAAAGGGAGGAAAAGTCCTAAACGAAGGAAACGTGGAACGCAGGAAGGCTAGGTATTTATAGGCCCTCAACGACCCTGAGAAGAACCACCGTGACGTTTTGAACTCCAAGAAGGGCATCCCTGAACCAACGAATATACATCATCATCATGCTCGAGCCCCCATATGCTAGGGTAGTGGCATTAATGGCCTCTAAAACCTTGAAGCAGGGATAGCTCGCAATGGCCAATCCCCATCCGAGCCACAGCTCCAACCCAGACATCTTCTCCTCTCCGAGCCTATCCCTAGGGTCAGGAGTAGGGGGGCAAGTGGAGAGGGATAGATTTGCGGCCCAAAGAATATGTAGTCAAATACAGCCCAACAAAACCCACAGAGCCCAATGAGTGATGGCCCCCTTATTGGGCCCACTCATCGAGAGGCCCAATTCACTTAGGCTGATATAGCCTATGAATCTCTCAGGCTTTCTGGCTCAAGGGCCCGAGTAACTGTACCTCATGTCGCTCGGGGAATACCAAAGGGTCAACCAGGCGTAACTGATCGGGGGAAGTCCCGAGATTAAGAGTTTGGTAAGCATCCCTAAACGGTTCGCTTCTGAGGGATAACACTGTAATGCCTTGGATCCTTCGGATCAGAATTAGAGAGCTTTCGGACGCTTTCGTGGGTCCCAAATTGTATTTTATGATCCACGCGAGTTTTTCCCCTATATAAGTTATGGAATCCCGTGGAGAGTGAACCATTGAGTTTTGAGACTCTGGGACACTACAGATGCGTTGTACTCTTTCTGAAGATTAGGTGCCGCCCATTTTATGAACTGCTAAAGGCGGGGGCCAAATTTGAATGGAATCAAGACTGTCAAAAGGCCTATGAGGAATTGAAGGTTTATTTGTCCAATCCCCCGGTTCTGTAACCTCCTATCCCTGGGAAACCCCTAATCCTATACATTTCTGTCATTGAGGACTTCATAGGAGCTGTCCTGGCGCAATTGGACGATGAAGGCAAAGAATGGACAGCTTATTACCTCTCTAGGTTGTTTAACCCGGTAGAGGCCAAGTACACTGCCATGGAGAAAACTTGTGCCGCATTAGTCTGTGTAGCTCAGAAGCTCAAGCACTACTTTCTAGCCCACCAGGTTAGGTTGATCTCTAGAATGGACCCGATCCGTTATCTCTTAGAAAAGCCTGTCCTCTCTAGTAGGTTAGCTCGTTGGCAGAGCTTCCTCTCCCAATTCGATATCACCTTCGTCGTTCAAAAGGTAATCAAAGGATATGCCATCGCTGAGCATCTCGCCCACCTATCCATTCCCTGCACTGATTCTATCCAGGATGAGTTCCCCGATGAGCATCTTGTTGTCCTCGCCCATCATCCCTTCTGGTCTCTGCACTTCGAAGGTGCCCTCAATTCACAAGGCCGAGGGATAGACGCCGTTCTCCTCACTCCGAAAGGAGTGATGATCCCTCTTACATATCAGCTCCCTTTTTCTACTATCCATAACATTATCGAGTATAAGGCCCTCCTAGCCGGAATGAAGCAAGCTCATCTGTTAGGCATGCATTATTCAAACATTATAGGAGACTCTCAGCTTGTTCTATGCCAAGTTCTGTCGACATACCACACTCGTTACCCAAAGCTCAAGCCATATCAAGATTTAGTCACTCTCTTGGCTAGGCAGTTCCGTAAACTGATTTGCATTCACACTCCTTGATCTCAAAATATCCTCGTCGATGCACTAGCATCACTTGCTTCCTCCATATCTTTTCCTCTCAATTAAAATACTGAGACTATCATCGTCCAGAGATTGGACGCCCCTTCTCTTCAGGATCCTTAGTTCGATAACCTTCGGAAGTCTGTAGAGGAGAAGGCTGAGAAGAAAGATCTGAAGGAGGTGTCCTTGATGGAACTAGAGAAGATTTTGGAAGAAGAAGAATTGCCATAGTATCATGAAATTGAGCAATATTGCAAAGATGGATCATTCCCGGACACGGCGAATGCCGAATAACGTAAGGCCATCCGAAGAGCCGCCTCGATGTATACCCTTGTCACTGGGAAATTTTATAGGCACGCCCTTAATGGAGTTCTTATGAGATGTCTAGACGACGATGTGGCTTGGAAAGTAGTTGAAGCAACCCATTCTAGTGAATGTGGGGGTCATGTTAATGGCTAGGCTCTAGCAAAGAAGATCCTTAGGCAGAGTTATTACTAGCCCACTCTAGAGGAAGATTGCTCCCTCTATGTCTGAAGGTGTCTTAAGGGCCAACTCGACGGCGATAAGATTCACACTCCTGCTTCATCGCTCCATCCTCTCTCTGCTCCTTGGCCATTCTCCATGTGAGCTTTTGACATTATAAGCTCACTAGGTGATCCTAATTCTCAGACCAAATAGAAATCTTTTATCTTGATCGCCACTGAGTACTTCACTAAGTGGGCTGAAGTTGAGGCGTATATGGAGATCAAAACTACCATAGTTTGCCGCTTTATCATGAGGAATATCATTTCGCGGTTTGGAGTGCTAAGCAGTATCGTCACGGACAATGGGCCTTAGTTCGTGTCACAAGAGCTCCAGGACCTCTGTAAGAAGTGCAATATTGCACTACACCATTCATCTCCCTATTACCCTCAAGGCAATGGTCAAGCCGAAGCCACTAATAAAACCCTTCTTAAAATCATAAAGAAAATGTGTGAATCTCACAAATTTTCTGATTGGCCTGAGTGATTGGTGGAGGCTCTATGGGCTTACCGCACTTCTGTCCATACCCCTATGGGGAAAATCTTCTATGCTCTCACTTACGGGATGGAGGCGGTGCTCCCATATGATATCTTGATCCCTTCCCTAAGGGTGCAGCTCGATAAGGAACTTAATCTCGATGGACGTCGGGAGGCGTTACTCATACAATTGGAGCATGAGAGTCTCGTCACGTGACGGGAGTACTGCTCACTAGAAGTAAGGCCGAATGCGTCCCCTGATGACTTAGTCAGCACCTCAGGTGTCTCCCTACTCGCCCCAGGTAGACACTGAGACACTGTACTAGTAACCATAGAATAAGGGTCTAGTTGGGGCCGTGCTCGTCAGCACGTATTCGAGATCCCCGACCATGTGTGCACACACTAACTGACTGCACTACGTTAGGCCCTCTAGCTGGTTTTCCTCTCGGCCCGGACTCGAGCTACTACAGTGGGAGGCCCTACGACAACCAACCTAAAAAATGTCTCTCCAGAGTGTAGCGCTCCACCCACTCCCTGGTGGGTAAGCACATGCTTGCCCAAGAAAGCTATGATTAGTGGGGGGTCACTAAGTGGATGACTCTCAAAAGAAACCATTAAAATATGGATAGGCTATGCTCTAACCTGTCATAACTAGCTTAAAAAATGGGTGGCACGATGCCACCGGACTCTGGGCAGTCCACTAGACCTATTAAATCCAACGGCCCTTGAGTCGCAGGACTCAAGGTCAAGGCCATTGCACAGGACAGCTCCATGCCGTCAATCTAGCTTATCCCTTGGTCAAAAACCATTGTAAAATAATTATTAGGGTGGGTCACGACCACCAACCCTAATCCCTTTCCAAAGGGAAGTTAAGAAACCTTCCAACCCCAGGCTGGGTGACTGAACTCACAATCTATGGGCCACACACATGGCCCACATGGAAATCACTTTTTGAAAAAGCAATCGACGTGCGGGAATGGCCCTCCGCACTTAGGCCAATGCACGGGGAGTTGATTAAGCGTAACACGAAAGCCTGGAACACAAGAGGGTCACCCAGACCCTTATAACCCACAGGCACACTAATCGAGATAACACGGTACCTCCGGACACTTAAAAATGTGGTCACGGTCCCTACGGGATGGTTGGGACAACCACAGGGCCAAATATCAACCATTGGGTCTCAACCGGGTGGACCAGGGGCCAAACGGGCCAATAGGCTGCTGGTTGGTTGACCAATCCTCAGGGGTTGGTCGACCAACAGGGGTCAGTCAACCAACCTAACTTGGGCGGTCGACCGACCCATAGCAACGGGGTGCTCTGCCCTGGTCAGTTGATCGAACCAGGCCGGTCGGTCGACCGAACTGGGGAAGACCCCCATCTCGTGCTGAATGCCTAATCGATCGACTGAACTGCCTAAGTCGGTTGACTGAAAATGGCAGAGAACCCTCAGATCCCCACCTAGGGGTCTGATTGCATGGCCCAATCGATCCCAATCGATGGGGATTACAATGGGGACCATTCCCCGAGTCCCAAACATTGAATGGCAAGGAAATAAATGGAAAACCTCGCTCAATCCTACGAATCAGTCGCATGCCCTAAAACCATAGTTTTCACCCCCAATGAGGAATAAAGCCACTCTCGGCTCACCTTGGCCTACTAAATCGCAGGGAAATGAAATACATAAGCTAGGAAGCTGTCCCCCTACCACCACCGAAGATTACGCACACCGTAGACACCGATCCTTCGCAAAAATGCCGTTTAAACTTTCACCGATGCCCTGAACTCATGAATAGGGAATATCATAACACCGCCCCTTGATTCGTGACCCATCCCCACACTTCACACCCTCACGCCGTCCCTACCTCACCCTCCTCCGCCACCATCAGCCACCCGGGGGAGAGGGGGAGAGAAAGAGATGAGAGAGAGGGAGAAGGAGAGAATGAGAGATGGGGAGAGAGTAGGGGTGAGGGGTTATATTTATAAGGGAAAATTTGAGATCTTTGATATCTAAACAATATAAAAAATAGGGCAAAATGCTCCCCACAATTCTCCGAAAATGCACAATGCACCTGCAATGTCCTGGAACTCGACAACACATCGGTTCACCCTACGTAGGGTTCCCAAGGCTCGACAGCCGAAAACACATGTAAACCACAAATCTCACTACGGGATCTGCAAAGGCGCTCCGAGACCCACGGATTTAGATTTGAAAATTTTGGGACATTACACAACAAGTGGGCTTTGGTCCCATGATGCTAGTCTGGCCATAGGATGGCCAGCTAGCTCCGAAGAGGGGGGGGCATTTTGGGTTTAAAAGCTTTACACCATTACACCAAAATAAGTGGGGGAGTGTCTCATGTCTTTTAACTTGAAAGGGTGCACGATATCTCCTTTTAACTCAACCAGGGTATTGACCCTTGACCACTATTGACCGTGGGGTTTAATAAACTCTTTTTACCCTTTACCCTCCATTTTCACTTTCGATTCTCTTTCATTACGCCTGTGCCCGCCGGCTTCGCACAACCCCTTGAGCGCTGCATTCAAGAGGTCGACAGCTCTCGACCCTCCTCTGCACCTCTGCCACGAGGAGTCTCCATTCCTGGTATCTCCTTCTTGCTCCTCTCACCGCGCCTCCTCCTCCATCGTCTCTTAGTGCCCTATTTCCACGATGGTGCCACCGGTCACCAGAGGAAAGAAAGTGGAGACTGCCACAGAAGGGAAGAAATCCGCTTCCGAGTCCATCACAAAAGAACCACAAACGAAGTGGATCCATGATCGGTTGGATGCACAGACAGAGACACAATCCTCCGCTGCCGTACATGTACCTGCTAAGAAGCCCAAAACGGTCGTCCGCAAGAGTTCAATAGGGCAGGACCAGCTTGCTAAGAAGCAAAAAATGGTCGTCCGCAAGAGTTCAATAGGGTTGGACCAGCCTGCTAAGCAGAGTAGGAACAGTCTACTAAAAAGAAAAAATGGAAAGAAGCTGCTTGCAAAAGAAAAAGGGAAAGAAATCGAGGAACCCTCTTACTCAGATATACCAGATGCGTACCAGCCTCTAGAAAATGACCCCTCTCACATCATATTTCCTCGGTATGTTGATTTCTCTTACCAGCAGATGCTTAATAATTTTCCTAAATTATTACCAATGGTTGAATTTCAAGGATGGGTTGAGTTTATGAGCACACATACAGTCTATTACCCTAGGCTAGTGCGGGAGTGGTACGAAAACCTATGGCTTGACACAGATGGTCAGGTATGGATTGAAGTTCAAGGTGTCTCCATTCCTGTGAAACCACGCCTATTTTAAAAGGCATGGCACATTCCCAATGATGGACTGAACGAACATGACTGTTCTTATGATTTGGAAGAAGCTTACACAATTGCAGCAGGGAAGCATATCACATCGGATACACATATCACAACAGTTAACACTAACCATTTTCTTCTATTATAATGACTTGTGCATCACATGCTTACCACAATGATTACACCACAAGGTGGAGGCAGAAGTAGACTTACAGAGACACAAAGGTTCTTACTCTACTGCATGTTCAAGAACATGAAAATCTGCCTTCCTAACATAATTATGAATGTGATGCATGGCTGTCTTTGGAAAAAGAGAAATTTGCCGTATGCTGCTTGCTCCCTTAAATGCCATATTCATCAAGGCTGGAATCTCACTGGAAAATGAAACAGTCATCTGCATTCCAAAGTCCAATGTCTACTGTCAGAGGTTCATTGAAATATATATGCATTTCAAGAAGAAAGGAGACAGAGTGGTCAGAGATCTTCCTGGCTATGAGCAGTAGGCAGACCAAGCTCCAGTTTGTGAAGACGTGCAACCTCTAGAAGTGCAGTCTACCGAACTGTAGGTCGCTCAGGACACCAACATTGGTGCTATTGTACCTTTTGGGACTCTTCCACCTTCTTCACCTCCTCAGGTATACATTGAGTCTGATGCACCACCTAAGTTCCATACTCAAACATCTGCACCAGACCGAGCAGGAACAAGTTCAGATACTCCTCTTCATCCATCTGTGATGCAATTTTTACAAGAACAATTTGCTACAATGAAGTCTGCAATTCTTCAGCTCAGGCACAATCAAGAACAAATGCAAACTCAAATGAATCAAGTCTATGAACAAAATGGACTCATCATGAAAGAGCTGAAGAAGATTCGTATAGAAATAATGCTGCACACTACCAAGCTTCAAGAAGACATTCAAGGGCTATCCATACAGCACATAAAGCTACAAGATGAGACTACTCATATCAACTCACAACTAAGTTCCCTCTGTTCTCACTACACTGTTGGCCCTAGTTCTTTATCCGACACTACCACTACAGTGACAGCTCAGTTTGATAATTTGTACAACACTATGCAGCACTGGGTTATGGATATGAACACTAATTATCCATTAACCAAATGGCCCTCAAATGGCCTACAAAAAGGAATCTGGAATAAAAATAATGATTAAATCCTACCTCATAACTGGGACTCCAAGCTGTCTCCAAGCCACAGTGATGCTGCATAGCTCGAGTAGCACTTTGCATCCTGTGATGTCGATCAATAGCTCGTTTGTCCTCACCATCATCCCGCCCTTGAGGGCACTCCATCTGTGAGTCAGCATCCAAGTTGCATAGAATCTATACCATCAACTGCGGAGCTGCTTCTCTAATATAGTGAACAACCAACTGGCTCAGAAGAAGGCAAAGCCAAAGTCCCGTCGCTAGGCAAAGTAAGACAATAACATGTCTACGAGGCCCTTGAAGTTGAAGAAGATGATGAAGGCTTCGTCGACCTACAATTGGATCATTCGAAAATAGAAGATGGCAGACAAGCCACTATCGACGAATTAGTCAAAATAAACATCAACATGAAGGATGACCCTAGGCCAACCTTCCTTAGTGCCCTCTTGCCACCCGAAGAAAGGGGAGAATACATAAAACTACTTCAGGAATTCTGAGCCTACTTTGCTTGGAATTACAAAGAAATGCCATGCCTTATCCCTGCAGTTGCCTAGTATATCTTGACCATTGACCCTAAGGCCGAGCCCATGAAGCAGTCACCTCGACAAATGAGGGCAGAATTAATAAGTCAAGTCTGCAAAGAGGTCGACAAGCTCATAGATGTTGACTTCGTAGCTGAAAATCAATACACTACATGGCTGGCCAACATCGTGCCTGTCAAGAAGAAGAACGACCAGATCAGGATTTGCGTGGATTTTCGAGATCTAAATAAGGCTTGTCCGAAGGATGATTTTTCGGTGCCAATCACCGAAGTCATGATCGACGCTACTACTGGCCATGAGGCCTTGTCATTCATGGATGGATCGTCTGGCTACAATCAAATTTGGATAGCTGAGCATGACCAAATCCATACAGCTTTCCAGTCGTCTAAAGGGATCTTCCATTATAAACGGATGCCCTTCGGCCTTAAAAATGCTTGCGCCACGTATCAAAGGTGATGATAAAAATATTCGACGAGTTGATCTATGACAAAGTTGAATGCTACATCAACGATTTAGTTGTCAAAATAAAGAAGAGGGAGGATCACTTGGTGGACCTCAAAATTATATTCAAAAAGTTGTGACAGCATGAGCTGAAGATGAACCCAATGAAGTGCACCTTTGGCGTTTCCAGTGGAAAGTTCTTGGGCTTCGTCGTTAGATACATGGGGATCGAAATAGACCCTGTCAAGATCAAAGTTAATCAGGAGCTGCCTCCTCCAAGAAACCTGACAGAATTGTAGTCATTGCAAGGCCGACTAGCCTATATCCACAGATTCATCTTCAACCTGTCCGGGCGGTGCCAGCCATTCCACAAGTTAATGATGAAGGATACACTGTTCTGCTGGAATGAAGAATGTCAAAAAACTTTTGACCAACTGAAAGAATACTTGAAGACCCCGTTAGTACTGGGGGCACCTGATAAATGGTGGCCGTTGATCCTATCAATAGCTGCCACCGAATACTCTCTGCGGGCAATGCTGGCCCAAAATAATGAGAAAGAAAAATGTTAGGTCTGCTGCTAGGAGGGAGCAATCACAGAAGCAAACCACATTTGGACAGTGATTTTTAGGTGGTTCGGTCTGCTACCCACAGACCTACGTCCACCCCTCACTCAATTCGAGTGAGGCTTCCCTTGCAAACGTAAGAACATAGAGAACACTCCACTACAACTGCTGTCAATCAACTTGAACCGAGGGAAACAAATCCCTCACCCTGATCTCGCACCTAGCAAAGATCAGATCCACTGCTACAAGCAGTGACCGGAGGAACCAATCCTCCCTTCTTCTGAAAATTTAGAAGGAACCGTGAACAACACCCAGCCGCTCATAAACCCATAGGATCCAATCCTCTCTTCCTCTGAAATCTCAGAGGGAACCGGAGGAACCAATCCTCCACATTTTGGTTTCCCAGAACAAACCACGCATAGTGATGAACTGTACGCAACCACTTTGTATGCACCGAGTACAACAAGGCAAGAACCAAACAGAAAATGAAAAGAAAACGGTCTTAATCTTCGTCGACTTTAGATAATTTAACCCTACTATCAAATTTGATTAAAGATTTATAGACAAAATAACCCATCTTATTCTCACCTTATTATGTTATCCAAATTACCTTAACATTGCTCTTCTAGCCTCATATCTGAGTTAAATCTGCATTTTCTTTGTTAGACAGTAAGTTAATCCAACTAGAGTGAGTTAATCCAACTAGATAAGTGAGGGATACATATTCTTTTTATCATGATGAAATACATGTTATCTAGGTTGACCTTTCTCATTGACGATGAGATAGGACCATGGTTAATCCAGATTACTCAACTCTCCTAAACAAAGTAAAACAAGCGTTAATTTCGTGCTGAATATGTGCTAATGTCAAGGAGAAGAGAGTTTTGTTGCCATCGATGACAAAATAAAATGGTGACAGTAGAGGCAGAAAAATGTTCCTTGGATCTTGTACCACATCTTTAAGAATTATTTGTTGGGGAAGAACAATCGACCACCTGAGGAAATCTGTAATTACTAGACAATCATGTCAAAAGAAGTCTTGGGAGTGATCCTAGGAGATAATCCCCCCTGATGCTTAAATCAGAACTGTACGAGAGGGCCAAGAAGAAAGATGAAGAAAGAAAGGGTTAAAGTAGGGGAAATAGGAGAGTATGTAACGTGCAGACAATGCTTGGGGAGTGCTCGGAAAGTGTTTAGAGAGTACTCGGAGAGACAGAAAGAAAAGAATCGGGAGGAAAGCTCTCTCTCATTACTATCCTACTGGCGATGTGGTCTCTGTCTCTCGCCCCTCTTGCCTTGTTTATGCTCTCTCTATCTTCTGGCCTCTCTTTCGGTGTGTCTATGTGTATCCTCATTTTTTCTCCCTTTCTTCTAGGTCATACTGGGAACTTATTTATATAGGGAGCAGTGGTGACGCTGGCCGTTCTCTGGCTGGGAAATGGCGTAGATCGTGGAACAACCTCTCCTTGATCGTGAGGGTTGCTTGTTGAGTGCTTGCCCATTCTTGGAAGGGAGGCTTTGTGGCAACGATGTCAGTGGTGTGGGTGTGACTCGGTCCACGCTAGGGAAAGCCCTATGATGGCGGGGGTGCCGTTCGTCCGCTGGCAAGTTCTGCGACGTCCGGATCCTATGTGTGTAGTAATTTTGCCCGTAGGCTGGCGGAGTTTTCTTGGACCTTAACTGAGCTTCACTGAATGGGCCAGAGGCCAGTGGATGGGTTTGTCACGGGTCAGAACAGGCTTGGCGATATCGGGCTGCACTGGGTCTTGTAAAATTTATCCACATCACTAACCCCCCAGTCCCGAGCATCAAGCGTGCTCGGAGCTCAGGAGGAATCATACGAGCCCCGATGAGGGAGAAATTTTGGCAAAACCTTTGTGAACCTTCTTATTCCTCTAACTCGGGAAATCTCACCACTTGCTACCTTCCTTGGTGACCAAGGTAGCCCCCCTACGTGTGTAGGGTGACGTCACTGTCATCATTGTGGTATGGTATCATTTCACGCCTAGAGAAATGAGACGTGATAGGTGTCAGAGCGGAGCTTGGGTTTCCCACCGAGTGCACTGGCGGTGGCGGTTGAGTCCTCGACCGAGCAGAGCTTAGGTCAACCAAGAGAGTGAGAGTGGTCAATGGTTTGACTTTTTGAGAAGGTAAAATAAGACAGACCATGGCGTGACCATCTCTGATTTTTGAGGGACGTATTGGGGTCTTTCCTAAAGAGGAGGAATGCTCAGACACCATCCTCTAGGAAGTACCACAAAGGGCACACTTGAGGGGTAGATGGTGGACCACTGTCATATTTGTGACCATGAGATGACTGACCCTATTTTGGAGGGGAGTTAATCTCTTCTTAAGAGGGGGAGACGTCTCACCTCTTGGAAACTTACATAAAGTCACCCGTTGTATTTTCGAGGGGAGCGTACGTCTGTCTCCTAAAGAGGAGAAGATTATTACTCGCCTCTTGGAAGCTGAAGAGTGTGGACGCACTTATTTTCGAAGGGCATTCGTCCCGCTAGTATTTGTTCGGTTTGTTAAGTGCATGGGCGTGCCAGTCACCGAGGTGACGATTTATTCAGGCTTCATGGAAGCCCACGGTGTGCTCGAGATTGTATAATCCTAAAACTAAAAGGCTGACTGTTCGTAGAGATGTTATATTTGATGAGTACAGGTTTTGGAACTGGTCTAAGGAAGAAAATCATCAACCAACAATGATGATTGACGAATCTGATTTTTCAACAGAGCATGAAGAAAATCAGATCATTGAACAAGTCATTAGTAGCTCTCCCACTTATTCTCAGCAAGACAATGTTATGGATAGCTCAAGTCCACAAAGGAAGGTAAAATCCCTTCAAGAGATTTATGAAAGAAGTAATTTTGCTCTTATGATTGCAGAACCTACATGTTATGAAGAGGCAAGAGGTAAAGAAGAATGGGAATCTTCTATGCAAGAAGAAATTAATGCAATAGAAAGAAACAAGACATGGGAACTTGTGGACTTGACGCCCGATAAAAATACAATCGATGTCAAGTGGGTCTATAAAATCAAATGAAATGCTGATGGAAGTGTTCAAAAATACAAATCAAGATTGGTAGCTAAAGAGTATGTGCAGAAATTTGGTGAGGATTTCTTTGAGACATTTTCTCCTGTAGCTAGATTTGAAACTATTCGACTTGTGTTAGCATTAGTAGCTCAATTTAAGTGGAGTGTTTTTCAGTTTGATGTTAAATCAACTTTTTAAATAGATATCTAGATGAAGATGTATATGTTGAGCAGTCACTGGGATATGTCATCAAAGGAAAAGAGGAGGTCTACAAGTTGAAGAAAGCACTTTACGGCCTTAAACAAGCACTAAGAGCGTGGTATAGCTGTCTTGATTCCTATTTCAGACAGAATGAATTCCATAGAAGTGAAAGTGAGCCGACTTTGTATGTGAAGGTGAGAGGTATTGATGATATTCTTATAGTTTGTGTATATGTGGATGACATAATCTATACAGGTTCTTCTGAGGACAGTATCAAATTGTTCAAAGAGACTATGATGCATCAATTTGATATGACTGATTTGGGAATGTTGCACTATTTTGTTGGTTTTCAGATCACACAAACTAATAAGGGCATTTTTCTCTCTTAAGAAAAGTATGCATTAGAGTTGCTAAAAAAGTTTAACATGCAAAAATGCAAGACCTATAGCGGTAGTCGCTCTGGCTTCCAGCGGCAGTAAAAATCCCACCATGTTGTGGCCAACAAGTGAGTATCCCTGCCTCTATACTACCGGCCCGTCAAAGGGAACTCCCGGTTCAGCGGGATCCCTTGGTCGTAGCTGAAGTTCTTGGAGAACCTATACAGGTAGTACGGCTCCAAGGAACTCATCGCGGACCGATGCAGTGTCAACACTGCTGGTCGGGTGCTCATCGCCCACTTTGTCCGCAGTGCTGCGTCCGGCTCCTTCTGATGCGGGTGGGCGCTAGTCGGCCCTCTACTCAACGGCCCCAGGAACAGGCTAAAATCCCTCGTGGCACTGTCAAACGCTAACCCCTCCTCGCCCCGGTCAGGCAGGTAACATAGGGCTCTCCTAGCCCCCTCCAACTGTGCCTCGACGTCTTCATCCGGTTGACCAGTAAAGCTGAACAGCAAGGGTGCCATCGGGTTCGCTATGGTGCCCCGAGTCACTAACCCCAAAAATAACAAACTGACCCACACACTAAGGTAGTGGGTCGACAAAAGCAGACTCCTCTCTCTAGGCACTGGATGCGCTGCCAGGATCCCCGGTCCCTGGTACACACTAGCCAGCGCGGCAGGAGCCAGGGCCAACTATCGCCCCTTTGCCAGCAAGCACGCTGGCCATAGCAGCTCGGCCCTCAGCAGGCCATCCTCCCCGTGCGGGACCACGAACGCCGCCAACCAGTATGCCAAGTAAGTTGCAAGGTGTGTCACATCCGGCAACCCATGGGGGTTCCACCCCTCCTACGGTGCATAGATGTACCTGGAGTATGTCTGAAATCACAGTTCCACCTCGGTATACTCCTCCCATGGAGTCTGGTCTCTCACAAACTCTTGATAGAAGCAGAATGGCCCATTGTAGAAGTGGCGGACCCATACGTTCAATGGCACCCTAGGGGTCTGTGCTGCTCGATCCCTCCCAGCCAGGGCCAGATCCCTCTAGGTCTTCAGAAGATACCAATAGTTGTGCAGAACTCAGTATCGTCCTTGCATAGAAATAGGAAATAAAGTAGGATAATTCAACAATTAACAGAAATAAATAATTTAACTACAACAGAGTCCAGTCCAACGAAAGTACAGTCTAAGGTAGGAAAACATACCCAATGCCGAGTGAACACTCAACCCGATGAGCTAACAGCTAAGAACCTCCACGCAGATCCCTTAAACCTCGAGGAAGAACCGCCACACCTGAAAACCAGGGGTGAGCCTCCTATCACTGGCTCAGTAGGGGTCCTGCGAAACCCCAACCGAAAATAACGGCGGTACGAAAAGTAGCAACTATAGCAAAAACAACCACAACAATAGGAGTAGCTACGTCGACAATGGCAGAAAACACGACCGTACATGAATTCCCAAAACACGACAGTCGATGAAACCACGGCTCTACAACTACTCCTACCAGAACGAAACCCGACGCCTCGATCCCACAGTCAGGGGACCACCATACTACGAACCGCCCTAATCACGCTACTAGGAAAACACCACAACACCTCCGTCGTGGAGGCTTGTGCTCACACACAAAGGCTCACTCTGAAACTATGCGGTCCGAAAATGCGATCACGACCTTGCCATCGTGAACTCTACGCCATCTAGGAAAAAACCCTTGGTGACTCTCACCAGAACCCTAGACCTCTCCTCGGGAAAACACCCGAAAACTATACGCAAAACCTCATCTCGCAGATGAGAACTGGGACCTCGAGTCATGACGAACTCACGTCACGTGACAGGAGTACCTACCCACCAGAAGCAAGGTCGTATGTGTCCACTGACGACTTAATCAGTAGCCTCAGGTGTCTCCCTACGCTGCCCCAAGCGGAGACTGAGACACCGTACAGTAATCAGGAACACAGAACAAGGGCTAACTGGGGTCACGCTCGTCAGCGCAGGTCCAACGCCCCCAGCCACGTGTGCACATACAGACCATACGTCCTAGGTCAGATCCTCTAGCTGGTCCTTCCCCAAAGCCCAGACTCAGGCTATGCAGAGGGGCCCTATGGTAACTAGCCTAAAAATCATCTCTCTCGGGTCACGCTCTCCACCAATCCCAAGTGGGTCCTCACACGCGTGCGCAGGAAAACTACGACTAGTGGGGGCTCACTAAACGTGAACACTGAAAACCACGCACGCATCCATAGCAAGTAACGCTAAAAAATAGGTGGCTTGGAGCCACCCGACTCTAGATAGTCCACTAGACCTAATAAACCCAACAGCCCATGAGTCACAAGACTCGGGTCATGACCGTCACACGTGACGGCGCAGCACCGTCAATCTGATCTATCCCTAGGTCTGAAACCACGGTGACACAATCTCCAAGGCAACTCACCGGTCATCGAGTTAATCCCTCATCCAAGCGTCACACGAGAAACCTCCAGCCCCAGGCTGGTTAACTGGACTCACAGTCCAAGGCCATTCACATAGCCCACTCGGAAACCACCTTCCGGAGAAACCCATATCGTGTGGCGAAGACCAACCACACTCGTACCGACTCACGGTACTCATCCGAGCGTAACACGAAAACTCGAAACACACACAGGGTCACCCTGACCCCCAAGACCCACAACACACTAATCGAGGTAACCCTGCACCTCCGAACACTCCAAAAATACGAGAACAAAACTCGCGATGTCCAGGACACCCACGAGGCCGAAGGTCAACCACTGGGTCACAACCGGGTCGACCAGGGCCCACACAACGCAAACGGAACACGGCTAGCACTAAAAACACAGTGGTGGTCCTCTCTGGGCCGTCACAGCCAATGGCGGCCATGTCATTACTGCAAAGCCTAGGCTAGCAGTCCAGCCATGACCGTAAAACCCCGGAGACACTCGGACCAAAGGCGGTCGCCTCCCAAACCGCCATGCACAGTAGCGGTCCTTGGCCTGACCGTCGCCATCAGGTGGCGGTCAGTCACAATGCCGCTACTCTAGCCCAACCCGGACGACTAAGAAGCATAAAAACGGTCATGCTCTGACCGCTAACCACTGATTGGCGGTCTCCTCGAGACCGCTACTCTTACTGGCGGTCCATCGCGAGACCGCAACCCATGAACCAACTTAAGGGGATCCCTGGCGGTCTCCATATGACCGCCCCATCAAGAATGATTTTGAGCTAATTTTTGGGTATTTTCAAATGGTGTCTTCATAAGAAGATGCCAATTAAAATGGTGTCTTCCTAGGAAGATGCCAATTCTTTAAATATGTGTTTTGGCTCGTGGTTCTCCATTCTTCTTGATTATGTGCATCCGTTTCTGTAGACGCTAATTCAATAAACGTCCATGGAAGAAGACGCTATTTTTCTTGCCATTTTTGAGTTTTGATTTCATCTGAAATTCAGATTTTCTTTAGAATTATCGTCTGTAAACTCAGACACGAATTCCTTTTATTTCAGATTTCCATATATTAACTTTGAATTAACGTCCATGAGGGTGTCCGATGCCATTTACCTGTAACTCCCGAACTTCGTCTACAGCTCCTCCTTTCCAAGTTTTGAGGTCCGTTTCATCTGGGTAAGTCCTCTGGGTGGCCTTCCAAGGTTGCGAGGAGTCTTCCTAGGATTTATCCCCTTCCTTGCATGATTATCCTAGTTTTATTCATATTAAAACCGACGCATCTCCCCCTATAAAAACCCTGTTGCTCTTGTTTAAAGGGGGGGCGGATTTCATACACAGGTGGAGGTGCTGCCCAAATGTTGGCTTAAGGAGAAGCCTCCCTACATCTAAAGCTCCATCATTTGGAGGCTCCTCTCAGTTGAAGATCTAAAGCTGTCAATAGAGAATAACCCTAGGCTTTCTTTGCTCCTTCCTGTCTCTTATTTCTCTTTCACTTTTACTACATCATTCATTGCATGCATCATATTTTGTTTATCAGTTATCTCAACCACGTTGAGCCTACCCATGGTGTAACGCTTGCACGTTTCATGTCATACATATTTTTATTCCCACTGTTTGTATAGGGGTTTAAAGGGGCAAGACCCCAACTGGTGTGTTAACTTACATGATCTTCACGTTACATTTACACTGAAGACTTGATGCTACACATCCTGGTTGTCTAATTCCATTCTTTATTTGGTGGTTGTCTCTATTTTTGCAAGGGTAATCAAGAGAGACTCTCTCCATCGGCTGGCCGATAGGAAGAGACGGAAGTCGCTCACATCTCCCCACGTTTTAAGGTATTCAGCGATCCCTCCTTTGCTATTTTATTGTTACATATTTTGAGGCCTCGTGTGTCCTCAGGCGATCTCACACCCCCCACTAGCATCCATCACATGCTCCTATCTCCTCTTTTTCCCCATTCTTAGTCTTAGCTTATTCTCTTTTATTATTTGTTTCTTAAGTGATTTTTTAAATAGATCTACAGCATGGAGCCCTTGGACACTCTCTGTGTCCGATCTTGCATCTTCAAGTTATAAATCAAGCTACTTCCATGAGTATAGCAATAAAGTTCAGCTATTAATATAAGTTTAACAATAAGTTCATGATAGCAACAATCAAGGTAAGAATGCACTAAATAAGAACATATGGGTTCAAGGATGATTTAATGACAAGGTTATACTACGAGAGGATTCCAGCAGCATAACGGCACATTCTTTAACTTTAATAATCCATTAATAGTTTATTGAACTGAGTGTTGTGTTCCATATAATCCATAGACTATCATGGAACATAGGAAAATCAACCGGTGGGTCAAACCTCGAGTTAAACAACATATGAGTAGAAAGCGGTCATGTCTGAACCGTTTCAAGAAGTGGCAGTTGAGTCCAGACAACTATTGTAGCAACCCTAAATTCTCAAAACATAAAAATCTTATCAAAATATTAAATAGCGACTTATTTAAAGTCACCAATTAAATAAGAGACGTCCTTATAAACTGGTGTCAATTCATTTGGATAAAACGATAAGAATCCTATTTGGAATAAAATAACTAAATAGCGCCCCCTTCAGAGGCGCCAATTACTAAAACGGAGGGTTTCCCTCCAGACGTCAATTTATGAACCAACGCCCCTCACAAAGTCGCCATTTAAAACGCGCCCCTTGATAAGACGCTATTCACCTGAGAATCGTAAAATGGAAACCGCTTGCCGTTTCCTATTCGAACCAAGATTCTTGGGTAAGATCACTTAAGGAAAGGATTAGGATGGAAAGACCCCAATCCCAATCAAACTCTAAAGGGTTCTAAAGCCTATAAATACCCTTTCCCTTCCACCCATTCCCTTGCGCATAAATAGATTTTGATGTCCTTTCACTTAAAGGCCTCTTAATCTTTGCATCATGCATGCTTTCATTTGCAGCTTCAGAAGGTGATATGCCAGCAGGCTCCTCGAATTTTCCAAGCCTAAATATTGATTGGCCTGATCCACCGCAGCTGATAATTTCATTGGCGCCTCCTGAGATGGCTCTCCTACTTGTCCAAAACCTTCAAATATTGCTCTGCTTGGATCCCCTACTCTCAATAAAGGCCATGAGAAGCAACTTGGAAGGGTATACCCGGAGCTACCACGGATTTGGTCTCCCTAAGGAGTCATGGATGTCTGCGTTGTCTTCCCTTTGGAGCCAATTCGCGCTCTTGCATGTCATCCGGGAATGGAGGAAGAAGACGCTGGTGATTATTCAGCAAGAGGAGGAGAGGTTCTCCAAATTGAATGCGGCCTCGGTTGAAAAGGGGCGCCAATTAGAGAGCATCCGCGCTCGTGGCCAAGAGAAGTTGGCCAATGCTGAAGCGTTTGAGCTTGAAGCAGAAAGGTTAAAGCTTGAAGCGCAAGCCATGATGTTGAAGGCCCAAGACCTATCTTCGACCTCCCAAAAAGACAAAATCGAAGGGCTCCAAGCATAGGTCGAGGCAAATGCTTTATTTGAGGATCTTGCCGCTCTTCAGAGGGATTTAGCTTTGAGAAGGGCTCGAGTAACTAAACTAAGGAAGAGCGAGCCTCGTCTTGACTAACGTACTTGCTCTTGGGGGGACCGATTTGATGTTTAAGTTGTGGCTGACTTGTCTTTGTATTATAGTTGCCATTGTTTGATTGCTTCAAAACTCTTTGTACATAGTTTACGAGACTTTTGACTTTCTGGCTCTTCTTTCATAGCGTAAAATACTTTTGGTCTTGTTTGGCATTCGTCAATAGTTACTCCGAGGGCTTGTCTTGGACTCCCCTTTTTTTGATGATGAGTGAAAGGAAAATAACACCAATTTTGACTTGCTGCTTCTGTTTCTCTTCCACCTCTTTTTTTTACCAACCTCACCGTCCTTCTGGGTTTTCACCGAGGTTGACCCCCTTTCTTTTTTTCCAGTGCGTCCTTTCGAGTTTTCACATTTAGGGGTTACCCATTTTGCCTGAGACGCCCTTCAGGGTTTTCACCTCAGCTCGGTATTTGGCCTTTTTTGCCCTTAGCCATTCCTTTGATAAAAATGACTGAGTCCGCCGGGACACCTCTATTTTAAGCCCCCTTTTTTTGGACTGCTCGACCCTCTTGGTCTAACGCTAATGGGTTTATCGGTTGACCTGGATGGTTTGATGCCATTGGGTTTAACTGACTTGGAAGTTTGACACCAATGACTTTGTTGACTGACCTTGATGGTTTGACATCGTTGGGAAATGTTTTGAGTATGTTGGCTGAGTGGATATTGGCCAACCCTTAGGAGTGTGTTGACTTACGTTGATGTTAGCTGGCCCTTGGGGGTGTGCTGGTGTTGCACCCATTATTTGTCTCACAAAAATTTTGGGATGCTACCCTCGCATTGTTCGAGGTTCATATTCGGCGTATCGCCGCTTCGTGGAATATTCTCACGCGGGGCTCAATATTTGGCGTATCGCCACCTTGTGGAATATTTTTACACTTTGGGGCTTCATAGCCCGTATATTTTTGCAACTATAAGCTCCTCGCAGCAAGTGGGATGGTCCGAGACCGGGTTAATCCATCATGATTTGCAAGATCACGTGGTCCTGAGGAGAGCCCTAAAGAGGGAGACTTTTTATCCCTCGGACACTCAATATGAGTAAAGAAAGCTTCGTAGCAGAAAGAGGGGGTGCAAAGATGCTGTACACACCGTTGAAGAAGTCCCCCGTACGTGTATCGTGCAGCTCGGGCAAAGAACAAATCTCCTCTCCGCAGTTCACGGCGCGAGGAAGACAACAAACGAACAAGGAGGCACGCCCTCTCCTCTCTCCACGTGGTGCAGCAAGCAAACAAGCCCTAAGAAGCCCGGGAGAGCCCCCTTTTATTAAATCAGGGCGACGAAGGACCTGTCTGGGGTCGGGGGGACCCGTACAGGGTCGCCCGATCCCGGGCAGGCCTGCTCGCAGACGGGCAGGGCCGCACTCGCCCATAAAAATTGGCGTCGAGGGAAGCTGACGTAAATTCAAGAAAGATTCTAAAAAATAGAAAAATCTTCTTATTAAGACCGTAATCAAATCCACTTTGGGGCATTGCATCGCGACATGAGATTTACTCAACATAGTGTCAATTTTAGCATGTCTACAATGAGCATTGCTAGAAATGCATCAGAGCAACCAGAACCTCCTCAAGTAAATGGGCACAGGCTGCCTTATCGACATACCCCGGAATTGCTCGAGTTTCAAACCGATAATTGAGAAGCTCTCGAGCGATTGCGAAGGCACGAGGAGTCGGACGCCAATTAGGAGGCTGAGTCAAGTGATTTCTCGATCAATTTTCATCCATCCTTCTGCCACCCCAGCCCCTCCAGATGCCCAGACACCAACTACTAGCCGACCAGCCCCTGCTACTTCGACCGTGCAATGGCGGCCCTAGCAAGAGCTGGAGTCCCTCCCATTCTCCAAGGAGGATACCGCCAGGCTACTCCAAGTCCTTCTCGACTAAGAGGATGTCCTGGTGAGTGAGACGACGATGGACGCCCCAAGTACCTCTCGCTCCCCTCCTACCCTACCTCTATCTTCGATATTGGGAGATAGGAAGGGGAAGCAAAAGTAGGGTGAGGTTCTGATGCGATTGTGCTGTGTCTCCCCGACCGGTGAGCCCTTGGGTCCTCTCCGCATGACCTGCAACCCAGCCCAGATCATAGAGAAGACATCTTCAGAGCCTTCAGCGACTCCGACTAGTAAGTCGGGCCCTCTATCACAAGGCCCGCTCGACGTGCGAAGTCAGGGTAACTACCCGGAGCGGCAATAACCTGCTGCATCTCAGCTGTCACCAGACCCTACTCCAAGCCAGATGATAAAGGCAAGGCTAAGGGGTAAGACTCCAGGTGAGTCCCCCAGCCTACATCTTTACAAAAGATATCGCCACTGTGGGTAAGGCATCAAACCGCGTATACATCTTTGGACGCCGGCCCTAACATACCAGCCTATCAAAGGCTCTCCTCTTTGCCACCGCGGGTAAGGCATCAAACCGCGCATGCATCTTCAGACATCGGCCCCAATGTACAAGATCATCAAAAGATACCCTCTTCGCCATCGCGGGTAAGGCATCAAACAACGCACACATCTTCGGACACCAGCCCCAGCATTTCGACATACCAGGAGCTATTACCGGAGGTCATCGAGCAGGCGATCAACGCCACCTTCCCAATACAATGAGTGGAAGGTGCCTGGATCAAAATTTGGGAAAAGAAAAGCCGTCAACCTCACCCTACCAAGACATCAACTCGGAGATATCCTCACGGGGATTTATCAACTCCGGCTCTAGCACCTCTTCCTGCTACTCCCCTGCCAAGGATGAGGAACAGCATACGGTCTTTGCAGACCTGTCACCATTCACTCCAGCAGAATGTAATCTTGCAGACGATGCACTCTACTTCAGGGGAATCAGTCCATACCCCATGGTCAAAAGTAAAAGTAATGGCTGGCTCTCTGAGGAAGATGAGGATGATCTCTTCTCCATTGACGAGGAGAAGGTCAAGCTTCAACAACTATGCCTTAAGTCCAAGTCAACTCCAGACCGCCCAGAGAGGTGCAAAATTGACTTCGAGGCTAATCTCATTAGCCGAGCCATCAACAAAAGCATATACCTGCTACCAGATTGCATCTAGCTCGCATGTGCGTCAAAAGAGCACAAGGTTGAGCAGCTCACGATGTTCATCGTTACCAATTAACGATAACTCAAAAGTAAGAAGAAGGCTTACAAGGATCAGCCCATTATCTTCTACAAAGGAGACGTGGCCCCTCAAGCCCCACTGGAAGATGACTTCGACTGGTCCAAACAAGTTGACGACACCCCTGAGGCGGTCCAAGTGATGGACGACTTGTCGCCACATATCCAGGAGATGTGCCCCAAGCAGCATATTCCCCAATGGCAAGGTTCTGCATAGTGAAGATACTTCTGCAAGCTATGGACCCCTTCCCAGGTCTGGGAGCAACCCCCATTCTCTCACAATTATACCAAAAGACTCGGCTATGACCAAGACCCAGACTTTCGCTTCCACTACGTGATCAATGTCGTGGGCTGACCTCTACATGCAGTGTAACAAAGTTAATATATGAAACAATGTGTACACAATGTATACACAGATTCAGAAACACAGATGCTATCATTCAATCATCAAATCCATAGATGCAATCATTCAATCATCAAAGCCACAGATGCAATAGTTCAATCATGCAGTATTCATATGGTGACTTATGGTGTTGCTATCATCAAAACCATAGTCATTCAACCATGCAGACGAGATGCAGTCATTCAAACATACGGACTAATGTCCAGATGCAGTCAGACATTTAGACTCATGTGGAAGCTTATAGTGTTGCTTTCATCAAAATCACAGGGACACAGCATTCTATATATATCATTGTGAGCTACGAATTTGCAAGGAGAAGAACCCTAATGCTCATTTGTTCTTTCTTGTAAGAGAAGAAAAGGTGGAAAAGGAAGAGGGGCTCTTGCAAGGAGGTTATCATCTACATCCATGAAGATTTGGAGCTCCTGGTAGAAGGAAAAGAGGAGCGGCTTAAGGAGAGGAACAAGAGGACACCAAAATCGCCATCATCCGACAACGAACCAAGAAGAGCCAGAGTGTTTTGAAAAGGGGGAGCTTTACTTTTCAGATTTGTTGTTTGGTTCAGTATTTAGAAGTTCTTTTGGGCTGGTTGTATCCATATCTGAACTCTTTATCCACTTCTGAACGGTTTTCTTGTGTGGGTGTTCGGAGAGAGGGTTCTCCGAGTGGTTTGTGTTGACGCTTGTGTGTTGTTTTGTGTGGAGCATATCCCTGTGTGTGCTTGGGCATAACTTGGGGTGTGTTCCTCATGTGTGGTTGGGAGTTTACTCTTGTGTGGTTGCGTAGGCGTCGCCCTACGCATGCATGTTGGAGACTCCATCTCCGTGTGTGTGTGTGTTGGGGCGTGTCCCCGTGTGTTGTTTGAAGCGTCGTCTCCGTTTGGGGATTTATCCCCAAGTGAAGCCTCACCGAGTTTGGTGAGGGGTGGACGTAGGGAGCCCGTCGTGGTCCCGAACAACATTAAAAATACTTGAGCATTGTGGTGTGCTTTGTGGTTTACTTTTGTGGCTTAAATCTATGCATGTGTGCTCGGTGAGCAAGAGTGCGTAGTTTACATGTTATATCCATTTGTGTGATCGTGAGTGAATGAAAAGATTGAGTGAATTTAGTTACATTGTTTAGTTAATTCCTCAATCTTGTTAAAAGTTGTTAATTCCACTGCGGGTAGTATTTTAATTTGCCCTCTAGTGTGGGAGACAATTCAACCCCTCTTCTTGTCTACTCGCCTACCCCAGGACCAACACACTAGATACTTCTCCTCATGGCACTTTAACTGTCTTGAAGCATAGTAAATCACCTTACCATGCTGCATAAGGACACAACCAAGGCCAATGCCTGATGCGTCGGTGTAGACTTCGAAGCCACCACCTTCCACGGGCAGTGCAATGGTGAGATGTTTCTTGAGAGTTAGAAAACTCTCCTCATAGTCCTTCGACCATATAATGTATTCTCCTTTCTTGTGAGCCTAGTCAAAGGGACGGCGATCTTTGAGAAATCCTTGATGAATCACTGGTAATAGACAGCCAAATCAAGAAAACTCCTGACTTTGGACACAATTGTCAGTCAGCTCCAATTCTTGATAGCTTCGACCTTAGAAGGATCCACAATGATACCCTTTTTTTGATATGATGTGGCCAAGGAATGAGACTTCCTTTAGCCATAACTCGCAGTTGTTGAGCTTCGCGTAGAGTTGGTGTTCTCTTAGTGTTTACAAAGCTATTCTTAAATGCTCTTCATGTTCCTCTTTGGTTTTGGAATATATGAGAATATCGTCAATAAAGATGACTACAAACCGGTCGAGGTAAGTCCTAAAGATATTGTTCATAAGTTGCATAAAAGTTGCAGGGGCAATGGTTAACCCAAACGGCATAACCACAAACTTGTTGTGTCCATATCTACTTCGGAAAGCAGTTTTGTGAATGTCCTCATCTTTAATTCTTAGTTGATGATAACCAGACTTGAGATCTAGCTTAGAGCAATACTCCGCTCTGGAGCTTTGATCAAATAGCTCATCAAGACGTGACAGTGGGTCCGTGTTGTTGATTGTCAGGGGAGTCTCAAAATTTAAGGACTAACAAAGGAGAAGTAAGGAAGAACAACCCGACAAACACAACTACGAAATGACACGAATCATGAGAGACAGCTCAGAAGAACATAGTTAGACCATAATCACGAGCACAAGCTCTGGACCAAGCATGACACAAGTGAACATAAGGCCGACACCTCTGAAACAAAGCAACATCGCTTACGTCTCACGGTAAAAGAGACATGACTGCCACAACAATAGGTCACAAAAAAATGAAACGACAGGCACAGCAAGAATCAGCTTACACAAGGAAACATAGTCCTCAGAGCTGACCGCTTGACCACATCATCGGCCCCAGTGTCAAAGGTAACAGGGAACACGTAGCACACAGGACGCCAACGACAACAACACGGAGAACAATAGCAACACGGCAACACTAGACCATGAGCACAATCAAGTCAGTCCTCAGTCAGAAATTACTTCTGATCGAGTCGCAAGATAACTCTACTCAGGAAGAGGAGTACAACAATACTAACTAACAAGACAATGGTCTGAGACAGAAACACAAAATCATACAGAAATAACACTCGAAATAACAACACGACAGCACCTACAAGATTCCAGCTCCGTACAGCACACAAAACTACGAAACACAACTGCAAGCAGGGTCATATCTAGGCACAATAGCAGCTAAACACGCGACCACAAGGAATAGGTCATGCATCAGACAGCTCACCAAGAAAGACCCACGACAACAAGAAACAATAGAAAATCGACAATCTCAAGGGACACACCTCAAGGACTACAAGCATGCCTCGAGAACACAACACCTGAGAGAAAGAAATGCAGAGTAGAGGGTATTCAATCAGCAGGAAAGTCGACAAATTCCCCAACACTCGCAAATGCCGATACCAACACCAGAAAATTACCAGCAACAGCATAGCAACATACGACATCAATGCACAGGAAGCCAAGATGAAGTCACATTGAGAAGAAGCAATTCTCTCGACTGGCCAGAACCTCATGAAAAGATCCTCGACCAGTGGGTTATTAGCCCACACGCTTCCGTTGCGCACTCATACAACGCACACAAGCATCAGAAAATAGCTCAGCATCTGTATTTCAGCACACGCTCAGCGTCATCGCAATTCAAGAAAATCACAATGTATCACGTCACGAGTACCGATCCAGCGAGCAATCGGTTACAAGAATCCTAAGTGCAACAGAGATGAGTACTAGCTTCAGTACAAAGCACAAGGAAAAATGTAAATCTCAGCTTACCTTTACGTCCTGAAACAATAAATGAGCCTTCACAATACATCGACCGTTGGGCACGGCACGATGAACATGATATGCAATGGCTCCTAACACCATAACGGAGTCCAAACCTAAGCAACCATAAAACAAGGAAAGGATCAGGCTCAGAATAAAGCTGTCTACACTTAAGCAGTCACCGGACAAAGGCATCAGCAAGACAACAAATCCAAGGCTAACCTCGAGAAGACTCCACTAGACGGGGTGAGAATCATTAAGCTCGACCAATAGAAGCTCACCAGGAAGGGAAAATCCTAGCTCGCCCGAGCATCTTCTCAACCACGGAATCTAATCGAGCACTTCAATAGAAGCGAGACACATCAGGAGCTGAACAAACTTAAGCTGGGATGACCAAAACAATGTAAGAATGTGAATGGCCATCAGACCAACACTAAAAGTCAACAGTAACTTGAGGAAATTACAGAAAATCTCGAACAAAGTATAGCAGATTTGAGCCTTTCAGTGAATACTATCAAGTACAACATGATCGAGACAGACACCACGACGAAAAAAAGTAACTCGTCACATCCTGACAAGAGCAGGACCATCTCGCACAGTGCTAATCCAGCACGCACAAGACGATACACGAAAAATGAAGTAATCATAAATCATAAAACCTAAGCTAGCAAATTCCTCCAGCCTTCAGCTGGCCGACTGTACAGGACTTAAGGACTCTGGAGACTGTATATCTCAGATTCCTATGTACTTCACACAACAACGCTCTGATACCAACTGTGACGACCCAGATCCCAGATACCAGATATACCCGATAGGACTATCGAATACACCTGATACCACTTGGAACCCGCGAGGCCTCCCAAGATGCACGGACTTTATGAAAGTGTGCACGGACTCATGTTCTTGGCCAAGGCCAGAACATGCATGGACTTTGCAATGCATGGACTTAGAATGCAGAACGAATATCTACACAAACTTCAGACATGCATGAAACATGCACGGACCTTAGTTCGTACCTTAGACAGATGTGCACGGACTCTAAGTCACAAAGTCATGCAAGATGTGCACTGAACATGCACGGACTTTCTGAGGGGAAGCTCTAACTCTACAAAGCTAAGGCAAAAGAGCACTGAATAAGGCATAAGTGTTGTCCATCAACAAACCAATATTGTTGGCCATCATCAAAACATCAAAATAGGGTTTACAAAAGGCGTTTCCTCCCGCAAAGGGGACTGGCGCAGCTTCTACGATTGGGTCCTCGACTCTGCCGTAGGCACCGGTCAGGTCTCTTCTTCTTCCTGGAAAGCGGAGACCACTGCCTACAATAGTCTTTGATGACCCAAAGGAGTGCTCCCTGGGCCACAGAGATAGTTCCTCATGGCTTGCTCGATCCCTTCCCACTCTTGGTTAGGAAGAGTAGCCGGTGATTGCGTACTGACGGTGGCAACAGGAGTATAGGCCATGGGCGCCGGGCGGGCCGCTTGGTGACGGCGCCTGTGGTGCCGGCAGTGGACATTCTCCGATGGAGTCAGTGCAGTAACTGTCGGTCGGTAGACTGGAGTCATCACTTCGACCCCTTCATTTCGTCGGGCTCTCATCGGGCGGATGGTGATGGGCCCCGCTCGAGCAAGTGCAATGGTCTGGGCTTCCCTGGGAATCCAGACTTGTTTGAGCTTGGTTGGCTTGCGCACCGGCATATTCTTCGATGTTACGGTCGGGGCGGCGGGCACCACCCTCTCTTTCATCTTCTCTAGCCCCTGGAAGGAGTTACAGACTGGGACAGTTGGCATGACGCGGTCTGGAATCACTTCAGATCTCCGTCCATCAAGGTGGACTCGAACGCCTCCGACAGTCATGGATCTTCCGGAGTTGGAGATTCAGCGCCCTGGGGTAGCGCCAGCATTGTTCCTTCGGAGCCTCCTCCGGTGAGATGCCGAGCCCTAATAAGATGGGTCGACAGCTTAGTGCAGATGGTGCACGTTGCAGCTTAGTGCCTCGACTGAGACGCCGTTGTTGTCTTCGGCCAGACTTCGGCCAACAACAGCTTCAGTGGCCCCCTGAGCGGGAGCGTTGGTCTTCATTGTGTCGGACGCCTCCACGTCCAGGATGTTGACGAAGGCTACCCCCAAGAAGTTTGGGAAGCCTACCATGGGAGGGAAGCTCCCGAAGCTGAGGGGGACGGCGAGGTAGCCACCCTTGACATGGCTCTCGGCGGGCTGGGGACCGAAGGTGGTCGCCATCCTCGGTGTCGAAGTGAGATTTTCCTGCATTTGTAAAAATGACACAATTAGTATTACAGGAAGGGGGGCGCAGGGCCCCTAATTTCGGTAAAGAGATGATGGGTGGATTGGTCCCACCAGGCGTGCCAGACTTGTGGACGCACTAAAATTCATTTGGTTTTCCATTCATTTGTTAGGGTGTTTATTTGTCTATTTAGTGCGAGGGCGTGCCAGTCACGAAGGTGACGATTTATTCGAACTTCATGGAAGCCCAGAGTGCACTTGATCTGACTTCGTCAGGTGATTGTGTGATTCGAGTAGGGACCAAATCCCATCGCGCCATAAAGGTCACGACGTTATTTACATCCCCCATACGAGGGAACACCCTTGATCAATTACCGAAATTAGGGGCCCTGCGGTTAAAAGAATTAATACTAATTGCGAGGGAAAGAGCAGGAATAAGTCACACTGAGATTTGCATCGAGATACGAGCAATCGGACATGTCGGTCACTCATAGACCTTTTCATATTCGGACGAAAGTCCGTGACGGAAGTGTGGTGAAAATCGAGATAAATCCGTTCAAATGTCTGCCGCGAGTACGGCAATTTTCATGATGATTCGGAAAGAGTCCGGCTCGAAAAATGGGTCCGGTTTAATCAGAATATTGGTCCGAGGCAAGGTCGGGTCATGGCCATGGCGGTATAATTTCCAAGACTCAAGTCTGACCTGCGAGGGCAGCATTATTGTTCCATCCCCCCTATATATAGAAAATCTAAAATTTAAAAAAATATCAAAAAATAGATAATTATGTTTCCGTGATCCTCAGAATGCACCGATCGCAACGGTACCACTCACGCCCGAGTGAACGACTCGGTTCGCCCGCAGCGGAGTTCCGCAGGGTTTGCCAAAAATCGGGTCGAGAATCGGAAAAATACGCAAAAAAAGTTGTGGAACGCCTCCGGGCCTCCGAAATAGCTCCGGATCGTACTGATCCAAATACGAAAGATATCCGAAACGTAATCACGGATGCAACGGAGTCAGACACTCTGAGAAAGCAGATCTGAGACCCAAAAATAAGGATCCAAAAGGGTCCGGGACATCACAAGCTTTGCCCTTGTCTCGCTCCAGCACTGAGGGGACCGACGCAGGGGGAGCGTCCACTGACTCCCCAATCGATGGCGGCGGTGGAGCCTCAGATGGTGGCAGTTCGGACGCCGGGGGTGGTGGGATGCAATTCTGAGCAGGAGAGGAAGTTCTCCCTCTCTTCCTCGCACGACGTTGGTTATCCAGGGCCGCGAAGTCATCATCAGTCAGGGGGGCATGGCTACCACCAGCCATGGCGAATTCCTCCCCAGTCGAGCTGACGGTTCCCTCAGGGGAGTCCCTTTGAGTGCTAGGCCCTCCACTGACTACAGACGCTACCGGCGAGCGCACCAGAGGGACACCCGTCAGAACCAGATACTGCAACCTCCCCGGGGCGAACGTGACCTCGACTTAGGGGGCAACAATCGATACCTGGCCGGCCCCCGGAGTGACTTGGTCCACGGGGCGGGGAGCAAACCGCGGCAACCTGACTATCTCGCAAGTCCACGACGGAACTTTGGGCAACCCTGAAAGCATAGCAAAGTTAAGTAAGTACCACTCACAACTAACACGACTTGAGGGGAGAAGAGGACCAGTACCCTGCAGTAATGGAGGACTTAACCCCAGCTCCTGGAGCAGCATCGGAGTCAGGGTGAAATCTGCATCGACGAAAGGATACCGAAGAATGGCCTTCAACTTCTGGCGATCCTCTACCCTGAGGGAGGGCTTCCTATCGCGCCAGGTGGGATGAGTGCCTCTGCGCATTCAGCTATCGGAGGCATAACGGTCTTTCGACTTGATAATATATAAATACCGTTGCGACCAACCCTTGCGGTTAGCCACAGTATGGGAGATTTGAATGAAGTGCTCGTGGGAGTGAGCCTTGAAATAGGCGAAATATGTGTCGGCCGGACAACTCTAGAGAAGAAAAAAGTGCTGAAATAGAAGGATGCTTGGCTCCACCGACACTCTATGACATGCGTAGATGAACCCGCGGAGGATAAAGTAAGAATTGGGGGTTAGTTCCCCATGATGTCGCCCATAGTGATAAAGGACAGACGCGATGAAGGGATGGATCGAAAGGCGGAACCCCGCCTGGAAGGAGGCCACCGGGACCACAATCCCGCCCGAAGGAAGACTCATCATGTCATCATCCACGGTCGGGAAGATGATGTCAAACTCGGGGGGGATCTGGAAAGCTTCCCGCAAGCCATGAACCATCCTATACGCTACCAGCAGCGGGGAACTGGGTCGACTAGTGCCAGCACCCGAAGTGCTCGGCACACCACCTCGGCCGTGAGGTGCCTCTTCGGAAGAAGAAGAACTGACGCAAGGGACTCTCCTACGTGGAGGAATGACTACTGGGAATGGAAGGTGTAAAGGGAGAAAGATCCTCACCGATCAAGGGGAGGAGGACGCCTACGACGAGCACGGTAACCGACGAGACACAGATTGTGATGACCCGGATCCTCCCGGATCCTTTTATCAGGTCTCGGATCGATTTTATCGGAGCTTCCGACTCTGTCTTGTCTGAAATTTTGTTCCGGACATCTTTCGTGTTTCGATCGACGCGATCCGGGGTCGTTTCGGGGGCCCGGAGATGTTCCGCGGCTTTTCCCGCGTGATTTTTTGATTTCCGACCTAGTTTTCCGGTAAATCCTTCGGCACGCCATTGCGGGCAAGCGTGGTCGTTCACCCTGGCGTGAGTGGTACCGTTGCAATCGGTGCGTCCCGAGGATCGTGAAAATGTAATTTTCTATTTTTTGGTATTTTTTGTAAAGATCGTGAGAATATCAATTAAAAATGAACCCCAAGAAGTGTGTGTTTGGCATTTCATCAAGGAAGCTGTTAGGATTCATTGTCAGTAAAAGGGGTATTGAGATCGATCCCAATAAGGTGAAGGTCATAAGAGATATGGCTCCCCCCAATAATTTGAAAGAAGTTTGAGGATTAATTGGGAGGTTGTAATTTAATCACCGATTTGTCTCCCAACACTCACAAAGGTGTAGGCCGTTCTATGAGCTTACTAAGCCAGGAGTCAAATTTAATTGGGATGATAAGTGTCAGGCAGCCTTTGACGGATTGAAGGATTATCTCTCAAATCCTCCTGTCCTGAGGCCGCCAACTCCAAGCAAACCACTTGTTCTTTATATATCTGTCCTGGATGACTCAGTAGGTGCTGTCTTAGTGCAGGTCGATGAAGAAGGTAAGGAAAGGGCAGCCTACTACTTGTCAAAACTTCTCAATCCCTGTGAACAGACGTATACTGCTATGGAAAAGACCTGCACTACTTTAGTCTGGGTAGTTCAGAAACTTAAACATTACTTCCTAACTCACGAGGTCCATCTCATTGCTCACATGAATCCTATTAAGTTCCTTCTTGAAAAATCTGTCCTTACCGACCGATTAGCACGATGGTAAAGCTTTCTTTCTCAGTTCGACATCACCTATATTCAGTAAAAAGTAATTAAAGACTATGCCATCGCCAAACACCTTGCTCATCACCCTCTACCACGATTTGATCCAATTCATTTGGAGTTTCCATATGAGGAACTGATATTCCTTAACCAATCCTCAGATCCCATGTGGACATTACATTTTGATGGAGCTCTAAACTCTCATGGAAGAGGGATCGGCATGGTTCTTCTAACACTGGAGGGCATCACCATCCCGCTCGCCTCTCAGCTCGCCTTCACTATTACAAATAATATAGCTGAGTATGAGGCACTTCTGGCCGGATTGCAAGCCGCTCATCAATTCAGTGTTACCCAGCTACGAATCATTGGTGATAGTCAGCTCATTTTGTGTCAAGTGCTTGTCAAATGTTGCACGCTCAATCCTAAACTCAAGCCATACCAGGAACTTGCTTCCGCCTATGCTAAGCTCTTCACCAAACTGATCTTCACTCATGTTCCCCACAGTCAGAATATCTTAGCTGACGCTCTTGCTTCACTTGCCTCCTCCTTGACATTTCTCCCCGAGCAAGACTTCCACTCCGTTATCGCTCATAAGCACCACACTCCTGCCATTAAGGATCATACTTTTCTTAGCATTAAGGAAGAGGCGCTTAAGAAGATTAACGAGGGTGAAATCATCGAGAATAAGGAGATCAGGCTATTTGACTTAGAAGAAGAATTGGCTGATGAGGAAAACCCATGGTATTATGAGATTGCTAAATATTGTCATGATCAGTCATATCCAGAAGGAGCTACTGCAGAAAAGAAGAAGGCCATTCGAAGAGTTGCTCAAAGGTATACTTTGGTTGGAGGTGTGCTCTACAGAAGAGGTCTCATCGGTGTTTTGTTAAGGTGCCTCGATGATGATGAATCTTGGAAGATTGTGGAAGAGACACATTCAGGGATATGTGGTGGTCATGTTAATAGCCAGATGTTAGCAAAGAAGATCTTAAGTCTAGGCTTCTATTGGCCCACCCTAGAAGAGGACTGCTTAATCTATGTGCGAAGGTGTGTCAAGTGCCAACTGCACACCGACAAAATTTACTCTCCTGCTTCTTCACTCCATCCTATGTCCTCCCCATGACCTTTCCCCATGTGGGCTTTCAACATTATTGGACCTCTTGGTGATTCGATCCTCCTCACGAAATCAAAATTATTTATACTCACGGCCACGGAGTACTTCACCAAGTGGGCGGAAACACAAGCCTATGTGGAGATTAAAGCATTAACAGTTTGCAAATTCATCATGAAGAATATCATTGCAAGATTCGGCATCCCAAGCACCATTGTCACCAACAATGGTCCATAATTTATCTCTCAAGAGCTCCAAGACCTCTGCAACAGGTATAACATTACATTGCATCATTCATCTCCTTACTATCCACAAGGCAAGGAATAGGTAGAGACAACTAATAAAACTTTGTGTACTCGCCATATCAATGCATGCTCGCCTGGTCGAGTCCTCGGTATCTCAAATGGCACTGACAGAAGGCCGGGTCACGCCAAGCCGAAAGCTTTCGCTATGCGTGATGGTGATCTCCGAACCTATGTTCTCTGCCTCGTATCGGGATTTGAACTTAATGAACCATGCCTACTCTACATGATCAAAAAATGATAAATGAACCATGTTATGTGATTTTTTCTAAATTTCGCCATCATATGCATTCTTTTGCATTCTATTTCAGCCTCGGACTGCTCGTTATCTCGGCAACTAATCAAAGATTTTCCTTTTTATTAGAGGATTTATGGTATGGCAAACTTATGGTCCCGACATGAATCTCACTCTTGCTTGACGCAGGTCAGATTGAGCGCATAATAAACTCATCACTTGGTGACTAGCATGTCCTAAATAAAATAAAATCATAAAATCCATCCCCCACAAGGGAGTGTAGCGGTAGAGACCTGATGCACCATCTTCTTCCTCCCAGCCACCAGCGGACAGGGCTGAGCGGGATGCTGACTTTGCACAGGCGGCTACTCGGGTCGAGGAGGCCGAGGCCACTCTCGTGGAGAGAGTAAGCAAACCAACCGAACTTCCCTTCCTAACTTTATTTGATGATTTTGCAATTGACTAACTATAATGAATGCATGCACAGGTGAGGGAGCTAGAGATGGCAGTGAGGGAGGCCACTCGGTAGAGGGAAGAGACGGAGCGGCTTTAGGCAGAGGCGGCAGAGGTGGCCCACCTTCGTGCAGAGGTGGAGCGCTTGAGAGCTGGGGCGGGGGAGGCAGAGCGGTACCGTCTGTAGGTCATTGAGTAGAATGCTGTGATAGCGGGACTAAGGGAAGCCCTCCAACTTCTTGGCAAGAAGTCAGAGCCTACCAGTAGCCAGAGTGGCGTGCAC